>CANSGD010001419.1:0-405856 GCA_947645195.1 Patellifolia procumbens
TCTCTAGAAACCACCAATTTAGGGCGCTCCCCTTTTGTTCCCCCTTAGAAAGAATTTCATTTTTTTTCAAAGGTTTTGGAAGAAGATGGATAATTAGGGTTTGGGTTAAAG
The DNA here is from genome assembly GCA_947645195.1 of Patellifolia procumbens. Classification (NCBI taxonomy): domain Eukaryota; kingdom Viridiplantae; phylum Streptophyta; class Magnoliopsida; order Caryophyllales; family Amaranthaceae; genus Patellifolia; species Patellifolia procumbens. The sequence goes on from CANSGD010001419.1 coordinate 112, forward strand.
CTTTTGAAAGTGGTGTTTTTCCCCCATAGGTTCTCTTATCCTCAAGTTCATGTCTTTCAAACTTCAAGCCCAATTGACACACATCATCAAAGGTACTATAGTTGGCAATATCAATCTTTCTAGCAATAGATTTATGAAGACCTCCAATAAACCTAGCAATTTTTTCTTGCTCAACCTCTTCATTCCCACATAGCAAGCATAATTTATCAAATTCCAAAGTATAATCATTCACACTCATAGAATCTTGAGTTAAATCACGCTTTTTCATGTATTGCCTTTGAATGAAATCACTTGGAATAAATCTCTCTTTCAACTTCTTTTTAAGCTTCCCAACTTTTAAGCTTAGGTTTTCCAAGTTTTGCCCTTTTTGCTTTTAGACTTTCTAACCAAATTTCAGCATATTTAGTTATGTCTAATAATGGCAATTTTAAACTTTTTATCATCATCAAATCCCCTATAGTCACACCCCTTCTTCAAGTTGCCTAATCCACTCAAGCAAATCTTCAGGAGTTGCATTACCATCAAAATCATCCAATTTTATTCCCCTATCATCATCATAAGTGGATTTAACATTTTGGACAACCTCATGATCAGATTCATAATCAACATGATTAGGGTCGTTTCTCCTTTTAAATATATCATGCAAGGTTAAATGGGCGGTTTCCAACCTCCTATCCCTAGCTCTGTCCTCCTCAACACCAATAAGTAAATCATGCATCATTTTTTCAAGTTTCTCTACACTAGACATGATTTAAAGCTTAAAACAATCAACAAATAAGCCGCACAAATACACAAAGTCACGCCAACAAGAGCAGTAGCCAACCAACCACACAAGCCCAAACAATGATCAATAACTAGAATTAACTAGTTTAGAATGCTTACCAAGAAAGTCGGACACTTTCTTTCCTCACCCTCCTGGAAAACTGATACCAATTGATATGAATATGTGCTCTAATGAAAGCAATATTCCAGTGTACTCCAATGCAAAGGAACCTAGATATTTTAAAGTCCGAATTTTTATGTGTTTTGTAGCTAAAGTTTGTATTATTGTGTGTTTATGGGATATGGAAATTAAATCAATCACTCCTGAAAGATTTAATTAACTTTCAATCTCACTTAAACCACTCCTGAAATTAAGTAGATTAATCACTCAATAATTAACACTCCTGAAAATTATTAAATGGCACTAATTTAATTGACAAACAATTAAGCTCGAAAATATGACTCAAAGTTCTTTGTATTTCACTGAATAAAAACGACTTACATAGTCCCCTATTTATACTAGTAAACCTCTAGTATGATAAGGAACCCTAAATCTATCTAAAAAGCAATATAAAACTAAATCCCTAAAATGAAGGGAAAGATAGAGATAGAGTTAAGCAAGGATAAGCACCTAAGGAAAATGATAGGCATTCGGCCTTATCACCTTTCCACACGCCTACTTATCTTTTTCACTCTAAACATCAATCCTAATCCCAATAGGATTTGGAAACCTACTAGAACTCACATAGATAACCGAAATAACCATATTTTCGGCCCCTATGGTAGTTTTTATTACATGAATAAAATGACTCAACAAAAGAAAATAGAATACTCTATAAGACTACATATGGACGCCCCATATTAGCCATTTCAAGCTAGTTCTTCCTCCAAAGCTAACATAGTCAAAAAAGATCCATTGGTCTTGAGCTTGAATCCAAAGGTCTCAAGAACCAAGCAAATAGGCTCATCTCCAATGGTTGACTTTGGCTCTTGACTCATGTCAAACACCTTTCAAATCATTTGATGTGCTTAATTAGCTATTGTTTTTGATTCCATTCGTATGTATTAGGTATATGTAAAGCATATGAATCCCTCGGATCAAACTCATTTCAAATCAAAGGTTAAAACTATCATAGTCTCTTACGAGATTTTGTGGTGTATGAACACCTTTTAAATCATTTGATGTGCTTAATTACCTATTGTTTTTTATTCCTTTTATAGGCATTAGGTATATGTAAAGAATATGAAGCCCTTGGCTCAAAATCATTTCAAATCAAAGGTTAAAACTATCATAGTCTCTTACGAGATTTTGTGGCGTATGAACGCCTTTCAAATCAATGATGTGCTTAATTAGCTATTGTTTTTGATTCCTTTCATAGGTAATAGGTATATGTAATGCATATGAAGCCCTTGGATCAAACTCATTTCAAATCAAAGGTTAAAACTATCATAGTCTCTTACGAGTTTTTGTGGTGTATGAACACCTTTCAAATCATTTGATGTGCTTAATTACCTATTGTTTTTGACTCCTTGAATAGGTATTAGTTATATTTCAATCATATGAAGCCCTTGGATCAAACTCATTTCAAATCAAAGCTTAAAACTATCATAGTCTCTTATGAGATTTTTTGGTGTATGAACACCTATTAAATCATTTGATGTGCTAATTACCTATTTTTTTTTATTCCTTTTATAGGCATTAGGTATATGTAAAGCATATGAAGCCCTTGGATCAAAATCATTTCAAATCAAAGGTTAAAACTATCATAGTCTCTTACGAGATTTTGTGGTGTATGAACACCTTTCAAATCATTTGATGTGCTTAATTAGCTATTTTTTTTGATTCCTTTCATAGGTATTAGGTATATGTAAATAATATGAAGCCCTTGGATCAAACTCATTTCAAATCAAAGGTTAAAACTATCATAGTCTCTTACAAGATTTTGTGCTGTATGAACACCTTTCAAATCATTTGATGTGCTTAATTAGCTATTGTTTTTTATTCCTTTCATAGGTATTAGGTATATGTAAAGCATATGAAGCCCTTGGATGAAACTCATTTCAAATCAAAGGTTAAAACTATCATAGTCTCTTACGAGATTTTGTGGTGTATGAACACCTTTTAAATCATTTGATGTGCTTAATTACCTATTGTTTTTTATTCCTTTTATAGGCATTAGGTATAAGTAAAGCATATGAAGCCCTTGGATCAAAATCATTTCAAATCAAAGGTTAAATCTATCATAGTCTCTTACGAGATTTTGTGGTGTATGAAAGCCTTTCAAATCAATGATGTGCTTAATTAGCTATTGTTTTTTATTCCTTTCATAGGTATTAGTTATATGTAAAGCATATGAAGCCCTTGGATCAAACTCATTTCAAATCAAAGGTTAAAACTATCATAGTCTCTATCGAGATTTTGTGGTGTATGAACACCTTTTAAATCATTTGATGTGCTTAATTAGCTATTGTTTTTTATTCCTTTTATAGGCATTAGGTATATGTAAAGCATATGAAGCCCTTGGATCAAACTCATTTAAAATCAAAGGTTAAAACTATCATAGTCTCTTACGAGATTTTGTGGTGTAAGAACACCTTTCAAATCATTTGATGTGCTTAATTAGCTATTTTTTTGATTCCTTTCATAGGTATTAGGTATATGTAAAGCATATGAAGCCCTTGGATCAAACTCATTTCAAATCAAAGCTTAAAACTATCATAGTCTCTTACAAGATTTTGTGGTGTATGAACACATTTTAAATCATTTCATGTGCTTAATTACCTATTGTTTTTGATTCCTTTTATAGGCATTAGGTATGTGTAAAGCATATGAAGCCCTTGGATCAAACTCATTTCAAATCAAAGCTTAGAACTATCACAGTCTCTTACGAGATTTTGTGGTGTATGAACGCCTTTCAAATCAATGATGTGCTTAATTACCTATTGTTTTTTAATCCTTTCATAGGTATTAGGTACATGTAAAGCATATGAAGCCCTTGGATCAAACTCATTTCAAATCAAAGGTTAAAACTATCATAGTCTCTTACGAGATTTTGTGGTGTATGAACACCTTTTAAATCAATGATGTGCTTAATTACATATTGTTTTTTATTCCTTTTATAGGCATTAGGTATATGTAAAACATATGAAGCCCTTGGATCAAATTCATTTCAAATCAAAGGTTAAAACTATCATAGTCTCTTACGAGATTTTGTGGTGTATGAACACCTTTCAAATCAATTGATGTGCTTAATTAGCTAATTTTTTTGATTCCTTTTGTAGGAATAAGGTATATGTAAAGCATATGAAGCCCTTGGATCAAACTCATTTCAAATCAAAGGTTAAAACTATCATAGTCTCAAATCAAAGGTTAAAACTATCATAGTCTCTAACGAGATTTTATGGTGTATGAACACCTTTCAAATTAATTGATGTGCTTAATTAGCTATTGTTTTTTATTCCTTTCGTAGGTATTAGATATATGTAAAGCATATAAAGCCCTTGGATCAAACTCATTTCAAATCAAAGGTTAAAACTATCATAGTCTCTTACGAGATTTTGGGTGGTGTATGAACTCATTTAAAATAATTGGTGGTTTTAAATTACTAATTGTTGGGGATTCTTTAAAGGGAATAGGGATAAGGAAAGGAAAAGAAGCATGGAAAAAAAAAGGGGAAAAAAACCCCATAGTCTCTAACAGGTTTGTGCTGTATGAACACCTTTCAAATCATTTGATGTGCTTAATTAGCTATTGTTTTTGATTCCATTCGTAGGTATTAGGTATATGTAAAGCATATGAATCCCTTGGATCAAACTCATTTCAAATCAAAGGTTAAAACTATCATAGTCTCTTACGAGATTTTGTGGTGTATGAAGACCTTTCAAATCATTTGATGTGCTTAATTACCTAGTGTTTTTTATTCCTTTTATAGGCATTAGGTATATGTAAAGCATATGAAGCCCTTGGATCAAACTCATTTTAAATCAAAGGTTAAAACTATCATAGTCTCTTACGAGATTTTGTGGTGTATGAACACCTTTCAAATCATTTGATGTGCTTAATTAGCTATTGTTTTTGATTGCTTTCGTAGGTATTAGGTATATGTAAAGCATATGAAGCCCTTGGATCAAATCAAAGGTTAAAACTCTCATAGTCTCTAACAAGATTTTGTGGTGTATGAACACCTTTCAAATCATTTGATGTGCTTAATTAGCTCTTGTTTTTTATTCCATTCGTAGGTATTAGGTATATGTAGAGCATATGAATCCCTTGGATCAAACTCATTTCAAATCAAAGGTTAAAACTATCATAGTCTCTTACGAGATTTTGTGGTGTATGAACACCTTTCAAATCATTTGATGTGCTTAATTAGCTATTGTTTTTGATTCCTTTCATAGGTATTAGGTATATGTAGAGCATATGAAGCCCTTGGATCAAACTCATTTCAAATCAAAGGTTAAAACTATCATAGTCTCTTACGAGATTTTGTGGTGTATGAACGCCTTTCAAATCAATGATGTGCTTAATTACCTATTATTTTTTATTCCTTTCATAGGTATTAGGTATATGTAAAGCAAATTAAGCCTTTGGATCAAAATCATTTCAAATCAAAGGTTAAAACTATCATAGTCTCTTACGAGATTTTGTGGTGTATGAACGCCTTTCAAATCAATGATGTGCTTAATTAGCTATTGTTTTTGATTCCTTTCATAGGTATTAGGTATATGTAAAGCATATGAAGCCCTTGGATCAAACTCATTTAAAATCAAAGGTTAAAACTATCATAGTCTCTTACGAGATTTTGTGGTGTATGAACACCTTTCAAATCATTTGATGTGCTTAATTACCTATTGTATTTTACTCCTTTAATAGGTATTAGGTATATGTAAAGCATATGAAGACCTTGGATCAAACTTATTTCAAATCAAAGGTTAAAACTATCATAGTCTCTTACGAGTATTTGTGGTGTATGAACACCTTTCAATTCATTTTATGTGCTTAATTACCTATTGTTTTTGACTCCTTGAATAGGTATTAGGTATATTTCAATCATATGAAGCCCTCGGATCAAACTCATTTCAAATCAAAGGTTAAAACTCTCATAGTCTCTTACGAGATTTTGTGGTGTATGAGCACCTTTCAAATCATTTGATGTGCTTAATTAGCTATTGTTTTTGATTCCTTTCATAGGTATTAGGTATATGTAAAGCATATGAGCCCTTGGATCAAACTCATTTCAAATCAAAGCTTAAAACTATCATTGTCTCTTACGAGATTTTGTAGTGTATGAACACCTTTTAAATCATTTGATGTGCTTAATTAGCTCTTGTTTTTTATTCCTTTCATAGGTATTAGGTATATGTAAAGCATATGAATCCCTTGGATCAAACTCATTTCAAATCAAAGGTTAAAACTATCAGTCTCTTACGAGATTTTGATGTGTATGAACACCTTTCCAATCATTTGATGTGCTTAATTAGATATTGTTTTTGATTCCTTTCATAGGTATTAGGTATATGTAAAGCATATGAATCCTTTGGATCAAACTCATTTAAAATCAAAGGTTAAAACTATCATAGTCTCTTACGAGATTTGGTGGTGTATGAAGACCTTTCAAATCATTTGATGTGCTTAATTACCTATTGTTTTTTATTCCTTTTATAGGCGTTAGGTATATGTAAAGCATATGAAGCCCTTGGATCAAACTCATTTTAAATCAAAGGTTAAAACTATCATAGTATCTTACGAGATTTTGTGATGTATGAACACCTTTCAAATAATTTTATGTGCTTAATTAGATATTGTATTTGATTCCTTTCATAGGTATTAGGTATATGTAAAGCATATGAATCCCTTGGATCAAACTCATTTCAAATCAAAGGTTACAACTATAATAGTCTCTTACGAGATTTTGTGGTGTATGAACACCTTCATATTAATTGATGTGCTTAATCAGCTATTGTTTTTGATTCCTTTCATAGGTATTAGGTAAATGTAAACAATATGAAGCCCTTGGATCAAACTCATTTCAAATCAAAGGTTAAAACTATCATAGTCTCTTACGAGATTTTGTGGTGTATGAACACCTTTTAAATCATTTGATGTGCTTAATTACCTATTATTTTTATTCCTTTTATAGGCATTAGGTATATGTAAAGCATATGAAGCCCTTGGATCAAACTCATTTTAAATCAAAGGTTAAAACTATCATAGTATCTTACGAGATTTTGTGATGTATGAACACCTTTCAAATAATTTTATGTGCTTAATTAGCTATTGTTTTTGATTCCTTTCATAGGTATTAGGTATATGTAAAGCATATGAAGCCCTTGGATCAAACTCATTTAAAATCAAAGGTTAAACCTATCATAGTCTCTTACGAGATTTTGTGGTGTATGAACACCTTTCAAATCATTTGATGTGCTTAATTACCTATTGTTTTTTACTCCTTTAATAGGTATTAGGTATATGTAAAGCATATGAAGCCCTTGGATCAAACTTATTTCAAATCAAAGGTTAAAACTATCATAGTCTCTTACGAGATTTTGTGGTGTATGAACACCTTTCAAATCATTTGATGTGCTTAATTAGCTATTGTTTTTGATTCCTTTCATAGGTATTAGGTATATGTAAAGCATATGAATCCCTTGGATCAAACTCATTTCAAATCAAAGGTTAAAACTATCATAGTCTCTTACGAGATTTTGTGGTGTATGAACACCTTTCAAATCATTTGATGTGCTTAATTAGCTATTGTTTTTGATTCCTTTCATAGGTATTAGGTATATGTAAAGCATATGAATCCCTTGGATCAAACTCATTTCAAATCAAAGGTTAAAACTATCATAGTCTCTTACGAGATTTTGTGGTGTATGAACACCTTTCAAATCATTTGATGTGCTTAATTAGCTATTGTTTTTATTCCTTTCATAGGTATTAGGTATATGTAAAGCATATGAAGCCCTTGGATCAAACTCATTTTAAATCAAAGGTTAAAACTATCATAGTCTCTTACGAGATTTTGTGGTGTATGAACACCTTTCAAATCATTTGATGTGCTTAATTAGCTATTGTTTTTGATTCCTTTCATAGGTATTAGGTATATGTAAAGCATATGAATCCCTTGGATCAAACTCATTTCAAATCAAAGGTTAAACTATCATAGTCTCTTACGAGATTTTGTGGTGTATGAACACCTTTCAAATCATTTGATGTGCTTAATTAGCTATTGTTTTTGATTCCTTTCATAGGTATTAGGTATATGTAAAGCATATGAAGCCCTTGGATCAAACTCATTTCAAATCAAAGGTTAAAACTATCATAGTCTCTTACGAGATTTTGTGGTGTATGAACACCTTTTAAATCATTTGATGTGCTTAATTAGCTATTGTTTTTGATTCCTTTTATAGGTATTAGGTATATGTAAAGCATATGAAGCCCTTGGATCAAACTCATTTCAAATCAAAGGTTAAAACTATCATAGTCTCTTACGAGATTTTGTGGTGTATGAACACCTTTCAAATAATTTGATGTGCTTAATTAGCTATTGTTTTTGATTCCTTTCATAGGTATTAGGTATATGTAAAGCATATGAAGCCCTTGGATCAAACTCATTTCAAATCAAAGGTTAAAACTATCATAGTCTCTTACGAGATTTTGTGGTGTATGAACACCTTTCAAATCATTTGATGTGCTTAATTAGCTATTGTTTTTGATTCCTTTCATAGGTATTAGGTATATGTAAAGCATATGAAGCCCTTGGATCAAACTCATTTCAAATCAAAGGTTAAAACTATCATAGTCTCTTACGAGATTTTGTGGTGTATGAACACCTTTTAAATCATTTGATGTGCTTAATTACCTATTGTTTTTTATTCCTTTTATAGGCATTAGGTATATGTAAAGCATATGAAGCCCTTGGATCAAACTCATTTCAAATCAAAGGTTAAAACTATCATAGTCTCTTACGAGATTTTGTGGTGTATGAACACCTTTCAAATCATTTGATGTGCTTAATTAGCTATTGTTTTTGATTCCTTTCATAGGTATTAGGTATATGTAAAGCATATGAAGCCCTTGGATCAAACTCATTTCAAAACAAAGGTTAAAACTATCATAGTCTCTTACGAGATTTTGTGGTGTATGAAGACCTTTCAAATCATTTGATGTTCTTAATTACCTATTGTTTTTTATTCCTTTTATAGGCATTAGGTATATGTAAAGCATATGAAGCCCTTGGATCAAACTCATTTTAAATCAAAGGTTAAAACTATCATAGTATCTTACGAGATTTTGTGATGTATGAACACCTTTCAAATAATTTGATGTGCTTAATTAGCTCTTGTTTTTTATTCCTTTCATAGGTATTAGGTATATGTAAAGCATATGAAGCCCTTGGATCAAACTCATTTCAAATCAAAGGTTAAAACTATCATAGTCTCTTACGAGATTTGTGTGGGTATGAACGCCTTTCAAATAATTTGATGCTTATGCTTTGTTTGTTTTTTTTTTTATAGGCATTAGGTATATGTAGGCATTAGGTATATGTGAAGCCTCTTGGATCACCCGATCAAACTCATTTTAAATCAAAGGTTAAAACTATCATAGCTCTCTTACGAGATTTTGTGATGTATGAACATGTCCTTTAAAAATAATTTTATGTGCTTAATTAGTCTCTATTGTTTTTTTGAATTCCTTTCATAGGTTATTAGGTTATATGTAAAGCATATTAAGCCCTTGGATCAAACTCATTTCCCCAAATTCCAAGGTTAAAACCTATCATATCTACTCTTACGAGATTTTTGTGGTGTATGAACACTCTTTTAAATCAGGTTACGATGATGTGCTTAATTACGCTATTGTTTTTGATTCCTTTCATAGGGTATTAGGTATATGTAAAGCATATGCATAAGCCCTTGGATCAAACTATTTAAATAAGGAAATCAAACTCATTTAAAATCAAAGGTTACGAGATTTTGTGATGTATGAACACCTTTCAAATAATTTTATGTGCTTAATTAGCTCTTGTTTTTTATTTCTTTCATAGTTATTAGGTATATGTAAAGCATATGAATCCCTTGGATCAAAATCATTTCAAATCAAAGGTTAAAACTATCATAGTCTCTTACGAGATTTTGTGGTGTATGAATACCTTTCCAATCATTTGATGTGCTTAATTAGATATTGTTTTTGATTCCTTTCATAGGTATTAGGTATATGTAAAGCATATGAAGCCCTTGGATCAAACTCATTTCAAATCAAAGGTTAAAACTATCATAGTCTCTTACGAGATTTTGTGGTGTATGAAGACCTTTCAAATCATTTGATGTGCTTAATTACCTATTGTTTTTTATTCCTTTTATAGGCATTAGGTATATGTAAAGCATATGAAGCCCTTGGATCAAACTCATTTTAAATCAAAGGTTAAAACTATCATAGTATCTTACGAGATTTTGTGATGTATGAACACCTTTCAAATAATTTTATGTGCTTAGTTAGCTCTTGTTTTTTATTCCATTCATAGGTATTAGGTATATGTAAAGCATATGAATCCCTTGGATCAAACTCATTTCAAATCAAAGGTTAAAACTATAATAGTCTCTTACGAGATTTTGTGGTGTATGAACACCTTTCCAATCATTTGATGTGCTTAATTAGATATTGTTTTTTATTCCTTTCATAGGTATTAGGTATATGTAAAGCATATGAATCCCTTGGATCAAACTCATTTCAAATCAAAGGTTAAAACTATCATAGTCTCTTACGAGATTTTGTGGTGTATGAACACCTTTTAAATCATTTGATGTGCTTAATTACCTTTTTTTTTTATTCCTTTTATAGGCATTAGGTATATGTAAAGCTTATGAAGCCCTTGGATCAAACTCATTTCAAATCAAAGGTTAAAACTACCATACTCTCTTACGAGATTTTGTGGTGTATGAACACCTTTCAAATCATTTGATGTGCTTAATTAGCTATTGTATTTTATTCCTTTGTAGGTATTAGGTATATGTAAAGCATATGAATCCCTTGGATCAAACACATTTCAAATCAAAGGTTAAAACTATAATAGTCTCTTACGAGATTTTGTGGTGTATGAACACCTTCAAATCATTTGATGTGCTTACTTAGCTATTGTTTTTCATTCCATTCGTAGGTATTAGGTATATGTAAAGCATATGAATCCCTTGGATCAAACTCATTTCAAATCAAAGGTTAAAACTATAATAGTCTCTTACGAGATTTTGTGGTGTATGAACACCTTCATATTAATTGATGTGCTTAATTAGCTATTGTTTTTGATTCCTTTCATAGGTATTAGGTAAATGTAAACAATATGAAGCCCTTGGATCAAACTCATTTCAAATCAAAGGTTAAAACTATCATAGTCTCTTACGAGATGTTGTGGTGTATGAACACCTTTTAAATCATTTGATGTGCTTAATTACCTATTTTTTTTTATTCCTTTTATAGGCATTAGGTATATGTAAAGCATATGAAGCCCTTGGATCAAACTCATTTCAAATCAAAGGTTAAAACTATCACACTCTCTTACGAGATTTTGTGGTGTCTGAACACCTTTCAAATTATTTGATGTGCTTAATTAGCTATTGTTTTTTATTCCTTTCATAGGTATTAGGTATATGTAAAGCATATGAAGCCCTTGGATCAAACTCATTTCAAATCAAATGTTAAAACTATCATAGTCTCTTACGAGATTTTGTGGTGTATGAACACCTTTTAAATCATTTGATGTGCTAAATTTCCTATTGTTTTTTATTCATTTTATAGGCATTAGGTATATGTAAAGCATATGAATCCCTTGGATCAAACTCATTTTAAATCAAAGGTTAAAACTATCATAGTATCTTACGAGATTTTTTGATGTATGAACACCTTTCAAATAATTTTATGTGCTTAATTAGCTCTTGTTTTTGATTCCTTTCATAGGTATTAGGTATATGTAAAGCATATGAAGCCCTTGGATCAAACTCATTTCAAATCAAAGGTTAAAACTATCATAGTCTCTTACGAGATTTTGTGGTGTATGAAGACCTTTCAAATCATTTGATGTGCTTAATTACCTATTGTTTTTTATTCCTTTTATAGGCATTAGGTATATGTAAAGCATATGAAGCCCTTGGATCAAACTCATTTTAAATCAAAGGTTAAAACTATCATACTCTCTTACGAGATTTTGTGATGTATGAACACCTTTCAAATAATTTTATGTGCTTAATTAGCTCTTGTTTTTTATTCCTTTCATAGGTATTAGGTATATGTAAAGCATATGAATCCCTTGGATCAAACTCATTTCAAATCAAAGGTTAAAACTATCATAGTCTCTTACGAGATTTTGTGGTGTATGAATACCTTTCCAATCATTTGATGTGCTTAATTAGATATTGTTTTTGATTCCTTTCATAGGTATTAGGTATATGTAAAGCATATGAAGCCCTTGGATCAAACTCATTTCAAATCAAAGGTTAAAACTATCATAGTCTCTTACGAGATTTTGTGGTGTATGAAGACCTTTCAAATCATTTGATGTGCTTAATTACCTATTGTTTTTTATTCCTTTTATAGGCATTAGGTATATGTAAAGCATATGAAGCCCTTGGATCAAACTCATTTTAAATCAAATGTTAAAACTATCATAGTATCTTACGAGATTTTGTGGTGTATGAACACCTTTCAAATAATTTTATGTGCTTAATTACGCTCTTGTTTTTTATTCCTTTCACGTAGGTATTAGGTATATGTAAAGCATATGAATCCCTTGGATCAAACTCATTTCAAATCAAAGGTTAAAACTATAATAGTCTCTCTTACGAGATTTTGTGGTGTATGACCACCTTCATATTAATTGATGTGCTTAATTAGCTATTGTTTTTGATTCCTTTCATAGGTATTAGGTAAATGTAAAGAATATGAAGCCCTTGGATCAAACTCATTTCAAATCAAAGGTTAAAACTATCATAGTCTCTTACGAGATGTTGTGGTGTATGAACACCTTTTAAATTATTTGATGTGCTTAATTAGCTATTGTTTTTAATTCCTTTTATAGGCATTAGGTATATGTAAAGAATATGAAGCCCTTGGATCAAACTCATTTCAAATCAAAGGTTAAAACTATAATAGTCTCTTACGAGATTTTTGTGGTGTATGAACACCTTCAAATCATTTGATGTGCTTAATTAGCCTATTGTTTTTTATTCCTTTTATAGGTATTAGGTATATGTAAAGCATATGAAGCCCTTGGATCAAACTCATTTCAAATCAAAGGTTAAAACTATAATAGTCTCTTACGAGATTTTGTGGTGTATGAACACCTTCATATTATTTGATGTGCTTAATTAGCTATTGTTTTTGATTCCTTTCATAGGTATTAGGTAAATGTAAAGAATATGAAGCCCTTGGATCAAACTCATTTCAAATCAAAGGTTAAAACTATCATAGTCTCTTACGAGATGTTGTGGTGTATGAACACCTTTTAAATCATTTGATGTGCTTAATTACCTATTGTTTTTTATTCATTTGATAGGCATTAGGTATATGTAAAGCATATGAAGCCCTTGGATCAAACTCATTTCAAATCAAAGGTTAAAACTATCATAGTATCTTACGTGATTTTGTGGTGTATGAACACCTTTCAAATAATTTTATGTGCTTAATTAGCTCTTGTTTTTTATTCCTTTCATAGGTATTAGGTATATGTAAAGCATATGAAGCCCTTGGATCAAACTCATTTCAAATCAAAGGTTAAAAACTATCATAGTCTCTTACGAGATTTTGTGGTGTATGAACACCTTTCAAATCATTTGATGTGCTTAATTACCTATTGTTTTTTATTCCTTTTATAGGCATTAGGTATATGTAAAGCATATGAAGCCCTTGGATCAAACTCATTTTAAATCAAAGGTTAAAACTATCATAGTCTCTTACGAGATTTTGTGATGTATGAACACCTTTCAAATAATTTTATGTGCTTAATTAGCTCTTGTTTTTTATTCCTTTCATAGGTATTAGGTATATGTAAAGCATATGAATCCCTTGGATCAAACTCATTTCAAATCAAAGGTTAAAACTATCATAGTCTCTTACGAGATTTTGTGGTGTATGAACACCTTCAAATCATTTGATGTGCTTAATTAGCTATTGTTTTTGATTCCTTTCATAGGTATTAGGTATATGTAAAGCATATGAAGCCCTTGGATCAAACTCATTTCAAATCAAAGGTTAAAACTATCATAGTCTCTTACGAGATTTTGTGGTGTATGAACACCTTTCAAATCATTTGATGTGCTTAATTACCTATTGTTTTTGATTCCTTTTATAGGCATTAGGTATATGTAAAGCATATGAAGCCCTTGGATCAAACTCATTTCAAATCAAAGGTTAAAACTATCATAGTCTCTTACGAGATTTTGTGGTGTATGAACACCTTTCAAATCATTTTATGTGCTTAATTAGCTATTGTTTTTTATTCCTTTCATAGGCATTAGGTATATGTAAAGCATATGAATCCCTTGGATCAAACTCATTTCAAATCAAAGGTTAAAACTATAATACTCTCTTACGAGATTTTGTGGTGTATGACCACCTTTCATATTATTTGATGTGCTTAATTAGCTATTGTTTTTGATTCCTTTCATAGGTATTAGGTATATGTAAACCATATGAAGCCCTTGGATCAAACTCATTTCAAATCAAAGGTTAAAACTATCATAGTCTCTTACGAGATTTTGTGGTGTATGAACACCTTTTAAATCATTTGATGTGCTTAATTACCTATTGTTTTTTATTCCTTTTATAGGCATTAGGTATATGTAAAGCATATGAATCCCTTGGATCAAACACATTTTAAATCAAAGGTTAAAACTATAATAGTCTCTTACGAGATTTTTGTGGTGTATGAACACCTTTCAAATCATTTGATGTGCTTACTTAGCTATTGTTTTTCATTCCTTTCGTTGGTATTAGGTATATGTAAAGCATATGAATCCCTTGGATCAAACTCATTTCAAATCAAAGGTTAAAACTATCATAGTCTCTTACGAGATTTTGTGGTGTATGAACACCTTTCAAATCATTTGATGTGCTTAATTAGCTATTGTTTTTGATTCCTTTCATAGGTATTAGGTAAATGTAAACAATATGAAGCCCTTGGATCAAACTCATTTCAAATCAAAGGTTAAAACTATCATAGTCTCTTACGAGATGTTGTGGTGTATGAACACCTTTTAAATCATTTGATGTGCTTAATTAGCTATTGTTTTTTATTCCTTTGATAGGCATTAGGTATATGTAAAGCATATGAAGCCCTTGGATCAAACTCATTTCAAATCAAAGGTTAAAACTATCACACTCTCTTACGTGATTTTGTGGTGTATGAACACCTTTCAAATTATTTGATGTGCTTAATTAGCTATTGTTTTTTTGATTCCTTTCATAGGTATTAGGTATATGTAAAGCATATGAAGCCCTTGGATCAAACTCATTTCAAATCAAATGTTAAAACTATCATAGTCTTTTACGGGATTTTGTGGTGTATGAACACCTTTTAAATCATTTGATGTGCTTAATTTCCTATTGTTTTTTATTCCTTTTATAGGCATTAGGTATATGTAAAGCATATGAAGCCCTTGGATCAAACTCATTTTAAATCAAAGGTTAAAACTATCATAGTATCTTACGAGATTTTGTGATGTATGAACACCTTTCAAATAATTTTATGTGCTTAATTAGCTCTTGTTTTTTATTCCTTTCATAGGTATTAGGTATATGTAAAGCATATGAATCCCTTGGATCAAACTCATTTCAAATCAAAGGTTAAAACTATCATAGTCTCTTACGAGATTTTGTGGTGTATGAAGACCTTTCAAATCATTTGATGTGCTTAATTACCTATTGTTTTTTATTCCTTTTATAGGCATTAGGTATATGTAAAGCATATGAAGCCCTTGGATCAAACTCATTTTAAATCAAAGGTTAAAACTATCATACTCTCTTACGAGATTTTGTGGTGTATGAACACCTTTCAAATAATTTTATGTGCTTAATTAGCTCTTGTATTTTATTCCTTTCATAGGTATTAGGTATATGTAAAGCATATGAATCCCTTGGATCAAACTCATTTCAAATCAAAGGTTAAAACTATCATAGTCTCTTACGAGATTTTGTGGTGTATGAATACCTTTCAAATCATTTGATGTGCTTAATTAGATATTGTTTTTGATTCCTTTCATAGGTATTAGGTATATGTAAAGCATATGAAGCCCTTGGATCAAACTCATTTCAAATCAAAGGTTAAAACTATCATAGTCTCTTACGAGATTTTGTGGTGTATGAAGACCTTTCAAATCATTTGATGTGCTTAATTACCTATTGTTTTTTATTCCTTTTATAAGCATTAGGTATATGTAAAGCATATGAAGCCCTTGGATCAAACTCATTTTAAATCAAAGGTTAAAACTATCATAGTATCTTACGAGATTTTGTGATGTATGAACACCTTTCAAATAATTTTATGTGCTTAATTAGCTCTTGTTTTTGATTCCATTCATAGGTATTAGGTATATGTAAAGCATATGAAGCCCTTGGATCAAACTCATTTCAAATCAAAGGTTAAAACTATCATAGTCTCTTACGAGATTTTGTGGTGTATGAACACCTTTCAAATCATTTGATGTGCTTAATTAGATATTGTTTTTTATTCCTTTCATAGGTATTAGGTATATGTAAAGCATATGAATTTCTTGGATCAAACTCATTTCAAATCAAAGGTTAAAACTATCATAGTCTCTTACGAGATTTTGTGGTGTATGAACACCTTTTAAATCATTTGATGTGCTTAATTACCTATTGTTTTTTATTCCTTTTATAGGCATTAGGTATATGTAAAGCATATGAAGCCCTTGGATCAAACTCATTTCAAATCAAAGGTTAAAACTACCATACTCTCTTACGAGATTTTGTGGTGTATGAACACCTTTTAAATCATTTGATGTGCTTAATTAGCTATTGTTTTTTATTCCTTTCGTAGGTATTAGGTATATGTAAAGCATATGAATCCCTTGGATCAAACACATTTCAAATCAAAGGTTAAAACTATAATAGTCTCTTACGAGATTTTGTGGTGTATGAACACCTTTCAAATCATTTGATGTGCTTACTTAGCCTATTGTTTTTCATTCCTTTCGTAGGTATTAGGTATATGTAAAGCATATGAATCCCTGGATCAAACTCATTTCAAATCAAAGGTTAAAACTATAATAGTCTCTTACGAGATTTTGTGGTGTATGAACACCTTTCCATATTAATTGATGTGCTTAATTAGCTATTGATTTTGATTCCTTTCATAGGTATTAGGTAAATGTAAACAATATGAAGCCCTTGGATCCAAACTCATTTCAAATCAAAGGTTAAAACTATCATAGTCTCTTACGAGATGTTGTGGTGTATGAACACCTTTTAAATCATTTGATGTGCTTAATTACCTATTTTTTTTATTCCTTTTATAGGCATTAGGTATATGTAAAGCATATGAAGCCCTTGGATCAAACTCATTTCAAATCAAAGGTTAAAACTATCACACTCTCTTACGAGATTTTGTGGTGTATGAACACCTTTCAAATTATTTGATGTGCTTAATTAGCTATTGTTTTTTATTCCTTTCATAGGTATTGGGTATATGTAAAGCATATGAAGCCCTTGGATCAAACTCATTTCAAATCAAATGTTAAAACTATCATAGTCTCTTACGAGATTTTGTGGTGTATGAACACCTTTTAAATCATTTGATGTGCTTAATTTCCTATTGTTTTTTATTCATTTTATAGGCATTAGGTATATGTAAAGCATATGAAGCCCTTGGATCAAACTCATTTTAAATCAAAGGTTAAAAATATCATATCTCTCTTACGAGATTTTGTGATGTATGAACACCTTTCAAATAATTTTTATGTGCTTAATTAGCTCTTGTATTTTATTCCTTTCTTTAGGTATTAGGTATATGTAAAGCATATGAATCCCTTGGATCAAACTCATTTCAAATCAAAGGTTAAAACTATCATAGTCTCTTACGAGATTTTGTGGTGTATGAATACCTTTCCAATCATTTGATGTGCTTAATTAGATATTGTTTTTGATTCCTTTCATAGGTATTAGGTATATGTAAAGCATATGAAGCCCTTGGATCAAACTCATTTCAAATGAAAGGTTAAAACTATCATAGTCTCTTACGAGATTTTGTGGTGTATGAAGACCTTTCAAATCATTTGATGTGCTTAATTACCTATTGTTTTTTATTCCTTTTATAGGCATTAGGTATATGTAAAGCATATGAATCCCTTGGATCAAACTCATTTTAAATCAAAGGTTAAAACTATCATAGTATCTTACGAGATTTTGTGATGTATGAACACCTTTCAAATAATTTTATGTGCTTAATTAGCTCTTGTTTTTTATTGCTTTCATAGGTATTAGGTATATGTAAAGCATATGAATCCCTTGGATCAAACTCATTTCAAATCAAAGGTTAAAACTATGATAGTCTCTTACGAGATTTTGTGGTGTATGAACACCTTCATATTAATTGATGTGCTTAATTAGCTATTGTTTTTGATTCCATTCATAGGTATTAGGTAAATGTAAACAATATGAAGCCCTTGGATCAAACTCATTTCAAATCAAAGGTTAAAACAATCATAGTCTCTTACGAGATTTGGTGGTGTATGAACACCTTTTAAATCATTTGATGTGCTTAATTACCTATTTTTTTTATTCCTTTTATAGGCATTAGGTATATGTAAAGCATATGAAGCCCTTGGATCAAACTCATTTCAAATCAAAGGTTAAAACTATCATACTCTCTTACGAGATTTTGTGGTGTATGAACACCTTTCAAATTATTTGATGTGCTTAATTAGCTATTGTTTTTTATTCCTTTCATAGGTATTAGGTATCTGTAAAGCATATGAAGCCCTTGGATCAAACTCATTTCAAATCAAATGTTAAAACTATCATAGTCTCTTACGAGATTTTGTGGTGTATGAATACCTTTCAAATCATTTGATGTGCTTAATTACCTATTGTTTTTTATTCCTTTTATAGGCATTAGGTATATGTAAAGCATATGAAGCCCTTGGATCAAACTCATTTTAAATCAAAGGTTAAAACTATCATAGTCTCTTACGAGATTTTGTGATGTATGAACACCTTTCAAATAATTTTATGTGCTTAATTAGCCCTTGTTTTTTATTCCTTTCATAGGTATTAGGTATATGTAAAGCATATGAATCCCTTGGATCAAACTCATTTCAAATCAAAGGTTAAAACTATCATAGTCTCTTACGAGATTTTGTGGTGTATGAACACCTTTCCAATCATTTGATGTGCTTAATTAGATATTATTTTTGATTCCTTTCATAGGTATTAGGTATATGTAAAGCATATGAAGCCCTTGGATCAAACTCATTTCAAATCAAAGGTTAAAACTATCATAGTCTCTTACGAGATTTTGTGGTGTATGAAGACCTTTCAAATCATTTGATGTGCTTAATTACCTAGTGTTTTTTATTCCTTTTATAGGCATTAGGTATATGTAAAGCATATGAAGCCCTTGGATCAAACTCATTTTAAATCAAAGGTTAAAACTATCATAGTATCTTACGAGATTTTGTGATGTATGAACGCCTTTCCAATAATTTTATGTGCTTAATTAGCTCTTGTTTTTTATTCCTTTCATAGGTATTAGGTATATGTAAAGCATATGAATCCCTTGGATCAAACTCATTTCAAATCAAAGGTTAAAACTATCATAGTCTCTTACGAGATTTTGTGGTGTATGAACACCTTCATATTAATTGATGTGCTTAATTAGCTATTGTTTTTGATTCCTTTCATAGGTATTAGGTAAATGTAAACAATATGAAGCCCTTGGATCAAACTCATTTCAAATCAAAGGTTAAAACTATCATAGTCTCTTACGAGATGTTGTGGTGTATGAACACCTTTTAAATCATTTGATGTGCTTAATTACCTATTTTTTTAATTCCTTTTATAGGCATTAGGTATATGTAAAGCATATGAATCCCTTGGATCAAACACATTTCAAATCAAAGGTTAAAACTATAATAGTCTCTTACGAGATTTTGTGGTGTATGAACACCTTCAAATCATTTGATGTGCTTACTTAGCTATTGTTTTTCATTCCTTTCGTAGGTATTAGGTATATGTAAAGCATATGAATCCCTTGGATCAAACTCATTTCAAATCAAAGGTTAAAACTATAATAGTCTCTTACGAGATTTTGTGGTGTATGAACACTTTCATATTAATTGATGTGCTTAATTAGCTATTGTTTTTGATTCCTTTCATAGGTATTAGGTAAATGTAAACAATATGAAGCCCTTGGATCAAACTCATTTCAAATCAAAGGTTAAAACTATCATAGTCTCTTACGAGATGTTGTGGTGTATGAACACCTTTTAAATCATTTGATGTGCTTAATTACCTATTTTTTTTATTCCTTTGATAGGCATTAGGTATATGTAAAGCATATGAAGCCCTTGGATCAAAATCATTTCAAATCAAAGGTTAAAACTATCACACTCTCTTACGTGATTTTGTGGTGTATGAACACCTTTCAAATTATTTGATGTGCTTAATTAGCAATTGTTTTTTATTCCTTTCATAGGTATTAGGTATATGTAAAGCATATGAAGCCCTTGGATCAAACTCATTTCAAATCAAATGTTAAAACTATCATAGTCTCTTACGAGATTTTGTGGTGTATGAACACCTTTTAAATCATTTGATGTGCTTAATTTCCTATTGTTTTTTATTCATTTTATAGGCATTAGGTATATGTAAAGCATATGAAGCCCTTGGATCAAACTCATTTTAAATCAAAGGTTAAAACTATCATAGTATCTTACGAGATTTTTTGATGTATGAACACCTTTCAAATAATTTTATGTGCTTAATTAGCTCTTGTTTTTTATTCCTTTCATAGGTATTAGGTATATGTAAAGCATATGAATCCCTTGGATCAAACTCATTTCAAATCAAAGGTTAAAACTATCATAGTCTCTTACGAGATTTTGTGGTGTATGAAGACCTTTCAAATCATTTGATGTGCTTAATTACCTATTGTTTTTTATTCCTTTTATAGGCATTAGGTATATGTAAAGCATATGAAGCCCTTGGATCAAACTCATTTTAAATCAAAGGTTAAAACTATCATACTCTCTTACGAGATTTTGTGATGTATGAACACCTTTCAAATAATTTTATGTGCTTAATTAGCTCTTGTATTTTATTCCTTTCATAGGTATTAGGTATATGTAAAGCATATGAATCCCTTGGATCAAACTCATTTCAAATCAAAGGTTAAAACTATCATAGTCTCTTACGAGATTTTGTGGTGTATGAATACCTTTCCAATCATTTGATGTGCTTAATTAGATATTGTTTTTGATTCCTTTCATAGGTATTAGGTATATGTAAAGCATATGAAGCCCTTGGATCAAACTCATTTCAAATCAAAGGTTAAAACTATCATAGTCTCTTACGAGATTTTGTGGTGTATGAAGACCTTTCAAATCATTTGATGTGCTTAATTACCTATTGTTTTTTATTCCTTTTATAAGCATTAGGTATATGTAAAGCATATGAAGCCCTTGGATCAAACTCATTTTAAATCAAAGGTTAAAACTATCATAGTATCTTACGAGATTTTGTGATGTATGAACACCTTTCAAATAATTTTATGTGCTTAATTAGCTCTTGTTTTTTATTCCATTCATAGGTATTAGGTATATGTAAAGCATATGAATCCCTTGGATCAAACTCATTTCAAATCAAAGGTTAAAACTATCATAGTCTCTTACGAGATTTTGTGGTGTATGAACACCTTTCCAATCATTTGATGTGCTTAATTAGATATTGTTTTTTTATTCCTTTCATAGGTATTAGGTATATGTAAAGCATATGAATCCCTTGGATCAAACTCATTTCAAATCAAAGGTTAAAACTATCATAGTCTCTTACGAGATTTTGTGGTGTATGAACACCTTTTAAATCATTTGATGTGCTTAATTACCTATTTTTTTATTCCTTTTATAGGCATTAGGTATATGTAAAGCATATGAAGCCCTTGGATCAAACTCATTTCAAATCAAAGGTTAAAACTACCATACTCTCTTACGAGATTTTGTGGTGTATGAACACCTTTCAAATCATTTGATGTGCTTAATTAGCTATTGTTTTTTATTCCTTTCGTAGGTATTAGGTATATGTAAAGCATATGAATCCCTTGGATCAAACACATTTCAAATCAAAGGTTAAAACTATAATAGTCTCTTACGAGATTTTGTGGTGTATGAACACCTTCAAATCATTTGATGTGCTTACTTAGCTATTGTTTTTCATTCCTTTCGTAGGTATTAGGTATATGTAAAGCATATGAATCCCTTGGATCAAACTCATTTCAAATCAAAGGTTAAAACTATAATAGTCTCTTACGAGATTTTGTGGTGTATGAACACCTTCATATTAATTGATGTGCTTAATTAGCTATTGTTTTTGATTCCTTTCATAGGTATTAGGTAAATGTAAACAATATGAAGCCCTTGGATCAAACTCATTTCAAATCAAAGGTTAAAACTATCATAGTCTCTTACGAGATGTTGTGGTGTATGAACACCTTTTAAATCATTTGATGTGCTTAATTAGCTATTGTTTTTTATTCCTTTCATAGGTATTAGGTATATGTAAAGCATATGAATCCCTTGGATCAAACTCATTTCAAATCAAAGGTTAAAACTATCATAGTCTCTTACGAGATTTTGTGGTGTATGAAGACCTTTCAAATCATTTGATGTGCTTAATTACCTATTGTTTTTTATTCCTTTTATAGGCATTAGGTATATGTAAAGCATATGAAGCCCTTGGATCAAACTCATTTTAAATCAAAGGTTAAAACTATCATACTCTTCTTACGAGATTTTGTGATGTATGAACACCTTTCAAATAATTTTATGGTGCTTAATTAGCTCTTGTATTTTATTCCTTTCATAGGTATTAGGTATATGTAAAGCATATGAATCCCTTGGATCAAACTCATTTCAAATCAAAGGTTAAAACTATCATAGTCTCTTACGAGATTTTGTGGTGTATGAATACCTTTCCAATCATTTGATGTGCTTAATTAGATATTGTTTTTGATTCCTTTCATAGGTATTAGGTATATGTAAAGCATATGAAGCCCTTGGATCAAACTCATTTCAAATCAAAGGTTAAAACTATCATAGTCTCTTACGAGATTTTGTGGTGTATGAAGACCTTTCAAATAATTTGATGTGCTTAATTACCTATTGTTTTTTATTCCTTTTATAAGCATTAGGTATATGTAAAGCATATGAAGCCCTTGGATCAAACTCATTTTAAATCAAAGGTTAAAACTATCATAGTATCTTACGAGATTTTGTGATGTATGAACACCTTTCAAATAATTTTATGTGCTTAATTAGCTCTTGTTTTTTATTCCATTCATAGGTATTAGGTATATGTAAAGCATATGAATCCCTTGGATCAAACTCATTTCAAATCAAAGGTTAAAACTATCATAGTCTCTTACGAGATTTTGTGGTGTATGAACACCTTTCCAATCATTTGATGTGCTTAATTAGATATTGTTTTTTATTCCTTTCATAGGTATTAGGTATATGTAAAGCATATGAATCCCTTGGATCAAACTCATTTCAAA
Source organism: Patellifolia procumbens (assembly GCA_947645195.1). Taxonomy (NCBI): domain Eukaryota; kingdom Viridiplantae; phylum Streptophyta; class Magnoliopsida; order Caryophyllales; family Amaranthaceae; genus Patellifolia; species Patellifolia procumbens. Next base: position 23,646 of record CANSGD010001419.1, read on the forward strand.
TCAAAGGTTAAAACTATCATAGTCTCTTACGAGATTTTGGGTGTATGAACACCTTTTAAATCATTTGATGTGCTTAATTACCTATTTTTTTTTATTCCTTTTATAGGCATTAGGTATATGTAAAGCATATGAAGCCCTTGGATCAAACTCATTTCAAATCAAAGGTTAAAACTACCATACTCTCTTACGAGATTTTGTGGTGTATGAACACCTTTCAAATCATTTGATGTGCTTAATTAGCTATTGTTTTTTATTCCTTTCGTAGGTATTAGGTATGTGTAAAGCATATGAATCCCTTGGATCAAACACATTTCAAATCAAAGGTTAAAACTATAATAGTCTCTTACGAGATTTTGTGGTGTATGAACACCTTCAAATCATTTGATGTGCTTACTTAGCTATTGTTTTTCATTCCTTTCGTAGGTATTAGGTATATGTAAAGCATATGAATCCCTTGGATCAAACTCATTTCAAATCAAAGGTTAAAACTATAATAGTCTCTTACGAGATTTTGTGGTGTATGAACACCTTCATATTAATTGATGTGCTTAATTAGCTATTGTTTTTGATTCCTTTCATAGGTATTAGGTAAATGTAAACAATATGAAGCCCTTGGATCAAACTCATTTCAAATCAAAGGTTAAAACTATCATAGTCTCTTACGAGATGTTGTGGTGTATGAACACCTTTTAAATCATTTGATGTGCTTAATTACCTATTTTTTTTATTCCTTTTATAGGCATTAGGTATATGTAAAGCATATGAAGCCCTTGGATCAAACTCATTTCAAATCAAAGGTTAAAACTATCACACTCTCTTACGAGATTTTGTGGTGTATGAACACCTTTCAAATTATTTGATGTGCTTAATTAGCTATTGTTTTTTATTCCTTTCATAGGTATTAGGTATATGTAAAGCATATGAAGCCCTTGGATCAAACTCATTTCAAATCAAATGTTAAAACTATCATAGTCTCTTACGAGATTTTGGTGTGTATGAACACCTTTTAAATCATTTGATGTGCTTAATTTCCTATTGTTTTTTATTCATTTTATAGGCATTAGGTATATGTAAAGCATATGAAGCCCTTGGATCAAACTCATTTTAAATCAAAGGTTAAAACTATCATACTCTCTTACGAGATTTTGTGATGTATGAACACCTTTCAAATAATTTTATGTGCTTAATTAGCTCTTGTATTTTATTCCTTTCATAGGTATTAGGTATATGTAAAGCATATGAATCCCTTGGATCAAACTCATTTCAAATCAAAGGTTAAAACTATCATAGTCTCTTACGAGATTTTGTGGTGTATGAATACCTTTCCAATCATTTGATGTGCTTAATTAGATATTGTTTTTGATTCCTTTCATAGGTATTAGGTATATGTAAAGCATATGAAGCCCTTGGATCAAACTCATTTCAAATGAAAGGTTAAAACTATCATAGTCTCTTACGAGATTTTGTGGTGTATGAAGACCTTTCAAATCATTTGATGTGCTTAATTACCTATTGTTTTTTATTCCTTTTATAGGCATTAGGTATATGTAAAGCATATGAAGCCCTTGGATCAAACTCATTTTAAATCAAAGGTTAAAACTATCATAGTATCTTACGAGATTTTGTGATGTATGAACACCTTTCAAATAATTTTATGTGCTTAATTAGCTCTTGTTTTTTATTGCTTTCATAGGTATTAGGTATATGTAAAGCATATGAATCCCTTGGATCAAACTCATTTCAAATCAAAGGTTAAAACTATGATAGTCTCTTACGAGATTTTGTGGTGTATGAACACCTTCATATTAATTGATGTGCTTAATTAGCTATTGTTTTTTATTCCTTTCATAGGTATTAGGTAAATGTAAACAATATGAAGCCCTTGGATCAAACTCATTTCAAATCAAAGGTTAAAACTATCATAGTCTCTTACGAGATTTGGGTGGTGTATGAACACCTTTTAAATCATTTGATGTGCTTAATTACCTATTTTTTTATTCCTTTTATAGGCATTAGGTATATGTAAAGCATATGAAGCCCTTGGATCAAACTCATTTCAAATCAAAGGTTAAAACTATCATACTCTCTTACGAGATTTTGTGGTGTATGAACACCTTTCAAATTATTTGATGTGCTTAATTAGCTATTGTTTTTTATTCCTTTCATAGGTATTAGGTATCTGTAAAGCATATAAAGCCCTTGGATCAAACTCATTTCAAATCAAATGTTAAAACTATCATAGTCTCTTACGAGATTTTATGGTGTATGAAGACCTTTCAAATCATTTGATGTGCTTAATTACCTATTGTTTTTATTCCTTTTATAGGCATTAGGTATATGTAAAGCATATGAAGCCCTTGGATCAAACTCATTTTAAATCAAAGGTTAAAACTATCATAGTATCTTACGAGATTTTGTGATGTATGAACACCTTTCAAATAATATTATGTGCTTAATTAGCTCTTGTTTTTTATTCCTTTCATAGTTATTAGGTATATGTAAAGCATATGAATCCCTTGGATCAAACTCATTTCAAATCAAAGGTTAAAACTATCATAGTCTCTTACGACATTTTGTGGTGTATGAACACCTTTCCAATCATTTGATGTGCTTAATTAGATATTGTTTTTGATTCCTTTCATAGGTATTAGGTATATGTAAAGCATATGAAGCCCTTGGATCAAACTCATTTCAAATCAAAGGTTAAAACTATCATAGTCTCTTACGAGATTTTGTGGTGTATGAACACCTTTTAAATCATTTGATGTGCTTAATTACCTTTTTTTTTATTCCTTTTATAGGCATTAGGTATATGTAAAGCATATGAAGCCCTTGGATCAAACTCATTTCAAATCAAAGGTTAAAACTACCATACTCTCTTACGAGATTTTGTGGTGTATGAACACCTTTCAAATCATTTGATGTGCTTAATTAGCTATTGTTTTTTATTCCTTTCGTAGGTATTAGGTATATGTAAAGCATATGAATCCCTTGGATCAAACACATTTAAAATCAAAGGTTAAAACTATAATAGTCTCTTACGAGATTTTTTGGTGTATGAACACCTTCAAATCATTTGATGTGCTTACTTAGCTATTGTTTTTCATTCCTTTCGTAGGTAATAGGTATATGTAAAGCATATGAAGCCCTTGGATCAAACTCATTTCAAATCAAATGTTAAAACTATCATAGTCTCTTACGAGATTTTGTGGTGTATGAACACCTTTTAAATCATTGGATGTGCTTAATTTCCTATTGTTTTTTATTCATTTTATAGGCATTAGGTATATGTAAAGCATATGAAGCCCTTGGATCAAACTCATTTCAAATCAAAGGTTAAAACTATCATAGTCTCTTACGAGATTTTGTGGTGTATGAACACCTTTCCAATCATTTGATGTGCTTAATTAGATATTGTTTTTGATTCCTTTCATAGGTATTAGGTATATGTAAAGCATATGAAGCCCTTGGATCAAACTCATTTCAAATCAAAGGTTAAAACTATCGTAGTCTCTTACGAGATTTTGTGGTGTATGAAGACCTTTCAAATCATTTGATGTGCTTAATTACCTAGTGTTTTTTATTCCTTTTATAGGCATTAGGTATATGTAAAGCATATGAAGCCCTTGGATCAAACTCATTTCAAATCAAAGGTTAAAACTATCATAGCCTCTTACGAGATTTTGTGGTGTATGAACACCTTTCAAATCATTTGATGTGCTTAATTAGCTATTGTTTTTGATTCCTTTCATAGGTATAAGGTATATGTAAAGCATATGAAGCCCTTGGATCAAACTCATTTCAAATCAAATGTTAAAACTATCATAGTCTCTTACGAGATTTTGTGGTGTATGAAGACCTTTCAAATCATTTGATGTGCTTAATTACCTATTGTTTTTTATTCCTTTTATAGGCATTAGGTATATGTAAAGCATATGAAGCCCTTGGATCAAACTCATTTTAAATCAAAGGTTAAAACTATCATACTCTCTTACGAGATTTTGTGATGTATGAACACCTTTCAAATAATTTTATGTGCTTAATTAGCTCTTGTTTTTTATTCCTTTCATAGGTATTAGGTATATGTAAAGCATATGAATCCCTTGGATCAAACTCATTTCAAATCAAAGGTTAAAACTATCATAGTCTCTTACGAGATTTTGTGGTGTATGAACACCTTTCCAATCATTTGATGTGCTTAATTAGATATTGTTTTTGATTCCTTTCATAGGTATTAGGTATATGTAAAGCATATGAAGCCCTTGGATCAAACTCATTTCAAATCAAAGGTTAAAACTATCATAGTCTCTTACGAGATTTTGTGGTGTATGAAGACCTTTCAAATCATTTGATGTGCTTAATTACCTATTGTTTTTATTCCTTTTATAGGCATTAGGTATATATAAAGCATATGAAGCCCTTGGATCAAACTCATTTTAAATCAAAGGTTAAAACTATGATAGTATCTTACGAGATTTTGTGATGTATGAACACCTTTCAAATAATTTTATGTGCTTAATTAGCTCTTGTTTTTTATTCCTTTCATAGGTATTAGGTATATGTAAAGCATATGAATCCCTTGGATCAAACTCATTTCAAATCAAAGGTTAAAACTATCATAGTCTCTTACGAGATTTTGTGGTGTATGAACACCTTTCCAATCATTTGATGTGCTTAATTAGAGATTCTTTTTTATTCCTTTCATAGGTATTAGGTATATGTAAAGCATATGAAGCCCTTGGATCAAACTCATTTCAAATCAAAGGTTAAAACTATCATAGTCTCTTACGAGATTTTGTGGTGTATGAACACCTTTTAAATCATTTGATGTGCTTAATTACCTTTTTTTTATTCCTTTTATAGGCATTAGGTATATGTAAAGCATATGAAGCCCTTGGATCAAACTCATTTCAAAGCAAAGGTTAAAACTACCATACTCTCTTACGAGATTTTGTGGTGTATGAACACCTTTCAAATCATTTGATGTGCTTAATTAGCTATTGTTTTTTATTCCTTTCGTAGGTATTAGGTATATGTAAAGCATATGAATCCCTTGGATCAAACACATTTCAAATCAAAGGTTAAAACTAGAATAGTCTCTTACGAGATTTTGTGGTGTATGAACACCTTCAAATCATTTGATGTGCTTACTTAGCTATTGTTTTTCATTCCTTTCGTAGGTAATTGGTATATGTAAAGCATATGAATCCCTTGGATCAAACTCATTTCAAATCAAAGGTTAAAACTATAATAGTCTCTTACGAGATTTTGTGGTGTATGAACACCTTCAAATTAATTGATGTGCTTAATTAGCTATTGTTTTTGATTCCTTTCATAGGTATTAGGTAAATGTAAACAATATGAAGCCCTTGGATCAAACTCATTTCAAATCAAAGGTTAAAACTATCATAGTCTCTTACGAGATTTTATGGTGTATGAACACCTTTTAAATCATTTGATGTGGTTAATTACCTATTTTTTTATTCCTTTTATAGGCATTAGGTATATGTAAAGCATATGAAGCCCTTGGATCAAACTCATTTCAAATCAAAGGTTAAAACTATCATACTCTCTTACGAGATTTTGTGGTGTATGAACACCTTTCAAATCATTTGATGTGCTTAATTAGCTTTTTTTTTTATTCCTTTCATTGGTATTAGGTATATGTAAAGCATATGAAGCCCTTGGATCAAACTCATTTCAAATCAAATGTTAAAACTATCATAGTCTCTTACGAGATTTTGTGGTGTATGAACACCTTTCCAATCATTTGATGTGCTTAATTAGATATTGTTTTTGATTCGTTTCATAGGTATTAGGTATATGTAAAGCATATGAATCCCTTGGATCAAACTCATTTCAAATCAAAGGTTAAAACTATCATAGTCTCTTACGAGATTTTGTGCTGTATGAAGACCTTTCAAATCATTTGATGTGCTTAATTACCTATTCTTTTTTATTCCTTTTATAGGCATTAGGTATATGTAAAGCATATGAAGCCCTTGGATCAAACTCATTTTAAATCAAAGGTTAAAACTATCATAGTATCTTAAGAGATTTTGTGATGTATGAACACATTTCAAATAATTTTATGTGCTTAATTAGCTCTTGTTTTTTATTCCTTTCATAGGTATTAGGTATATGTAAAGCATATGAACCCCTTGGATCAAACTCATTTCAAATTAAAGGTTAAAACTATCATAGTCTCTTACGAGATTTTGTGGTGTATGAAGACCTTTCAAATCATTTGATGTGCTTAATTACCTATTGTTTTTATTCCTTTTATAGGCATTAGGTATATATAAAGCATATGAAGCCCTTGGATCATACTCATTTTAAATCAAAGGTTAAAACTATGATAGTATCTTACGAGATTTTGTGATGTATGAACACCTTTCAAATAATTTTATGTGCTTAATTAGCTCTTGTTTTTTATTCCTTTCATAGGTATTAGGTATATGTAAAGCATATGAATCCCTTGGATCAAACTCATTTCAAATCAAAGGTTAAAACTATCATAGTCTCTTACGAGATTTTGTGGTGTATGAACACCTTTCCAATCATTTGATGTGCTTAATTAGATATTCTTTTTTATTCCTTTCATAGGTATTAGGTATATGTAAAGCATATGAAGCCCTTGGATCAAACTCATTTCAAATCAAAGGTTAAAACTATCATAGTCTCTTACGAGATTTTGTGGTGTATGAACACCTTTTAAATCATTTGATGTGCTTAATTACCTTTTTTTTATTCCTTTTATAGGCATTAGGTATATGTAAAGCATATGAAGCCCTTGGATCAAACTCATTTCAAATCAAAGGTTAAAACTACCATACTCTCTTACGAGATTTTGTGGTGTATGAACACCTTTCAAATCATTTGATGTGCTTAATTAGCTATTGTTTTTTATTCCTTTCGTAGGTATTAGGTATATGTAAAGCATATGAATCCCTTGGATCAAACACATTTCAAATCAAAGGTTAAAACTAGAATAGTCTCTTACGAGATTTTGTGGTGTATGAACACCTTTCAAATCATTTGATGTGCTTACTTAGCTATTGTTTTTCATTCCTTTCGTAGGTAATAGGTATATGTAAAGCATATGAATCCCTTGGATCAAACTCATTTCAAATCAAAGGTTAAAACTATAATAGTCTCTTACGAGATTTTGTGGTGTATGAACACCTTCAAATTAATTGATGTGCTTAATTAGCTATTGTTTTTGATTCCTTTCATAGGTATTAGGTAAATGTAAACAATATGAAGCCCTTGGATCAAACTCATTTCAAATCAAAGGTTAAAACTATCATAGTCTCTTACGAGATTTTATGGTGTATGAACACCTTTTAAATCATTTGATGTGCTTAATTACCTATTGTTTTTATTCCTTTTATAGGCATTAGGTATATGTAAAGCATATGAAGCCCTTGGATCAAACTCATTTCAAATCAAAGGTTAAAACTATCATACTCTCTTACGAGATTTTGTGGTGTATGAACACCTTTCAAATCATTTGATGTGCTTAATTAGCTTTTTTTTTTTATTCCTTTCATAGGTATTAGGTATATGTAAAGCATATGAAGCCCTTGGATCAAACTCATTTCAAATCAAATGTTAAAACTATCATAGTCTCTTACGAGATTTTGTGGTGTATGAACACCTTTCCAATCATTTGATGTGCTTAATTAGATATTGTTTTTGATTCCTTTCATAGGTATTAGGTATATGTAAAGCATATGAATCCCTTGGATCAAACTCATTTCAAATCAAAGGTTAAAACTATCATAGTCTCTTACGAGATTTTGTGCTGTATGAAGACCTTTCAAATCATTTGATGTGCTTAATTACCTATTCTTTTTTATTCCTTTTATAGGCATTAGGTATATGTAAAGCATATGAAGCCCTTGGATCAAACTCATTTTAAATCAAAGGTTAAAACTATCATAGTATCTTAAGAGATTTTGTGATGTATGAACACATTTCAAATAATTTTATGTGCTTAATTAGCTCTTGTTTTTTATTCCTTTCATAGGTATTAGGTATATGTAAAGCATATGAACCCCTTGGATCAAACTCATTTCAAATTAAAGGTTAAAACTATCATAGTCTCTTACGAGATTTTGTGGTGTATGAAGACCTTTCAAATCATTTGATGTGCTTAATTACCTATTGTTTTTTATTCCTTTTATAGGCATTAGGTATATGTAAAGCATATGAAGCCCTTGGATCAAACTCATTTTAAATCAAAGGTTAAAACTATCATACTCTCTTACGAGATTTTTTGATGTATGAACACCTTTCAAATAATTTTATGTGCTTAATTAGCTCTTGTTTTTTATTCCTTTCATAGGTATTAGGTATATGTAAATCATATGAATCCCTTGGATCAAACTCATTTCAAATCAAAGGTTAAAACTATCATAGTCTCTTACGAGATTTTGTGGTGTATGAACACCTTTCCAATCATTTGATGTGCTTAATTAGATATTGTTTTTGATTCCTTTCATAGGTATTAGGTATATGTAAAGCATATGAAGCCCTTGGATCAAACTCATTTCAAATCAAAGGTTAAAACTATCATAGTCTCTTACGAGATTTTGTGGTGTATGAAGACCTTTCAAATAATTTGATGTGCTTAATTACCTATTGTTTTTTATTCATTTTATAGGCATTAGGTATATGTAAAGAATATGAAGCCCTTGGATCAAACTCATTTTAAATCAAAGGTTAAAACTATCATACTCTCTTACGAGATTTTTTGATGTATGAACACCTTTCAAATAATTTTATGTGCTTAATTAGCTCTTGTATTTTATTCCTTTCATAGGTATTAGGTATATGTAAATCATATGAATCCCTTGGATCAAACTCATTTCAAATCAAAGGTTAAAACTATCATAGTCTCTTACGAGATTTTGTGGTGTATGAACACCTTTCCAATCATTTGATGTGCTTAATTAGATATTGGTTTTGATTCCTTTCATAGGTATTAGGTATATGTAAAGCATATGAAGCCCTTGGATCAAACTCATTTCAAATCAAAAGTTAAAACTATCATAGTCTCTTACGAGATTTTGTGGTGTATGAAGACCTTTCAAATAATTTGATGTGCTTAATTACCTATTGTTTTTTATTCCTTTTATAGGCATTAGGTATATGTAAAGCATATGAAGCCCTTGGATGAAACTCATTTTAAATCAAAGGTTAAAAATATCATACTCTCTTACGAGATTTTGTGATGTATGAAAACCTTTCAAATAATTTATGTGCTTAATTAGCCCTTGTTTTTTATTCCTTTCATAGGTATTAGGTATATGTAAAGCATATGAATCCCTTGGATCAAACTCATTTCAAATCAAAGGTTAAAACTATCATAGTCTCTTACGAGATTTTGTGGTGTATGAACACCTTTCCAATCATTTGATGTGCTTAATTAGATATTGTTTTTGATTCCTTTCATAGGTATTAGGTATATGTAAAGCATATGAAGCCCTTGGATCAAACTCATTTCAAATCAAAGGTCAAAACTATCATAGTCTCTTACGAGATTTTGTGGTGTATGAAGACCTTTCAAATCATTTGATGTGCTTAATTACCTAGTGTTTTTTATCCTTTAATAGGCATTAGGTATATGTAAAGCATATGAAGCCCTTGGATCAAACTCATTTTAAATCAAAGGTTAAAACTATCATAGTATCTTACGAGATTTTGTGATGTATGAACACCTTTCAAATAATTTTATGTGCTTAATTAGCTCTTGTTTTTTATTCCTTTCATAGGTATTAGGTATATGTAAAGCATATGAATCCCTTGGATCAAACTCATTTCAAATCAAAGGTTAAAACTATCATAGTCTCTTACGAGATTTTGTGGTGTATGAAGACCTTTCAAATCATTTGATGTGCTTAATTACCTATTGTTTTTTATTCGTTTTATAGGCATTAGGTATATGTAAAGCATATGAATCCCTTGGATCAAACTCATTTTAAATCAAAGGTTAAAACTATCATACTCTCTAACGAGATTTTGTGATGTATGAACACCTTTCAAATAATTTTATGTGCTTAATTAGCTCTTTTTTTTTATTGCTTTCATAGGTATTAGGTATATGTAAAGCATATGAATCCCTTGGATCAAACTCTTTTCAAATCAAAGGTTAAAACTATCATAGTCTCTTACGAGATTTTGTGGTGTATGAACACCTTTCCAATCATTTGATGTGCTTAATTAGATATTGTTTTTGATTCCTTTCATAGGTATTAGGTATATGTAAAGCATATGAAGCCCTTGGATCAAACTCATTTCAAATCAAAGGTTAAAACTATCATAGTCTCTTACGAGATTTTGTGGTGTATGAAGACCTTTCACATCATTTGATATGCTTAATTACCTATTGTTTTTTATTCCTTTTATAGGCATTAGGTATATGTAAAGCATATGAAGCCCTTGGATCAAACTCATTTTAAATCAAAGGTTAAAACTATCATAGTATCTTACGAGATTTTGTGATGTATGAACACCTTTCAAATAATTTTATGTGCTTAATTAGCTCTTGTTTTTTATTCCTTTCATAGGTATTAGGTATATGTAAAGCATATGAATCCCTTGGATCAAACTCATTTCAAATCAAAGGTTAAAACTATCATAGTCTCTTACGAGATTCTGTGGTGTATGAACACCTTTCCAATCATTTGATGTGCATAATTAGATATTGTTTTTTATTCCTTTCATAGGTATTAGGTATATGTAAAGCATATGAAGCCCTTGGATCAAACTCATTTCAAATCAAAGGTTAAAACTATCATAGTCTCTTACGAGATTTTCTGGTGTATGAACACCTTTTAAATCATTTGATGTGTTTAATTACCTATTTTTTTTATTCGTTTTATAGGCATTAGGTATATGTAAAGCATATGAAGCCCTTGGATCAAACTCATTTCAAATCAAAGGTTAAAACTACCATACTCTCTTACGAGATTTTGTGGTGTATGAACACCTTTCAAATCATTTGATGTGCTTAATTAGCTATTGTTTTTTATTCCTTTCATAGGTATTAGGTATATGTAAAGCATATGAATCCCTTGGATCAAACTCATTTCAAATCAAAGGTTAAAACTATCATAGTCTCTTACGAGATTTTGTGGTGTATGAAGACCTTTCAAATCATTTGATGTGCTTAATTACCTATTGTTTTTTATTCCTTTTATAGGCATTACGTATATGTAAAGCATATTAAGCCCTTGGATCAAACTCATTTTAAATCAAAGGTTAAAACTATCATACTCTCTTACGAGATTTTGTGATGTATGAACACCTTTCAAATAATTTTATGTGCTTAATTACCTATTCTTTTTTATTCCTTTTATAGGCAATAGGTATATGTAAAGCATATGAAGCCCTTGGATCAAACTCATTTTAAATCAAAGGTTAAAACTATCATAGTATCTTAAGAGATTTTGTGATGTATGAACACATTTCAAATAATTTTATGTGCTTAATTAGCTCTTGTTTTTTTATTCCTTTCATAGGTATTAGGTATATGTAAAGCATATGAACCCCTTGGATCAAACTCATTTCAAATTAAAGGTTAAAACTATCATAGTCTCTTACGAGATTTTGTGGTGTATGAAGACCTTTCAAATCATTTGATGTGCTTAATTACCTATTGTTTTTATTCCTTTTATAGGCATTAGGTATATATAAAGCATATGAAGCCCTTGGATCAAACTCATTTTAAATCAAAGGTTAAAACTATCATAGTATCTTACGAGATTTTGTGATGTATGAACACCTTTCAAATAATTTTATGTGCTTAATTAGCTCTTGTTTTTTATTCCTTTCATAGGTATTAGGTATATGTAAAGCATATGAATCCCTTGGATCAAACTCATTTCAAATCAAAGGTTAAAACTATCATAGTCTCTTACGAGATTTTGTGGTGTATGAACACCTTTCCAATCATTTGATGTGCTTAATTAGATATTCTTTTTTATTCCTTTCATAGGTATTAGGTATATGTAAAGCATATGAAGCCCTTGGATCAAACTCATTTCAAATCAAAGGTTAAAACTATCATAGTCTCTTACGAGATTTTGTGGTGTATGAACACCTTTTAAATCATTTGATGTGCTTAATAATTTTTTTTTTTATTCCTTTTATAGGCATTAGGTATATGTAAAGCATATGAAGCCCTTGGATCAAACTCATTTCAAATCAAAGGTTAAAACTACCATACTCTCTTACGAGATTTTGTGGTGTATGAACACCTTTCAAATCATTTGATGTGCTTAATTAGCTATTGTTTTTTATTCCTTTCGTAGGTATTAGGTATATGTAAAGCATATGAATCCCTTGGATCAAACACATTTCAAATCAAAGGTTAAAACTAGAATAGTCTCTTACGAGATTTTGTGGTGTATGAACACCTTCAAATCATTTGATGTGCTTACTTAGCTATTGTTTTTCATTCCTTTCGTAGGTAATAGGTATATGTAAAGCATATGAATCCCTTGGATCAAACTCATTTCAAATCAAAGGTTAAAACTATAATAGTCTCTTACGAGATTTTGTGGTGTATGAACACCTTCAAATTAATTGATGTGCTTAATTAGCTATTGTTTTTGATTCCTTTCATAGGTATTAGGTAAATGTAAACAATATGAAGCCCTTGGATCAAACTCATTTCAAATCAAAGGTTAAAACTATCATAGTCTCTTACGAGATTTTGTGGTGTATGAACACCTTTTAAATCATTTGATGTGCTTAATTACCTATTTTTTTTATTCCTTTTATAGGCATTAGGTATATGTAAAGCATATGAAGCCCTTGGATCAAACTCATTTCAAATCAAAGGTTAAAACTATCATACTCTCTTACGAGATTTTGTGGTGTATGAACACCTTTCAAATCATTTGATGTGCTTAATTAGCTATTGTTTTTTATTCCTTTCATAGGTATTAGGTATATGTAAAGCATATGAAGCCCTTGGATCAAACTCATTTCAAATCAAATGTTAAAACTATCATAGTCTCTTACGAGATTTTGTGGTGTATGAACACCTTTTAAATCATTTGATGTGCTTAATTTCCTATTGTTTTTTATTCATTTTATAGGCATTAGGTATATGTAAAGCATATGAAGCCCTTGGATCAAACTCATTTCAAATCAAAGGTTAAAACTATCATAGTCTCTTACGAGATTTTATGGTGTATGAACACCTTTTAAATCATTTGATGTGCTTAATTACCTATTTTTTTAATTCCTTTTATAGGCATTAGGTATATGTAAAGCATATTAAGCCCTTGGATCAAACTCATTTCAAATCAAAGGTTAAAAATATCATACTCTCTTACGAGATTTTGTGGTGTATGAACACCTTTCAAATCATTTGATGTGCTTAATTAGCTATTTTTTTTATTCCTTTCATAGGTATTAGGTATATGTGAAGCATATGAATCCCTTGGATCAAACACATTTCAAATCAAAGGTTAAAACTATAATAGTCTCTTACGAGATTTTGTGGTGTATGAACACCTTCAAATCATTTGATGTGCTTACTTAGCTATTTTTTTTCATTCCTTTCGTAGGTATTAAGTATATGTAAAGCATATGAATCCCTTGGATCAAACTCATTTCAAATCAAAGGTTAAAACTATCATAGTATCTTAAGAGATTTTGTGATGTATGAACACATTTCAAATAATTTTATGTGCTTAATTAGCTCTTGTTTTTGATTCCTTTCATAGGTATTAGGTATATGTAAAGCATATGAAGCCCTTGGATCAAACTCATTTCAAATCAAAGGTTAAAACTATCATAGTCTCTTACGAGATTTTGTGGTGTATGAACACCTTTCCAATCATTTGATGTGCTTAATTAGATATTGTGTTTTGATTCCTTTCATAGGTATTAGGTATATGTAAAGCATATGAAGCCCTTGGATCAAACTCATTTCAAATCAAAAGTTAAAACTATCATAGTCTCTTACGAGATTTTGTGGTGTATGAAGACCTTTCAAATAATTTGATGTGCTTAATTACCTATTGTTTTTTATTCCTTTTATAGGCATTAGGTATATGTAAAGCATATGAAGCCCTTGGATGAAACTCATTTTAAATCAAAGGTTAAAAATATCATACTCTCTTACGAGATTTTGTGATGTATGAAAACCTTTCAAATAATTTATGTGCTTAATTAGCCCTTGTTTTTTATTCCTTTCATAGGTATTAGGTATATGTAAAGCATATGAATCCCTTGGATCAAACTCATTTCAAATCAAAGGTTAAAACTATCATAGTCTCTTACGAGATTTTGTGGTGTATGAACACCTTTCCAATCATTTGATGTGCTTAATTAGATATTGTTTTTGATTCCTTTCATAGGTATTAGGTATATGTAAAGCATATGAAGCCCTTGGATCAAACTCATTTCAAATCAAAGGTCAAAACTATCATAGTCTCTTACGAGATTTTGTGGTGTATGAAGACCTTTCAAATCATTTGATGTGCTTAATTACCTAGTGTTTTTTATCCTTTAATAGGCATTAGGTATATGTAAAGCATATGAAGCCCTTGGATCAAACTCATTTTAAATCAAAGGTTAAAACTATCATAGTATCTTACGAGATTTTGTGATGTATGAACACCTTTCAAATAATTTTATGTGCTTAATTAGCTCTTGTTTTTTATTCCTTTCATAGGTATTAGGTATATGTAAAGCATATGAATCCCTTGGATCAAACTCATTTTAAATCAAAGGTTAAAAATATCATACTCTCTTACGAGATTTTGTGATGTATGAAAACCTTTCAAATAATTTATGTGCTTAATTAGCCCTTGTTTTTTATTCCTTTCATAGGTATTAGGTATATGTAAAGCATATGAATCCCTTGGATCAAACTCATTTCAAATCAAAGGTTAAAACTATCATAGTCTCTTACGAGATTTTGTGGTGTATGAACACCTTTCCAATCATTTGATGTGCTTAATTAGATATTCTTTTTTATTCCTTTCATAGGTATTAGGTATATGTAAAGCATATGAAGCCCTTGGATCAAACTCATTTCAAATCAAAGGTTAAAACTATCATAGTCTCTTACGAGATTTTGTGGTGTATGAACACCTTTTAAATCATTTGATGTGCTTAATTACCTTTTTTTTTATTCCTTTTATAGGCATTAGGTATATGTAAAGCATATGAAGCCCTTGGATCAAACTCATTTCAAATCAAAGGTTAAAACTACCATACTCTCTTACGAGATTTTGTGGTGTATGAACACCTTTCAAATCATTTGATGTGCTTAATTAGCTATTGTTTTTTATTCCTTTCGTAGGTATTAGGTATATGTAAAGCATATGAATCCCTTGGATCAAACACATTTCAAATCAAAGGTTAAAACTAGAATAGTCTCTTACGAGATTTTGTGGTGTATGAACACCTTCAAATCATTTGATGTGCTTACTTAGCTATTGTTTTTCATTCCTTTCGTAGGTAATAGGTATATGTAAAGCATATGAATCCCTTGGATCAAACTCATTTCAAATCAAAGGTTAAAACTATAATAGTCTCTTACGAGATTTTGTGGTGTATGAACACCTTCAAATTAATTGATGTGCTTAATTAGCTATTGTTTTTGATTCCTTTCATAGGTATTAGGTAAATGTAAACAATATGAAGCCCTTGGATCAAACTCATTTCAAATCAAAGGTTAAAACTATCATAGTCTCTTACGAGATTTTATGGTGTATGAACACCTTTTAAATCATTTGATGTGCTTAATTACCTATTTTTTTATTCCTTTTATAGGCATTAGGTATATGTAAAGCATATGAAGCCCTTGGATCAAACTCATTTCAAATCAAAGGTTAAAACTATCATACTCTCTTACGAGATTTTGTGGTGTATGAACACCTTTCAAATCATTTGATGTGCTTAATTAGCTATTGTTTTTTATTCCTTTCATAGGTATTAGGTATATGTAAAGCATATGAAGCCCTTGGATCAAACTCATTTCAAATCAAATGTTAAAACTATCATAGTCTCTTACGAGATTTTGTGGTGTATGAACACCTTTTAAATCATTTGATGTGCTTAATTTCCTATTGTTTTTTATTCATTTTATAGGCATTAGGTATATGTAAAGCATATGAAGCCCTTGGATCAAACTCATTTCAAATCAAAGGTTAAAACTATCATAGTCTCTTACGAGATTTTATGGTGTATGAACACCTTTTAAATCATTTGATGTGCTTAATTACCTATTTTTTTAATTCCTTTTATAGGCATTAGGTATATGTAAAGCATATTAAGCCCTTGGATCAAACTCATTTCAAATCAAAGGTTAAAAATATCATACTCTCTTACGAGATTTTGTGGTGTATGAACACCTTTCAAATCATTTGATGTGCTTAATTAGCTATTTTTTTTTATTCCTTTCATAGGTATTAGGTATATGTGAAGCATATGAATCCCTTGGATCAAACACATTTCAAATCAAAGGTTAAAACTATAATAGTCTCTTACGAGATTTTGTGGTGTATGAACACCTTCAAATCATTTGATGTGCTTACTTAGCTATTTTTTTTTCATTCCTTTCGTAGGTATTAAGTATATGTAAAGCATATGAATCCCTTGGATCAAACTCATTTCAAATCAAAGGTTAAAACTATCATAGTATCTTAAGAGATTTTGTGATGTATGAACACATTTCAAATAATTTTATGTGCTTAATTAGCTCTTGTTTTTGATTCCTTTCATAGGTATTAGGTATATGTAAAGCATATGAAGCCCTTGGATCAAACTCATTTCAAATCAAAGGTTAAAACTATCATAGTCTCTTACGAGATTTTGTGGTGTATGAACACCTTTCCAATCATTTGATGTGCTTAATTAGATATTGGTTTTGATTCCTTTCATAGGTATTAGGTATATGTAAAGCATATGAAGCCCTTGGATCAAACTCATTTCAAATCAAAAGTTAAAACTATCGTAGTCTCTTACGAGATTTTGTGGTGTATGAAGACCTTTCAAATAATTTGATGTGCTTAATTACCTATTGTTTTTTATTCCTTTTATAGGCATTAGGTATATGTAAAGCATATGAAGCCCTTGGATGAAACTCATTTTAAATCAAAGGTTAAAAATATCATACTCTCTTACGAGATTTTGTGATGTATGAAAACCTTTCAAATAATTTATGTGCTTAATTAGCCCTTTTTTTCATTCCTTTCGTAGGTATTAAGTATATGTAAAGCATATGAATCCCTTGGATCAAACTCATTTCAAATCAAAGGTTAAAACTATCATAGTATCTTAAGAGATTTTGTGATGTATGAACACATTTCAAATAATTTTATGTGCTTAATTAGCTCTTGTTTTTGATTCCTTTCATAGGTATTAGGTATATGTAAAGCATATGAAGCCCTTGGATCAAACTCATTTCAAATCAAAGGTTAAAACTATCATAGTCTCTTACGAGATTTTGTGGTGTATGAACACCTTTCCAATCATTTGATGTGCTTAATTAGATATTGGTTTTGATTCCTTTCATATGTATTAGGTATATGTAAAGCATATGAAGCCCTTGGATCAATCTCATTTCAAATCAAATGTTAAAACTATCATAGTCTCTTACGAGATTTTGTGGTGTATGAACTCCTTTTAAATCATTTGATTTGCTTAATTTCCTATTGTTTTTTATTCATTTTATAGGCATTAGGTATATGTAAAGCATATGAAGCCCTTGGATCAAACTCATTTTAAATCAAAGGTTAAAACTATCATACTCTCTTACGAGATTTTGTGATGTATGAACACCTTTCAAATAATTTTATGTGCTTAATTAGCTCTTGTTTTTTATTCCTTTCATAGGTATTAGGTATATGTAAATCATATGAATCCCTTGGATCAAACTCATTTCAAATCAAAGGTTAAAACTATCATACTCTCTTACGAGATTCTGTGGTGTATGAACACCTTTCCAATCATTTGATGTGCATAATTAGATATTGTTTTTTATTCCTTTCATAGGTATTAGGTATATGTAAAGCATATGAAGCCCTTGGATCAAACTCATTTCAAATCAAAGGTTAAAACTATCATAGTCTCTTACGAGATTTTCTGGTGTATGAACACCTTTTAAATCATTTGATGTGTTTAATTACCTATTTTTTTTATTCGTTTTATAGGCATTAGGTATATGTAAAGCATATGAAGCCCTTGGATCAAACTCATTTCAAATCAAAGGTTAAAACTACCATACTCTCTTACGAGATTTTGTGGTGTATGAACACCTTTCAAATCATTTGATGTGCTTAATTAGCTATTGTTTTTTATTCCTTTCATAGGTATTAGGTATATGTAAAGCATATGAATCCCTTGGATCAAACTCATTTCAAATCAAAGGTTAAAACTATCATAGTCTCTTACGAGATTTTGTGGTGTATGAAGACCTTTCAAATCATTTGATGTGCTTAATTACCTATTGTTTTTTATTCCTTTTATAGGCATTACGTATATGTAAAGCATATTAAGCCCTTGGATCAAACTCATTTTAAATCAAAGGTTAAAACTATCATACTCTCTTACGAGATTTTGTGATGTATGAACACCTTTCAAATAATTTTATGTGCTTAATTAGCTCTTGTTTTTTATTCCTTTCATAGGTATTAGGTATATGTAAAGCATATGAATCCCTTGGATCAAACTCATTTCAAATCAAAGGTTAAAACTATCATAGTCTCTTACGAGATTTTGTGGTGTATGAACACCTTTCCAATCATTTGATGTGCAGAATTAGATATTGTTTTTGATTCCTTTCATAGGTATTAGGTATATGTAAAGCATATGAAGCCCTTGGATCAAACTCATTTCAAATCAAAGGTTAAAACTATCATAGTCTCTTACGAGATTTTGTGGTGTATGAACACCTATCCAATCATTTGATGTGCTTAATTAGATATTGTTTTTTATTCCTTTCATAGGTATTAGGTATATGTAAAGCATATGAAGCCCTTGGATCAAACTCATTTCAAATCAAAGGTTAAAACTATCATAGTCTCTTACGAGATTTTGTGGTGTATGAAGACCTTTCAAATCATTTGATGTGCTTAATTACCTATTGTTTTTTATTCCTTTTATAGGCATTAGGTATATGTAAAGCATATACAGCCCTTGGATCAAACTCATTTCAAATCAAAGGTTAAAACTACCATACTCTCTTACGAGATTTTGTGGTGTATGAACACCTTTCAAATCATTTGATGTGCTTAATTAGCTATTGTTTTTTATTCCTTTCGTAGGTATTAGGTATATGTAAAGCATATGAATCCCTTGGATCAAACACATTTCAAATCAAAGGTTAAAACTATAATAGTCTCTTAGGAGATTTTGTGGTGTATGAACACCTTCAAATCATTTGATGTGCTTACTTAGCTATTGTTTTTCATTCCTTTCGTAGGTAATAGGTATATGTAAAGCATATGAATCCCTTGGATCAAACTCATTTCAAATCAAAGGTTAAAACTATAATAGTCTCTTACGAGATTTTGTGGTGTATGAACACCTTCAAATTAATTGATGTGCTTAATTAGCTATTGTTTTTGATTCCTTTCATAGGTATTAGGTAAATGTAAACAATATGAAGCACTTGGATCAAACTCATTTCAAATCAAAGGTTAAAACTATCATAGTCTCTTACGAGATTTTGTGGTGTATGAACACCTTTTAAATCATTTGATGTGCTTAATTACCTATTTTTTTTATTCCTTTTATAGGCATTAGGTATATGTAAAGCATATGAAGCCCTTGGATCAAACTCATTTCAAATCAAAGGTTAAAACTATCATACTCTCTTACGAGATTTTGTGGTGTATGAACACCTTTCAAATCATTTGATGTGCTTAATTAGCTATTGTTTTTTATTCCTTTCATAGGTATTAGGTATATGTAAAGCATATGAAGCCCTTGGATCAAACTCATTTCAAATCAAATGTTAAAACTATCATAGTCTCTTACGAGATTTTGTGGTGTATGAACACCTTTTAAATCATTTGATGTGCTTAATTTCCTATTGTTTTTTATTCATTTTATAGGCATTAGGTATATGTAAAGCATATGAAGCCCTTGGATCAAACTCATTTCAAATCAAAGGTTAAAACTATCATAGTCTCTTACGAGATTTTATGGTGTATGAACACCTTTTAAATCATTTGATGTGCTTAATTACCTATTTTTTTAATTCCTTTTATAGGCATTAGGTATATGTAAAGCATATTAAGCCCTTGGATCAAACTCATTTCAAATCAAAGGTTAAAACTATCATACTCTCTTACGAGATTTTGTGGTGTATGAACACCTTTCAAATCATTTGATGTGCTTAATTAGCTATTTTTTTATTCCTTTCATAGGTATTAGGTATATGTGAAGCATATGAATCCCTTGGATCAAACACATTTCAAATCAAAGGTTAAAACTATAATAGTCTCTTACGAGATTTTGTGGTGTATGAACACCTTCAAATCATTTGATGTGCTTACTTAGCTATTTTTTTTCATTCCTTTCGTAGGTATTAGGTATATGTAAAGCATATGAATCCCTTGGATCAAACTCATTTCAAATCAAAGGTTAAAACTATAATAGTCTCTTACGAGATTTTGTGGTGTATGAACACCTTCAAATTAATTGATGTGCTTAATTAGCTATTGTTTTTGATTCCTTTCATAGGTATTAGGTAAATGTAAACAATATGAAGCCCTTGGATCATACTCATTTCAAATCAAAGGTTAAAACTATCATAGTCTCTTACGAGATTTTGTGGTGTATGAACACCTTTTAAATCATTTGATGTGCTTAATTACCTATTTTTTTATTCCTTTTATAGGCATTAGGTATATGTAAAGCATATGAAGCCCTTGGATCAAACTCATTTCAAATCAAAGGTTAAAACTATCATACTCTCTTACGAGATTTTGTGGTGTATGAACACCTTTCAAATCATTTGATGTGCTTAATTAGCTATTGTTTTTTATTCCTTTCATATGTATTAGGTATATGTAAAGCATATGAAGCCCTTGGATCAATCTCATTTCAAATCAAATGTTAAAACTATCATAGTCTCTTACGAGATTTTGTGGTGTATGAACTCCTTTTAAATCATTTGATGTGCTTAATTTCCTATTGCTTTTTATTCATTTTATAGGCATTAGGTATATGTAAAGCATATGAAGCCCTTGGATCAAACACATTTTAAATCAAAGGTTAAAACTATCATACTCTCTTACGAGATTTTGTGATGTATGAACACCTTTCAAATAATTTTATGTGCTTAATTAGCTCTTGTTTTTTATTCCTTTCATAGGTATTAGGTATATGTAAATCATATGAATCCCTTGGATCAAACTCATTTCAAATCAAAGGTTAAAACTATCATACTCTCTTACGAGATTTTGTGGTGTATTAACACCTTTCCAATCTGATGCAGGAGCATCCATGATCAATCCAAGTCTCCTAACAAAGAGTCATCAAGAAGAGATTAAGGTGAAGGAGATTCAGTTCATTAGTTTACTTAATTCAATTTCGAACAAACAAGTACTTCGAATTGTTAATTAAGCTTAATACCTTCTTAATCTTTTTTAAGCCTTGTTGATTAATGCTTATGATCATCTTAACATCATAAAGTATTAGTAATCAAGCTTGAATTATGATTAAATAGCTTAATTAATTAGTTCTAAGTCATTAAAGTAAGCTTAGTGAAACTGTTTTGGAAGAACAGGTTTTAAACGGTTTCTTTAGGGAACGTTTTGGCCACGTTTTTTAGCTTTATTCTTGGCTAAGGCAACCATACCTGACTCACCTGTGTGCTTACATACATCACCAACAAGCATGTGAAGAGTTGGAGGCAAGAATCAATAGGAAACGAGAGCTTCATGAAGAAGTATCCAAAACCGCAGCTCCCTGCGTCATTCTGGGCCCATCTTCATCAGTTCTGGGCAGCCGTCTTTTTTTAGCTTTTGGAGCTGATTTTTTGAGGATATTTTCCTTAGAATGTCTATTTTATTACCTTAGCTTCCTTTTTGCAGTAGGACATTTTCGTATCTCAGAATCCCTCAATCATTGCACCTAGGTACTGAAAACTGGCCAGATTTTTGTAATAGTTTAAGATGGCTTTTGTTACCTAAGCAAAACATCACCAAATGACGTGATTCTTTGGTATGTTACTGCCTTATATGTTAGGATTGTAATGTAAACAGTTTCATTAGAGTTTGTTGAATGAATTAAGAGTTATACTCATTTCTTTGAGCTGTGCGCTTAGAGCAAAACTGGACAGTTTGTCCTAATTAAAGTCTTTGAGTTAATTAGCTAACTAACGTAGATTAGTTACTAATTTAACAAAGCAAGGTTGCACCAAGAGTTCTTCTTTGACATTGGTGGCCTAGTTTGGTGGTTCTAAGGCTAGTGAAAGTGGTGGTTGTTGGTACGGTTCCAACAAGGCTTGAAGCAAAACTGATTCTTCGGTTCTTAACCAACGAATGCTCTTGCTTATGAAATGCTTTATGCATCATTTGGTATCAGAGCTTTGGTTATTTTAAGAGCATTCTTTTAACCCTCTAATCATCCCATAATCATTTCCTAAACTCATACACTTATCCCCCCAAAACCGAAATCAATTCTAAGCCCAAACACATCTCTTTTCTTCTCTTTTCACCTCTAATCTTTGATACAACTTAGTGGTTGTTAAAATGAGTGGTGGTGAAGATCCAAATCAGTTTAGAAGGGGCATGACATTGAATGAAGCAAGGTTAGTTGGCCTTGAGAATCAAATGGCTACAATTAGTGAGCAAATGGCAAATCTTATGGAAGCTTTTCGAAGTTCTAGTGTTGGAGTTCGAAGAGAAGTTCATGAAAGGAGGCACTTTGAAGATGAGAATGAGGTTGTTTATGACTCTAGTGAAGAAGTACAATCACAAACTTCTAATCAAAGAAGGAGGCCACGAAAACAAGATGATTTTCGAGACATCAAGTTAGATGTTCCAGAATTTGATGGAAACCTTAATCCAGATGTTTATTTGGAATGGGTTTCGAGATGTAATAGGATTTTCGAGCTAAAGGAGTATGATGATTCGAAATCTTTCAAGTTGGCTATCACTAAGCTAAAGGGTTATGCATCCCTTTGGTGGGAAAACGTTGCTCTTGCTAGAGAAAGGAAGCATAAGCCGAAAATCAAGAGCTGGAAGAAACTGAAAAAGAAGATGGAAGCTAAGTTTCTCCCCTCCACTTACACTCTTGATTTATATAACCAACTTTCTGATTTGTTCCAAGGTACCAAGAATGTCGAGACCTACATCCATGAATATGAGAAGTTGATGATGAAATTGGATGTTCAAGAAAGGGAAGAACAGACCATGGCTCGTTTTGTGAAGGGCCTAGATCGTGACATCCAAAAGAAGCTTGAGCTTCAATCTTATTCTACTTTAGATGAACTTTTCAGGTTGGCTCTTAAGGTGGAAAAGCATCAAAAAGACAAGAAGAAGAAGGTGTTTAGCAAAGGAACTTCTTATGCTAAAGGAGGTTCTAGTTCGTATGTAAAGCCTACTTCGACATCTCCATTTACACCTAAAAGTGAAGCTGGTTCGAAATTTCTTGATAAAGGGAAGAAAGTTGCTGAAAGTTCTTCCAAGAAGGATGATGTCAAATGTTTTAAGTGTCATGGTTATGGTCATTATCAAGCACAATGCCCAAACAGAAGGGTAATGACCTTACTAGACATTAAAAACATAGAAGACGCCCTTAAAGATCAAGATGAGCACGAAAAAGAATCTGAAAAGGAGGATGAATGCAATGAAGATGTTCTTGTTGATGAAGTGGAAGGAGATGATCATCTTAGCTTGGTTCTAAGGAGGGTCCTTCACTCCAAAGAAGCCGAAGCTATACCATCTCAACGAGACCAGATTTTTCAGACAAAATGCTTAATCAAGGGCAAGATTTGTTCCATGATTATTGATGGTGGGAGTTGCACTAATGTAGCTTCGAGTTCTATGGTGGAGAAGCTCAATTATCCTACTTTCAGTCATCCTAAACCATATAAGCTTCATTGGCTTAATGATGGTAACTGTGTGGAGGTAACAAAACAAGCTTTAATTAGCTTCTCTTTTGGTGACTCATATAATGATAAGGTTTTATGTGATGTGGTGCCTATGAATGCATGTCATATTCTCTTAGGGAGGCCGTGGCAATCTGATAAGGAAACCTTACATAATGGTAGGACTAATACATACACTTTCATGCATGAAAATAAGAAAATTATACTTAGTCCTAGCAAAAAGGGTCCGAATTTGCCTAAGAAAGAAACCTCCAATTCAAAGGCTAAAAATCAGAAATCCTTAATTCTCCAAAAACATCAAGTTGATAAGGCCATTGAAAAGGGGAAGGAAATGTACTTGTTGTTGTTATTTGCTGCAAATGATGAAAATACTCGTGAATTACATGATTGGGTTAAACCATTAGTGAACGATTTTAGTGATATTTTTCCCGAGGATCTTCCCTATGGTTTACCACCTAGTAGGGGTATTGAGCATCAAATTGACTTAGTTCCTGGAGCACCATTACCTAACAAGGCAGCTTATAGATGTAATCCTGAAGAAGCTAAAGAGTTGCAAAAACAGATTACTGAATTGTTAGCTAAGGGGTTTGTACAAGAAAGTCTTAGTCCATGTGCTGTTCCTGTTATTTTGGTTCCAAAGAAGGATGGAACTATGCGTATGTGTGTAGATTGCAGGGCTATAAACAACATTACCATCAAGTATAGGTATCCTATTCCTAGGCTTGATGATTTGCTCGATGAATTACATGGTGCTACTATATTCTCCAAGATAGATTTGCGTAGTGGTTATCATCAGATTCGAATCAAGGAAGGGGATGAATGGAAAACAGCTTTTAAGACTAAGAGTGGGTTATATGAGTGGCGTGTTATGCCATTTGGTTTAACTAATGCTCCTAGTACTTTCATGAGGCTCATGCATGAGGTACTTCGTCCTTTCATTGGTTCGTTTGTTGTGGTTTATTTTGATGATATTCTTGTGTATAGCAACAGTGAACAGGATCATCTTATTCATCTGAAGAAGGTTTTCCTTAAGCTAAGGGAAAAGAAGCTATATGCAAAGATGGAGAAGTGTGAATTCTTCACTTCTAGTGTGTCTTTTCTTGGTTTCATTATTTCATCTCAGGGTATTTCTATGGATGAATCCAAGGTGGAGGCAATCAAATCATGGCCAATTCCAAAGTCCATCACAGAAGTTCGAAGTTTTCATGGATTGGCATCTTTTTACAGGAGATTCATCAGAGGTTTTAGTACTATTTTGGCTCCACTGACCGAATGTATCAAAGGGGGTTCTTTTACTTGGACTCCAGCAGCTCAGGAAGCATTTGATCAGTTGAAAAGCAAGCTTTGTGAGGCGCCTGTTCTAGCCTTACCAGATTTCAAGAAAGTGTTTGAAGTGGAATGTGATGCAAGTGGCGTAGGGATTGGAGCTGTTTTACAACAAGGAGGGCGTCCCATAGCCTATTTCAGTGAGAAGCTCAATCATGCCAAGCTCAACTACAGCACCTATGATAAAGAGTTCTATGCTATTATTCGTGCTTTGACTTATTGGACTCATTATCTTAGGCCAGCTCAGTTTGTGTTGCATTCAGATCACCAAGCTTTGAAGTACATTAATGGACAACATAAGCTCAGTTCACGACATGCTAAATGGGTGGAGTTCCTTCAATCTTTTGATTTTGTTTTAAAGTACAAAACTGGAGTTTCTAATGTGGTTGCAGATGCATTATCTAGGAGGCATTCTATGCTTTCTCTAATGGAGGCTCGAGTTCTTGGCTTCACTCATATTAAGGAGCTTTATTATGATGATCCAGATTTTTCACCATTGATAGAAGCGTGCAAGGATGGTTCTCATGGAGCTTATTCGGTTCTAGATGGTTTTCTCTTCCGAAATAATAAGCTTTGTATCCCTAAGTGCTCACTAAGGGATTTGCTCATCAAGGAGGTTCACGGAGGCGGCCTAGCAGGGCATTTTGGTATTAACAAAACTGTGGATGTTTTGCAGGAACACTTTTATTGGCCAAAACTGGCAGGTGATGTTCACTCAGTTCTAGCTCGATGTTCTACATGTCAAAAGGCCAAGAGTTCTTTTCATCAAGGGCTCTATACTCCACTTCCAGTTCCTAATCAGCCATGGGAAGATGTTAGTATGGATTTCATTGTAGCTTTGCCTAGGACTCAAAGGCAAAGAGATGCTATTATGGTGGTGGTGGATCGATTCTCAAAGATGGCTCATTTCATTGCTTGCAACAAGACGGATGATGCAATTCATGTAGCTGATTTGTACTTCAAGGAGATCATTAGATTACATGGTGTACCGAAGACTATTGTTTCTGATAAGGATGTTAAGTTCCTCAGTTTCTTTTGGAAGACTTTATGGAAGCTCCTCTTTAGTACCACGGCGCATCCACAAACTGATGGTCAAACGGAGGTGACAAACAGGACACTTACTACTCTCCTCAGGACTCTAGTTAACAAGTCACAGAAAGATTGGGATCTAAAGCTAGCACATGCCGAATTTGCTTATAATAGATCACCTACATATGCCACGAAGTGCTCTCCATTCGAAGTGAACTATGGGGTTAATCCTTTAAGTCCCATTGATTTACTACCTATTCCAGTTGAAGTGAGGCAAAGCAAAGATGCAGAGGAGAAGGCAAAGGAGATGAAAAAGCTTCACCAACAGATTAGAGCACGCATTGAGAAGGTTAATGAAGCTTACAAGGTCCGAGCTAACAAGCATCGAAAGGAGGTCATTTACAAGCCCGGGGACTTGGTATGGTTGCACCTAAGGAAGGAACGATTTCCATCAAGAAGGAAGAACAAACTGATGCCAAGGAGTGATGGTCCATTTAGGGTGCTTGAAAAGATCAATAACAATGCATACAAGATAGAACTACCAAGTGAGATGGGCAACATTTCGGCCACCTTCAATGTGGGTGATTTAGCTCCATATTTAGAAGAAGATTTCGAGTTACAAGAAGACTTCTCCAAACCAGGGGAGAATGATGCAGGAGCATCCATGATCAATCCAAGTCTCCTAACAAAGAGTCATCAAGAAGAGATTAAGGTGAAGGAGATTCAGTTCATTAGTTTACTTAATCCAATTTCGAACAAACAAGTACTTCGAATTGTTAATTAAGCTTAACACCTTCTTAATCTTTTTTAAGCCTTGTTGATTAATGCTTATGATCATCTTTACATCATAAAGTATTAGTAATCAAGCTTGAATTATGATTAAATAGCTTAATTAATTAGTTCTAAGTCATTAAAGTAAGCTTAGTGAAACTGTTTTGGAAGAACAGGTTTTAAACGGTTTGTTTAGGGAACGTTTTGGCCACGTTTTTGAGCTTTATTCTTGGCTAAGGCAACCATACCTGACTCACCTGTGTGCTTACATACATCACCAACAAGCATGTGAAGAGTTGGAGGCAAGAATCAATAGGAAACGAGAGCTTCATGAAGAAGTATCCAAAACCGCAGCTCCCTGCGTCATTCTGGGCCCATCTTCATCAGTTCTGGGCAGCCGTCTTTTTTAGCTTTTGGAGCTGATTTTTTGAGGATATTTTCCTTAGAATGTCTATTTTATTACCTTAGCTTCCTTTTTGCAGTAGGACATTTTCGTTTCTCAGAATCCCTCAATCATTGCACCTAGGTACTGAAAACTGGCCAGATTTTTGTAATAGTTTAAGATGGCTTTTGTTACCTAAGCAAAACATCACCAAATGACGTGATTCTTTGGTATGTTACTGCCTTATATGTTAGGATTGTAATGTAAAAAGTTTCATTAGAGTTTGTTGAATTAATTAAGAGTTATACTCATTTCTTTGAGCTGTGCGCTTAGAGCAAAACTGGACAGTTTGTCCTAATTAAAGTCTTTGAGTTAATTAGCTAACTAACGTAGATTAGTTACTAATTTAACAAAGCAAGGTTGCACCAAGAGTTCTTCTTTGACATTGGTGGCCTAGTTTGGTGGTTCTAAGGCTAGTGAAAGTGGTGGTTGTTGGTACGGTTCCAACAAGGCTTGAAGCAAAACTGATTCTTCGGTTCTTAACCAACGAATGCTCTTGCTTATGAAATGCTTTATGCATCACAATCATTTGATGTGCTTAATTAGATATTGTTTTTGATTCCTTTCATAGGTATTAGGTATATGTAAAGCATATGAATCCCTTGGATCAAACTCATTTCAAATCACAGGTTAAAACTATCATAGTCTCTTACGAGATTTTGTGGTGTATGAACACCTTTCCAATCATTTGATGTGCTTAATTAGATATTGGTTTTGATTCC
Organism: Patellifolia procumbens; assembly: GCA_947645195.1. Taxonomy (NCBI): domain Eukaryota; kingdom Viridiplantae; phylum Streptophyta; class Magnoliopsida; order Caryophyllales; family Amaranthaceae; genus Patellifolia; species Patellifolia procumbens. The sequence continues at coordinate 52,033 of CANSGD010001419.1, forward strand.
TTTCATAGGTATTAGGTATATGTAAAGCATATGAATCCCTTGGATCAAACTCATTTCAAATCAAAGGTTAAAACTATAATAGTCTCTTACGAGATTTTGTGGTGTATGAACACCTTCAAATTAATTGATGTGCTTAATTAGCTATTGTTTTTGATTCCTTTCATAGGTATTAGGTAAATGTAAACAATATGAAGCCCTTGGATCAAACTCATTTCAAATCAAAGGTTAAAACTATCATAGTCTCTTACGAGATTTTGTGGTGTATGAACACCTTTTAAATCATTTGATGTGCTTAATTACCTATTTTTTTATTCCTTTTATAGGCATTAGGTATATGTAAAGCATATGAAGCCCTTGGATCAAACTCATTTCAAATCAAAGGTTAAAACTATCATACTCTCTTACGAGATTTTGTGGTGTATGAACACCTTTCAAATCATTTGATGTGCTTAATTAGCTATTGTTTTTTATTCCTTTCATAGGTATTAGGTATATGTAAAGCATATGAAGCCCTTGGATCAATCTCATTTCAAATCAAATGTTAAAACTATCATAGTCTCTTACGAGATTTTGTGGTGTATGAACACCTTTTAAATCATTTGATGTGCTTAATTTCCTATTGTTTTTTATTCATTTTATAGGCATTAGGTATATGTAAAGCATATGAAGCCCTTGGATCATACTCATTTCAAATCAAAGGTTAAAACTATCATAGTCTCTTACGAGATTTTGTGGTGTATGAAGACCTTTCAAATCATTTGATGTGCTTAATTACCTATTGTTTTTTATTCCTTTTATAGGCATTAGGTATATGTAAAGCATATGAAGCCCTTGGATCAAACTCATTTTAAATCAAAGGTTAAAACTATCATAGTATCTTACGAGATTTTGTGATGTATGAACACATTTCAAATAATTTTATGTGTTTAATTAGCTCTTGTTTTTTATTCCTTTCATAGGTATTAGGTATATGTAAAGCATATGAACCCCTTGGATCAAACTCATTTCAAATTAAAGGTTAAAACTATCATAGTCTCTTACGAGATTTTGTGGTGTATGAAGACCTTTCAAATCATTTGATGTGCTTAATTACCTATTGTTTTTTATTCCTTTTATAGGCATTAGGTATATGTAAAGCATATGAAGCCCTTGGATCAAACTCATTTTAAATCAAAGGTTAAAACTATCATACTCTCTTACGAGATTTTGTGATGTATGAACACCTTTCAAATAATTTTATGTGCTTAATTAGCCCTTGTTTTTTATTCCTTTCATAGGTATTAGGTATATGTAAAGCATATGAATCCCTTGGATCAAACTCATTTCAAATCAAAGGTAAAAACTATCATAGTCTCTTACGAGATTTTATGGTGTATGAACACCTTTCCAATCATTTGATGTGCTTAATTAGATATTGTTTTTGATTCTTTCATAGGTATTAGGTATATGTAAAGCATATGAAGCCCTTGGATCAAACTCATTTTAAATCAAAGGTTAAAACTATCATACTCTCTTACGAGATTTTGTGATGTATGAACACCTTTCAAATAATTTTATGTGCTTAATTAGCTCTTGTTTTTTATTCCTTTCATAGGTATTAGGTATATGTAAATCATATGAATCCCTTGGATCAAACTCATTACAAATCAAAGGTTAAAACTATCATAGTATCTTACGAGATTTTGTGGTGTATGAACACCTTTCCAATCATTTGATGTGCTTAATTAGATATTGTTTTTTATTCCTTTCATAGGTATTAGGTATATGTAAAGCATATGAAGCCCTTGGATCAATCTCATTTCAAATCAAAGGTTAAAACTATCATAGTCTCTTACGAGATTTTGTGGTGTATGAACACCTTTTAAATCATTTGATGTGCTTAATTACCTATTTTTTTATTCCTTTTATAGGCATTAGGTATATGTAAAGCATATGAAGCCCTTGGATCAAACTCATTTTAAATCAAAGGTTAAAACTATCATAGTCTCTTACGAGATTTTATGGTATATGAACACCTTTCCAATCATTTGATGTGCTTAATTAGATATTGTTTTTGATTCCTTTCATAGGTATTAGGTATATGTAAAGCATATGAAGCCCTTGGATCAAACTCATTTTAAATCAAAGGTTAAAACTATCATACTCTCTTACGAGATTTTGTGATGTATGAACACCTTTCATAGTCTCTTACGAGATTTTGTGGTGTATGAACACCTTTCCAATCATTTGATGTGCTTAATTAGATATTGTTTTTGATTCCTTTCATAGGTATTAGGTATATGTAAAGCATATGAATCCCTTGGATCAAACTCATTTTAAATCAAAGGTTAGAACTATCATAGTCTCTTACGAGATTTTGTGGTGTATGAACACCTTTCCAATCATTTGATGTGCTTAATTAGATATTGTTTTTTATTCCTTTCATAGGTATTAGGTATATGTAAAGCATATGAAGCCCTTGGATCAAACTCATTTCAAATCAAAGGTTAAAACTATAATAGTCTCTTACGAGATTTTGTGGTGTATGAACACCTTCAAATTAATTGATGTGCTTAATTAGCTATTGTTTTTGATTCCTTTCATAGGTATTAGGTAAATGTAAACAATATGAAGCCCTTGGATCAAACTCATTTCAAATCAAAGGTTAAAACTATCATAGTCTCTTACGAGATTTTGTGGTGTATGAACACCTTTTAAATCATTTGATGTGCTTAATTACCCATTTTTTTTTATTCCTTTTATAGGCATTAGGTATATGTAAAGCATATGAAGCCCTTGGATCAAACTCATTTCAAATCAAAGGTTAAAACTATCATACTCTTTTACGAGATTTTGTGGTGTATGAACACCTTTCAAATCATTTGATGTGCTTAATTAGCTATTGTTTTTTATTCCTTTCATAGGTATTAGGTATATGTAAAGCATATGAAGCCCTTGGATCAATCTCATTTCAAATCAAATGTTAAAACTATCATAGTCTCTTACGAGATTTTGTGGTGTATGAACACCTTTTAAATCATTTGATGTGCTTAATTTCCTATTGTTTTTTATTCATTTTATAGGCATTAGGTATATGTAAAGCATATGAAGCCTTTGGATCATACTCATTTCAAATCAAAGGTTAAAACTATCATAGTCTCTTACGAGATTTTGTGCTGTATGAAGACCTTTCAAATCATTTGATGTGCTTAATTACCTATTGTTTTTTTATTCCTTTTATAGGCATTAGGTATATGTAAAGCATATGAAGCCCTTGGATCAAACTCATTTTAAATCAAAGGTTAAAACTATCATAGTATCTTACGAGATTTTGTGATGTATGAACACATTTCAAATAATTTTATGTGCTTAATTAGCTCTTGTTTTTTATTCCTTTCATAGGTATTAGGTATATGTAAAGCATATGAACCCCTAGGATCAAACTCATATCAAATTAAAGGTTAAAACTATCATAGTCTCTTACGAGATTTTGTGGTGTATGAAGACCTTTCAAATCATTTGATGTGCTTAATTACCTATTGTTTTTTATTCCTTTTATAGGCATTAGGTATATGTAAAGCATATGAAGCCCTTGGATCAAACTCATTTTAAATCAAAGGTTGAAACTATCATAGTATCTTACGAGATTTTGTGATGTATGAACACCTTTCAAATAATTTTATGTGCTTAATTAGCTCTTGTTTTTTATTCCTTTCACAGGCATTAGGTATATGTAAAGCATATGAATCCCTTGGATCAAACTCATTTCAAATCAAAGGTTAAAACTATCATAGTCTCTTACGAGATTTTGTGGTGTATGAAGACCTTTCAAATCATTTGATGTGCTTAATTACCTATTGTTTTTTATTCCTTTTATAGGCATTAGGTATATGTAAAGCATATGAAGCCCTTGGATTAAACTCATTTTAAATCAAAGGTTAAAACTATCATACTCTCTTACGAGATTTTGTGATGTATGAACACCTTTCAAATAATTTTATGTGCTTAATTAGATATTGTTTTTGATTCCTTTCATAGGTATTAGGTATATGTAAAGCATATGAATCCCTTGGATCAAACTCATTTCAAATCAAAGGTTAAAACTATCATAGTCTCTTACGAGATTTTGTGGTGTATGAACACCTTTCCAATCATTTGATGTGCTTAATTAGATATTGTTTTTGATTCCTTTCATAGGTATTAGGTATATGTAAAGCATATGAATCCCTTGGATCAAACTCATTTCAAATCAAAGGTTAAAACTACCATAGTCTCTTACGAGATTTTGTGGTGTATGAACACCTTTCCAATCATTTGATGTGCTTAATTAGATCTTGTTTTTTATTCCTTTCATAGGTATTAGGTATATGTAAAGCATATGAATCCCTTGGATCAAACTCATTTCAAATCAAAGGTTAAAACTATCATAGTCTCTTACGAGATTTTGTGGTGTATGAACACCTTTCAAATCATTTGATTCGCTTAATTAGATATTGTTTTTGATTCCTTTCATAGGTATTAGGTATATGTAAAGCATATGAAGCCCTTGGATCAAACTCATTTCAAATCAAAGGTTAAAACTATCATAGTCTCTTACGAGATTTTGTCGTGTATGAACACCTTTTAAATCATTTGATGTGCTTAATTACCTATTTTTTTATATTCCTTTTATAGGCATTAGGTATATGTAAAGCATATGAAGCCCTTGGATCAAACTCATTTAAAATCAAAGGTTAAAACTATCATAGTCTCTTACGAGATTTTGTGGTGTATGAACACCTTTTGAATCATTTAATGTGCTTAATTACCTATTGTTTTTGATTCCTTTCATAGGTATTAGGTATATGTAAAGCATATGAAGCCCTTGGATCAAAGTCATTTCTAATCAAAGGTTAAAGCTATCATAGTCTCTTACGAGATTTTGTGGTGTATGAAAACCTTTTAAATCATTTGATGTTCTTAATTAGCTATTGTTTTTTATTCCTTTCGTAGGTATTAGGTATATGTAAAGCATATGAGTCCCTTGGATCAAACTTATTTCAAATCAAATGTTAAAACTATCATAGTCTCTTACGAGATTTTGTGGTGTATGAACACCTTTCAAATCATTTGATGTGCTTAATTACCTATTGTTTTTATTCCTTTTATAGGCATTAGGTATATGTAAAGCATATGAAGCCCTTGGATCAAACTCATTTTAAATCAAATGTTAAAACTATCATAGTCTCTTACGAGATTTTATGATGTACGAACACCTTTCAAATCATTTGATGTGCTAAATTAGCTATCGTTTTTTATTCCTTTCATAGGTATTAGGTATATGTAAATCATATGAATCCCTTGGATCAAACTCATTTCAAATCAAAGGTTAAAACTATCATAGTCTCTTACGAGATTTTGTGGTGTATGAACACCTTTCAAATCATTTGATGTGCTTAATTAGCTATTGTTTTTTATTCCTTTTATAGGCATTAGGTATATGTAAAGCATATGAAGCCCTTGGATCAAACTCATTTCAAATCAAAGGTTAAAACTATCATAGTCTCTTACGAGATTTTGTGGTGTATGAACACCTTTCAAATCATTTGATGTGCTTAATTAGCTATTGTTTTTTATTCCTTTCATAGGTATTAGGTATATGTAAGGCATATGAAGCCCTTGGATCAAACTCATTTCAAATCAAATGTTAAAACTATCATAGTCTCTTACGAGATTTTGTGGTGTATGAACATCTTATAAATCATTTGATGTGCTTAATTTCCTATTGTTTTTTATTCCTTTTATAGGCATTAGGTATATGTAAAGCATATGAAGCCCTTGGATCAAACTCATTTCAAATCAAAGGTTAAAACTATCATAGTCTCTTACCAGATTTTGTGGTGTATGAACACCTTTCAAATAAATTGATGTGCTTAATTACCTATTTTTTTTGATTCCTTTAATAGGTATTAGATATATGTTAAGCATATGAATCCCTTGGATCAAACTCATTTCAAATCAAAGGTTAAAACTATCATAGTCTCTTACGAGATTTTGTGGTGTATGAAGACCTTTCAAATCATTTGATGTGCTTAATTACCTATTGTTTTTTATTCCTTTTATAGGCATTAGGTATATGTAAAGCATATGAAGCCCTTGGATCAAACTCATTTTAAATCAAAGGTTAAAACTATCATAGTATCTTACGAGATTTTGTGATGTATGAACACATTTTAATTAATTTTATGTGCTTAATTAGCTATTGTTTTTTATTCCATTCGTAGGTATTAGGTATATGTAAAGCATATGAATCCCTTGGATCAAACTCATTTCAAATCAAAGGTTAAAACTATCATAGTCTCTTACGAGATTTTCTGGTGTATGAACACCTTTCAAATCATTTGATGTGCTTAATTACCTATTGTTTTTATTCCTTTTATAGGAATTAGGTATATGTAAAGCATATGAAGCCCTTGGATCAAACTCATTTTAAATCAAAGGTTAAAACTATCATAGTCTCAAACGAGATTTTATGATGTATGAACACCTTTCAAATCATTTGATGTGCTTAATTAGCTATTGTTTTTTATTCCTTTCATAGGTATTAGGTATATGTAAAGCATATGAATCCCTTGGATCAAACTCAGTTCAAATCAAAGGTCAAAACTATCATAGTCTCTTACGAGATTTTGTGATGTATGAACACCTTTTAAATCATTTGATGTGCTTAATTACCTATTGTTTTTGACTCCTTTTTCAGGTATTAGGTATATGCAAATCATATGAAGACCTTGGATCAAACTCATTTCAAATCAAAGTTTAAAACTATCATAGTCTCTAACGAGATTTTGTGATGTATGAACACTTTTCAAATCATTTGATGTGCTTAATTACCTATTGTATTTTACTCCTTTTATAGGTATTAGGTATATTTTAAGAATATGGAGCCCTTTGATCAAAACTCATTTCAAATCAAAGGTTAAAACTATCATAGTCGCTTACGAGATTTTGTGGTGTATGAACACCTTTCAAATCATTTGATGTGCTTAATTACCTATTGTTTCTGACTCATTGAATAGGTATTAGGTATATTTAAATCATATGAAGCCCTTGGATAAAACTCATTTCAAATAAAAGGTTAAAACTATCATAGTCTCTTACGAGATTTTGTGGTGTATGAGCAACTTTCAAATCATTTGATGTGCTTAATTACCTATTGTTTTTAAATCCTTCAATAGGTATTAGGTATATGTAAAGCGTATGAAGCCCTTGGATCAAACTCATTTCAAATCAAAGGTCAAAACTATCATAGTCTCTTACAAAGATTTTGTGATGTATGAACACCTTTCAAATCATTTGATGTGCTTAATTACCTATTGTTTTTATTCCTTTTATAGGTATTAGGTATATTTTAAGATTATGAAGCCCTTTGATCAAAACTCATTTCAAATCAAAGGTTAAAACTATCATAGTCTCTTAGGAGATTTTGTGGTGTATGAACACCTTTTGAATCATTTAATGTGCTTAATTACCTATTGTTTTTAACTCGTTGAATAGGTATTAGGTATATTTAAATCATATGAAGCCCTTGGATCAAACTCATTTTAAATTAAAGGTCAAAACTATCATAGTCTCTTACGAGATTTTGTGATGTATGAACACCTTTTAAATCATTTGATGTGCTTAATTAGCTATTGTTTTTGATTCCTTTCGTAGGTATTAGGTATATTTTAAGCATATGAAGCCCTTGGATCAAACTTATTTCAAATCAAATGTTAAAACTATCATAGTCTCTTACGAGATTTTGTGGTGTATGAACACCTTTCCAATCATTTGATGTGCTTAATTACCTATTGTTTTTATTCCTTTTATAGGCATTAGGTATATGTAAAGCATATGAAGCCCTTGGATCAAACTCATTTTAAATCAAATGTTAAAACTATCATAGTCTCTTACGAGATTTATGATGTATGAACACCTTTCAAATCATTTGATGTGCTTAATTAGCTATCGTTTTTTATTCCTTTCATAGGTATTAGGTATATGTAAATCATATGAATCCCTTGGATCAAACTCATTTCAAATCAAAGGTTAAAACTATCATAGTGTCTTACGAGATTTTGTGGTGTATGAACACCTTTCAAATCATTTGATGTGCTTAATTAGCTATTGTTTTTTATTCCTTTTATAGGCATTAGGTATATGTAAAGCATATGAAGCCCTTGGATCAAACTCATTTCAAATCAAAGGTTAAAACTATCATAGTCTCTTACGAGATTTTGTGGTGTATGAACACCTTTCAAATCATTTGATGTGCTTAATTAGCTATTGTTTTTGATTCCTTTCATAGGTATTAGGTATATGTAAAGCATATGAAGACCTTGGATCAAACTCATTTCAAATCAAAGGTTAAAACTATCATAGTCTCTTACGAGATTTTGTGGTGTATGAACACCTTTCAAATCATTTGATGTGCTTAATGAGCTATTGTTTTTGATTTCTTTCGTAGGTATTAGGTATATTTAAAGCATATGAATCCCTTGGATCAAACTCATTTCAAATCAAATGTTAAAACTATCATAGTCTCTTACGAGATTTTGTGGTGTATGAACACCTTTCAAATCATTTGATGTGCTTAATTACCTATTATTTTTATTCCGTTTATAGGCATTAGGTATATGTAAAGCATATGAAGCACATGGATCAAACTCATTTTAAATCAAAGGTTAAAACTATCATAGTCTCTTACGAGATTTTATGATGTATGAACACCTTTCAAATCATTTGATGTTCTTAATTAGCATTTGTTTTTTATTCCTTTAATAGGTATTAGGTATATGTAAAGCATATGAATCCCTTGGATCAAACTCAATTCAAATCAAAGGTTAAAACTATCATAGTCTCTTACGAGATTTTGTGGTGTATGAACACCTTTCAAATCATTTGATGTGCTTAATTAGCTATTGTTTTTGATTCCTTTCATAGGTATTAGGTATATGTAAAGCATATGAAGACCTTGGATCAAACTCATTTCAAATCAAAGGTTAAAACTATCATAGTCTCTTACGAGATTTTGTGGTGTATGAACACCTTTCAAATCATTTGATGTGCTTAATGAGCTATTGTTTTTGATTTCTTTCGTAGGTATTAGGTATATTTAAAGCATATGAATCCCTTGGATCAAACTCATTTCAAATCAAATGTTAAAACTATCATAGTCTCTTACGAGATTTTGTGGTGTATGAACACCTTTCAAATCATTTGATGTGCTTAATTACCTATTGTTTTTATTCCGTTTATAGGCATTAGGTATATGTAAAGCATATGAAGCACATGGATCAAACTCATTTTAAATCAAAGGTTAAAACTATCATAGTCTCTTACGAGATTTTATGATGTATGAACACCTTTCAAATCATTTGATGTTCTTAATTAGCTATTGTTTTTTATTCCTTTAATAGGTATTAGGTATATGTAAAGCATATGAATCCCTTGGATCAAACTCAATTCAAATCAAAGGTTAAAACTATCATAGTCTCTTACGAGATTTTGTGGTGTATGAACACCTTTCAAATCATTTGATGTGCTTAATTAGCTATTGTTTTTGATTCCTTTCATAGGTATTAGGTATATGTAAAGCATATGAAGACCTTGGATCAAACTCATTTCAAATCAAAGGTTAAAACTATCATAGTCTCTTACGAGATTTTGTGGTGTATGAACACCTTTCAAATCATTTGATGTGCTTAATGAGCTATTGTTTTTGATTTCTTTCGTAGGTATTAGGTATATTTAAAGCATATGAATCCCTTGGATCAAACTCATTTCAAATCAAATGTTAAAACTATCATAGTCTCTTACGAGATTTTGTGGTGTATGAACACCTTTCAAATCATTTGATGTGCTTAATTACCTATTGTTTTTATTCCGTTTATAGGCATTAGGTATATGTAAAGCATATGAAGCACATGGATCAAACTCATTTTAAATCAAAGGTTAAAACTATCATAGTCTCTTACGAGATTTTATGATGTATGAACACCTTTCAAATCATTTGATGTTCTTAATTAGCTATTGTTTTTTATTCCTTTAATAGGTATTAGGTATATGTAAAGCATATGAATCCCTTGGATCAAACTCATTTCAAATCAACGGTTAAAACTATCATAGTCTCTTACGAGATTTTGTGGTGTATGAAGACCTTTCAAATCATTTGATGTGCTTAATTACCTATTGTTTTTTATTCCTTTTATAGGCATTAGGTATATGTAAAGCATATGAAGCCCTTGGATCAAACTCATTTTAAATCAAAGGTTAAAATTATCATAGTATCTTACGAGATTTTGTGATGTATGAACACATTTCAAATAATTTTATGTGCTTAATTAGCTCTTGTTTTTTATTCCTTTCATAGGTATTAGGTATATGTAAAGCATATGAATCCCTTGGATGAAACTCATTTCAAATCAAAGGTTAAAACTATCATAGTCTCTTACGAGATTTTGTGGTGTATGAACACCTTTCAAATCATTTGATGTGCTTAATTACCTATTGTTTTTATTCCTTTTATAGGCATTAGGTATAGGTAATGCATATGAAGCCCTTGGATCAAACTCATTTTAAATCAAAGGTTAAAACTATCATAGTCTCTTACGAGATTTTATGATGTATGAACACCTTTCAAATCATTTGATGTGCTTAATTAGCTATCGTTTTTTATTCCTTTCATAGGTATGAGGTATATGTAAATCATATGAATCCCTTGGATCAAACTCATTTCAAATCAAAGGTTAAAACTATCATAGTCTCTTACGAGATTTTGTCGTGTATGAACACCTTTTAAATCATTTGATGTGCTTAATTACCAATTTTTTTATATTCCTTTTATAGGCATTAGGTATATGTAAAGCATATGAAGCCCTTGGATCAAACTCCTTTAAAATCAAAGGTTAAAACTATCATAGTCTCTTACGAGATTTTGTGGTGTATGAACACCTTTTGAATCATTTAATGTGCTTAATTACCTATTGTTTTTTATTCCTTTCATAGGTATTAGGTATATGTAAAGCATATGAAGCCCTTGGATCAAAGTCATTTCTAATCAAAGGTTAAAGCTATCATAGTCTCTTACGAGATTTTGTGGTGTATGAACACCTTTCAAATCATTTGATGTGCTTAATTACCTATTTTTTTATTTCTTTTATAGGCATTAGGTATATGTAAAGCATATGAAGCCCTTGGATCAAACTCATTTTAAATCAAAGGTTAAAACTATCATAGTCTCTTACGAGATTTTATGATGTATGAACACCTTTCAAATCATTTGATGTGCTTAATTAGCTATCGTTTTTTATTCCTTTCATAGGTATTAGGTATATGTAAATCATATGAATCCCTTGGATCAAACTCATTTCAAATCAAAGGTTAAAACTATCATAGTCTCTTACGAGATTTTGTGGTGTATGAACACCTTTCAAATCATTTGATGTGCTTAATTAGCTATTGTTTTTGATTCCTTTCATAGGTATTAGGTATATGTAAGGCATATGAAGCCCTTGGATCAAACTCATTTCAAATCAAATGTTAAAACTATCATAGTCTCTAACGAGATTTTGTGGTGTATTAACACCTTATAAATCATTTGATGTGCTTAATTTGCTATTGTTTTTTATTCCTTTTATAGGCATTAGGTATATGTAAAGCATATGAAGCCCTTGGATCAAACTCATTTCAAATCAAAGGTTAAAACTATCATAGTCTCTTACGAGATTTTGTGATGTATGAACTCATTTCAAATAATTTTATGTGCTTAATTAGCTCTTGTTTTTTATTCCTTTCATAGGTATTAGGTATATGTAAAGCATATGAATCCCTTGGATGAAACTCATTTCAAATCAAAGGTTAAAACTATCATAGTCTTTTACGAGATTTTGTGGTGTATGAACACCTTTCAAATCATTTGATGTGCTTAATTAGATATTGTTTTTGATTCCTTTCATAGGTATTAGGTATATGTAAAGCATATGAAGCCCTTGGATCAAACTCATTTCAAATCAAAGGTTAAAACTATCATAGTCTCTTACGAGATTTTGTCGTGTATGAACACCTTTTAAATCATTTGATGTGCTTAATTACCTATTTTTTTATATTCCTTTTGATAGGCATTAGGTATATGTAAAGCATATGAAGCCCTTGGATCAAACTCATTTTAAATCAAAGGTTAAAACTATCATAGTCTCTTACGAGATTTTGTGGTGTATGAACACCTTTCCAATCATTTGATGTGCTTAATTACCTATTGTTTTTTATTCCTTTCATAGGTATTAGGTATATGTAAAGCATATGAAGCCCTTGGATCAAAGTCATTTCTAATCAAAGGTTAAAGCTATCATAGTCTCTTACGAGATTTTGTGGTGTATGAACACCTTTCAAATCATTTGATGTGCTTAATTAGCTATCGTTTTTTATTCCTTTCATAGGCATTAGGTATATGTAAAGCATATGAAGCCCTTGGATCAAACTCATTTTAAATCAAAGGTTAAAACTATCATAGTCTCTTACGAGATTTTGTGATGTATGAACACCTTTCAAATCATTTGATGTGCTTAATTAGCTATCGTTTTTTATTCCTTTCATAGGTATTAGGTATATGTAAATCATATGAATCCCTTGGATCAAACTCATTTCAAATCAAAGGTTAAAACTATCATAGTCTCTTACGAGATTTTGTGGTGTATGAACACCTTTCAAATCATTTGATGTGCTTAATTACCTATTGTTTTTATTCCTTTTATAGGCATTAGGTATATGTAAAGCATATGAAGCCCTTGGATCAAACTCATTTTAAATCAAAGGTTAAAACTATCATAGTCTCTTACGAGATTTTATGATGTATGAACACCTTTCAAATCATTTGATGTTCTTAATTAGCTATTGTTTTTTATTCCTTTCATAGGTATTAGGTATATGTAAAGCATATGAATCCCTTGGATGAAACTCATTTCAAATCAAAGGTTAAAACTATCATAGTCTCTTACGAGATTTTGTGGTGTATGAACACCTTTCAAATCATTTGATGTGCTTAATTAGATATTGTTTTTGATTCCTTTCATAGGTATTAGGTATATGTAAAGCATATGAAGCCCTTGGATCAAACTCATTTCAAATCAAAGGTTAAAACTATCATAGTCTCTTACGAGATTTTGTCGTGTATGAACACCTTTTAAATCATTTGATGTGCTTAATTACCTATTTTTTTATATTCCTTTTGATAGGCATTAGGTATATGTAAAGCATATGAAGCCCTTGGATCAAACTCATTTTAAATCAAAGGTTAAAACTATCATAGTCTCTTACGAGATTTTGTGGTGTATGAACACCTTTCCAATCATTTGATGTGCTTAATTACCTATTGTTTTTTATTCCTTTCATAGGTATTAGGTATATGTAAAGCATATGAAGCCCTTGGATCAAAGTCATTTCTAATCAAAGGTTAAAGCTATCATAGTCTCTTACGAGATTTTGTGGTGTATGAACACCTTTCAAATCATTTGATGTGCTTAATTAGCTATCGTTTTTATTCCTTTCATAGGCATTAGGTATATGTAAAGCATATGAAGCCCTTGGATCAAACTCATTTTAAATCAAAGGTTAAAACTATCATAGTCTCTTACGAGATTTTGTGATGTATGAACACCTTTCAAATCATTTGATGTGCTTAATTAGCTATCGTTTTTTATTCCTTTCATAGGTATTAGGTATATGTAAATCATATGAATCCCTTGGATCAAACTCATTTCAAATCAAAGGTTAAAACTATCATAGTCTCTTACGAGATTTTGTGGTGTATGAACACCTTTCAAATCATTTGATGTGCTTAATTACCTATTGTTTTTATTCCTTTTATAGGCATTAGGTATATGTAAAGCATATGAAGCCCTTGGATCAAACTCATTTTAAATCAAAGGTTAAAACTATCATAGTCTCTTACGAGATTTTATGATGTATGAACACCTTTCAAATCATTTGATGTTCTTAATTAGCTATTGTTTTTTATTCCTTTCATAGGTATTAGGTATATGTAAATCATATGAATCCCTTGGATCAAACTCATTTCAAATCAAAGGTTAAAACTATCATAGTCTCTTACGAGATTTTGTGGTGTATGAACACCTTTCAAATCATTTGATGTGCTTAATTAGATATTGTTTTTGATTCCTTTCATAGGTATTAGGTATATGTAAAGCATATGAAGCCCTTGGATCAAACTCATTTCAAATCAAAGGTTAAAACTATCATAGTCTCTTACGAGATTTTGTCGTGTATGAACACCTTTTAAATCATTTGATGTGCTTAATTACCTATTTTTTTATATTCCTTTTGATAGGCATTAGGTATATGTAAAGCATATGAAGCCCTTGGATCAAACTCATTTTAAATCAAAGGTTAAAACTATCATAGTCTCTTACGAGATTTTGTGGTGTATGAACACCTTTCCAATCATTTGATGTGCTTAATTACCTATTGTTTTTTATTCCTTTCATAGGTATTAGGTATATGTAAAGCATATGAAGCCCTTGGATCAAAGTCATTTCTAATCAAAGGTTAAAGCTATCATAGTCTCTTACGAGATTTTGTGGTGTATGAACACCTTTCAAATCATTTGATGTGCTTAATTAGCTATCGTTTTTTATTCCTTTCATAGGCATTAGGTATATGTAAAGCATATGAAGCCCTTGGATCAAACTCATTTTAAATCAAAGGTTAAAACTATCATAGTCTCTTACGAGATTTTGTGATGTATGAACACCTTTCAAATCATTTGATGTGCTTAATTAGCTATCGTTTTTTATTCCTTTCATAGGTATTAGGTATATGTAAATCATATGAATCCCTTGGATCAAACTCATTTCAAATCAAAGGTTAAAACTATCATAGTCTCTTACGAGATTTTGTGGTGTATGAACACCTTTCAAATCATTTGATGTGCTTAATTACCTATTGTTTTTATTCCTTTTATAGGCATTAGGTATATGTAAAGCATATGAAGCCCTTGGATCAAACTCATTTTAAATCAAAGGTTAAAACTATCATAGTCTCTTACGAGATTTTATGATGTATGAACACCTTTCAAATCATTTGATGTTCTTAATTAGCTATTGTTTTTTATTCCTTTCATAGGTATTAGGTATATGTAAATCATATGAATCCCTTGGATCAAACTCATTTCAAATCAAAGGTTAAAACTATCATAGTCTCTTACGAGATTTTGTCGTGTATGAACACCTTTTAAATCATTTGATGTGCTTAATTACCTATTTTTTTATATTCCTTTTTTAGGCATTAGGTATATGTAAAGCATATGAAGCCCTTGGATCAAACTCATTTAAAATCAAAGGTTAAAACTATCATAGTCTCTTACGAGATTTTGTGGTGTATGAACACCTTTTGAATCATTTGATGTGCTTAATTACCTATTGTTTTTTATTCCTTTCATAGGTATTAGGTATATGTAAAGCATATGAAGCCCTTGGATCAAAGTCATTTCTAATCAAAGGTTAAAGCTATCATAGTCTCTTACGAGATTTTGTGGTGTATGAACACCTTTCAAATCATTTGATGTGCTTAATTACCTATTGTTTTTATTCCTTTTATAGGCATTAGGTATATGTAAAGCATATGAAGCCCTTGGATCAAACTCATTTTAAATCAAAGGTTAAAACTATCATAGTCTCTTACGAGATTTTATGATGTATGAACACCTTTCAAATCATTTGATGTTCTTAATTAGCTATTGTTTTTTATTCCTTTAATAGGTATTAGGTATATGTAAAGCATATGAATCCCTTGGATCAAACTCAATTCAAATCAAAGGTTAAAACTATCATAGTCTCTTACGAGACTTTGTGGTGTATGAACACCTTTCAAATCATTTGATGTGCTTAATTAGCTATTGTTTTTGATTCCTTTCATAGGTATTAGGTATATGTAAATCATATGAAGACCTTGGATCAAACTCATTTCAAATCAAAGGTTAAAACTATCATAGTCTCTTACGAGATTTTGTGGTGTATGAACACCTTTCAAATCATTTGATGTGCTTAATGAGCTATTGTTTTTGATTTCTTTCGTAGGTATTAGGTATATTTAAAGCATATGAATCCCTTGGATCAAACTCATTTCAAATCAAATGTTAAAACTATCATAGTCTCTTACGAGATTTTGTGGTGTATGAACACCTTTCAAATCATTTGATGTGCTTAATTACCTATTGTTTTTATTCCGTTTATAGGCATTAGGTATATGTAAAGCATATGAAGCACATGGATCAAACTCATTTTAAATCAAAGGTTAAAACTATCATAGTCTCTTACGAGATTTTATGATGTATGAACACCTTTCAAATCATTTGATGTTCTTAATTAGCTATTGTTTTTTATTCCTTTCATAGGTATTAGGTATATGTAAATCATATGAATCCCTTGGATCAAACTCATTTCAAATCAAAGGTTAAAACTATCATAGTCTCTTACGAGATTTTGTCGTGTATGAACACCTTTTAAATCATTTGATGTGCTTAATTACCTATTTTTTTATATTCCTTTTTTAGGCATTAGGTATATGTAAAGCATATGAAGCCCTTGGATCAAACTCATTTAAAATCAAAGGTTAAAACTATCATAGTCTCTTACGAGATTTTGTGGTGTATGAACACCTTTTGAATCATTTGATGTGCTTAATTACCTATTGTTTTTTATTCCTTTCATAGGTATTAGGTATATGTAAAGCATATGAAGCCCTTGGATCAAAGTCATTTCTAATCAAAGGTTAAAGCTATCATAGTCTCTTACGAGATTTTGTGGTGTATGAACACCTTTCAAATCATTTGATGTGCTTAATTAGCTATCGTTTTTTATTCCTTTCATAGGCATTAGGTATATGTAAAGCATATGAAGCCCTTGGATCAAACTCATTTTAAATCAAAGGTTAAAACTATCATAGTCTCTTACGAGATTTTATGATGTATGAACACCTTTCAAATCATTTGATGTGCTTAATTAGCTATCGTTTTTTATTCCTTTCATAGGTATTAGGTATATGTAAATCATATGAATCCCTTGGATCAAACTCATTTCAAATCAAAGGTTAAAACTATCATAGTCTCTTACGAGATTTTGTCGTGTATGAACACCTTTTAAATCATTTGATGTGCTTAATTACCTATTTTTTTATATTCCTTTTTTAGGCATTAGGTATATGTAAAGCATATGAAGCCCTTGGATCAAACTCATTTAAAATCAAAGGTTAAAACTATCATAGTCTCTTACGAGATTTTGTGGTGTATGAACACCTTTTGAATCATTTGATGTGCTTAATTACCTATTGTTTTTTATTCCTTTCATAGGTATTAGGTATATGTAAAGCATATGAAGCCCTTGGATCAAAGTCATTTCTAATCAAAGGTTAAAGCTATCATAGTCTCTTACGAGATTTTGTGGTGTATGAACACCTTTCAAATCATTTGATGTGCTTAATTACCTATTGTTTTTATTCCTTTTATAGGCATTAGGTATATGTAAAGCATATGAAGCCCTTGGATCAAACTCATTTTAAATCAAAGGTTAAAACTATCATAGTCTCTTACGAGATTTTATGATGTATGAACACCTTTCAAATCATTTGATGTTCTTAATTAGCTATTGTTTTTTATTCCTTTAATAGGTATTAGGTATATGTAAAGCATATGAATCCCTTGGATCAAACTCAATTCAAATCAAAGGTTAAAACTATCATAGTCTCTTACGAGACTTTGTGGTGTATGAACACCTTTCAAATCATTTGATGTGCTTAATTACCTATTGTTTTTGATTCCTTTCATAGGTATTAGGTATATGTAAAGCATATGAAGCCCTTGGATCAAACTCATTTTAAATCAAAGGTTAAAATTATCATAGTATCTTACGAGATTTTGTGATGTATGAACACCTTTCAAATAATTTTATGTGCTTAATTAGCTATTGTTTTTATTCCGTTTATAGGCATTAGGTATATGTAAAGCATATGAAGCACATGGATCAAACTCATTTTAAATCAAAGGTTAAAACTATCATAGTCTCTTACGAGATTTTGTGGTGTATGAAGACCTTTCAAATCATTTGATGTGCTTAATTACCTATTGTTTTTTATTCCTTTTATAGGCATTAGGTATATGTAAAGCATATGAAGCCCTTGGATCAAACTCATTTTAAATCAAAGGTTAAAATTATCATAGTATCTTACGAGATTTTGTGATGTATGAACACATTTCAAATAATTTTATGTGCTTAATTAGCTCTTGTTTTTTATTCCTTTCATAGGTATTAGGTATATGTAAAGCATATGAATCCCTTGGATGAAACTCATTTCAAATCAAAGGTTAAAACTATCATAGTCTCTTACGAGATTTTGTGGTGTATGAACACCTTTCAAATCATTTGATGTGCTTAATTACCTATTGTTTTTATTCCTTTTATAGGCATTAGGTATAGGTAATGCATATGAAGCCCTTGGATCAAACTCATTTTAAATCAAAGGTTAAAACTATCATAGTCTCTTACGAGATTTTATGATGTATGAACACCTTTCAAATCATTTGATGTGCTTAATTAGCTATCGTTTTTTATTCCTTTCATAGGTATGAGGTATATGTAAATCATATGAATCCCTTGGATCAAACTCATTTCAAATCAAAGGTTAAAACTATCATAGTCTCTTACGAGATTTTGTCGTGTATGAACACCTTTTAAATCATTTGATGTGCTTAATTACCAATTTTTTTATATTCCTTTTATAGGCATTAGGTATATGTAAAGCATATGAAGCCCTTGGATCAAACTCCTTTAAAATCAAAGGTTAAAACTATCATAGTCTCTTACGAGATTTTGTGGTGTATGAACACCTTTTGAATCATTTAATGTGCTTAATTACCTATTGTTTTTTATTCCTTTCATAGGTATTAGGTATATGTAAAGCATATGAAGGCCTTGGATCAAAGTCATTTCTAATCAAAGGTTAAAGCTATCATAGTCTCTTACGAGATTTTGTGGTGTATGAACACCTTTCAAATCATTTGATGTGCTTAATTACCTATTTTTTTATTTCTTTTATAGGCATTAGGTATATGTAAAGCATATGAAGCCCTTGGATCAAACTCATTTTAAATCAAAGGTTAAAACTATCATAGTCTCTTACGAGATTTTATGATGTATGAACACCTTTCAAATCATTTGATGTGCTTAATTAGCTATCGTTTTTTATTCCTTTCATAGGTATTAGGTATATGTAAATCATATGAATCCCTTGGATCAAACTCATTTCAAATCAAATGTTAAAACTATCATAGTCTCTTACGAGATTTTGTGGTGTATGAACACCTTTCAAATCATTTGATGTGCTTAATTAGCTATTGTTTTTGATTCCTTTCATAGGTATTAGGTATATGTAAGGCATATGAAGCCCTTGGATCAAACTCATTTCAAATCAAATGTTAAAACTATCATAGTCTCTAACGAGATTTTGTGGTGTATTAACACCTTATAAATCATTTGATGTGCTTAATTTCCTATTGTTTTTTATTCCTTTTATAGGCATTAGGTATATGTAAAGCATATGAAGCCCTTGGATCAAACTCATTTCAAATCAAAGGTTAAAACTATCATAGTCTCTTACGAGATTTTGTGATGTATAAACTCATTTCAAATAATTTTATGTGCTTAATTAGCTCTTGTTTTTTATTCCTTTCATAGGTATTAGGTATATGTAAAGCATATGAATCCCTTGGATGAAACTCATTTCAAATCAAAGGTTAAAACTATCATAGTCTCTTACGAGATTTTGTGGTGTATGAACACCTTTCAAATCATTTGATGTGCTTAATTAGATATTGTTTTTGATTCCTTTCATAGGTATTAGGTATATGTAAAGCATATGAAGCCCTTGGATCAAACTCATTTCAAATCAAAGGTTAAAACTATCATAGTCTCTTACGAGATTTTGTCGTGTATGAACACCTTTTAAATCATTTGATGTGCTTAATTACCTATTTTTTTATATTCCTTTTGATAGGCATTAGGTATATGTAAAGCATATGAAGCCCTTGGATCAAACTCATTTTAAATCAAAGGTTAAAACTATCATAGTCTCTTACGAGATTTTGTGGTGTATGAACACCTTTCCAATCATTTGATGTGCTTAATTACCTATTGTTTTTTATTCCTTTCATAGGTATTAGGTATATGTAAAGCATATGAAGCCCTTGGATCAAAGTCATTTCTAATCAAAGGTTAAAGCTATCATAGTCTCTTACGAGATTTTGTGGTGTATGAACACCTTTCAAATCATTTGATGTGCTTAATTAGCTATCGTTTTTTATTCCTTTCATAGGCATTAGGTATATGTAAAGCATATGAAGCCCTTGGATCAAACTCATTTTAAATCAAAGGTTAAAACTATCATAGTCTCTTACGAGATTTTGTGATGTATGAACACCTTTCAAATCATTTGATGTGCTTAATTAGCTATCGTTTTTTATTCCTTTCATAGGTATTAGGTATATGTAAATCATATGAATCCCTTGGATCAAACTCATTTCAAATCAAAGGTTAAAACTATCATAGTCTCTTACGAGATTTTGTGGTGTATGAACACCTTTCAAATCATTTGATGTGCTTAATTACCTATTGTTTTTATTCCTTTTATAGGCATTAGGTATATGTAAAGCATATGAAGCCCTTGGATCAAACTCATTTTAAATCAAAGGTTAAAACTATCATAGTCTCTTACGAGATTTTATGATGTATGAACACCTTTCAAATCATTTGATGTGCTTAATTAGCTATCGTTTTTTATTCCTTTCATAGGTATTAGGTATATGTAAATCATATGAATCCCTTGGATCAAACTCATTTCAAATCAAAGGTTAAAACTATCATAGTCTCTTACGAGATTTTGTCGTGTATGAACACCTTTTAAATCATTTGATGTGCTTAATTACCTATTTTTTTATATTCCTTTTTTAGGCATTAGGTATATGTAAAGCATATGAAGCCCTTGGATCAAACTCATTTAAAATCAAAGGTTAAAACTATCATAGTCTCTTACGAGATTTTGTGGTGTATGAACACCTTTTGAATCATTTGATGTGCTTAATTACCTATTGTTTTTTATTCCTTTCATAGGTATTAGGTATATGTAAAGCATATGAAGCCCTTGGATCAAAGTCATTTCTAATCAAAGGTTAAAGCTATCATAGTCTCTTACGAGATTTTGTGGTGTATGAACACCTTTCAAATCATTTGATGTGCTTAATTACCTATTGTTTTTATTCCTTTTATAGGCATTAGGTATATGTAAAGCATATGAAGCCCTTGGATCAAACTCATTTTAAATCAAAGGTTAAAACTATCATAGTCTCTTACGAGATTTTATGATGTATGAACACCTTTCAAATCATTTGATGTTCTTAATTAGCTATTGTTTTTTATTCCTTTAATAGGTATTAGGTATATGTAAAGCATATGAATCCCTTGGATCAAACTCAATTCAAATCAAAGGTTAAAACTATCATAGTCTCTTACGAGACTTTGTGGTGTATGAACACCTTTCAAATCATTTGATGTGCTTAATTAGCTATTGTTTTTGATTCCTTTCATAGGTATTAGGTATATGTAAATCATAGGAAGACCTTGGATCAAACTCATTTCAAATCAAAGGTTAAAACTATCATAGTCTCTTACGAGATTTTGTGGTGTATGAACACCTTTCAAATCATTTGATGTGCTTAATGAGCTATTGTTTTTGATTTCTTTCGTAGGTATTAGGTATATTTAAAGCATATGAATCCCTTGGATCAAACTCATTTCAAATCAAATGTTAAAACTATCATAGTCTCTTACGAGATTTTGTGGTGTATGAACACCTTTCAAATCATTTGATGTGCTTAATTACCTATTGTTTTTATTCCGTTTATAGGCATTAGGTATATGTAAAGCATATGAAGCACATGGATCAAACTCATTTTAAATCAAAGGTTAAAACTATCATAGTCTCTTACGAGATTTTATGATGTATGAACACCTTTCAAATCATTTGATGTTCTTAATTAGCTATTGTTTTTTATTCCTTTAATAGGTATTAGGTATATGTAAAGCATATGAATCCCTTGGATCAAACTCATTTCAAATCAACGGTTAAAACTATCATAGTCTCTTACGAGATTTTGTGGTGTATGAAGACCTTTCAAATCATTTGATGTGCTTAATTACCTATTGTTTTTTATTCCTTTTATAGGCATTAGGTATATGTAAAGCATATGAAGCCCTTGGATCAAACTCATTTTAAATCAAAGGTTAAAATTATCATAGTATCTTACGAGATTTTGTGATGTATGAACACATTTCAAATAATTTTATGTGCTTAATTAGCTCTTGTTTTTTATTCCTTTCATAGGTATTAGGTATATGTAAAGCATATGAATCCCTTGGATGAAACTCATTTCAAATCAAAGGTTAAAACTATCATAGTCTCTTACGAGATTTTGTGGTGTATGAACACCTTTCAAATCATTTGATGTGCTTAATTACCTATTGTTTTTATTCCTTTTATAGGCATTAGGTATAGGTAATGCATATGAAGCCCTTGGATCAAACTCATTTTAAATCAAAGGTTAAAACTATCATAGTCTCTTACGAGATTTTATGATGTATGAACACCTTTCAAATCATTTGATGTGCTTAATTAGCTATCGTTTTTTATTCCTTTCATAGGTATGAGGTATATGTAAATCATATGAATCCCTTGGATCAAACTCATTTCAAATCAAAGGTTAAAACTATCATAGTCTCTTACGAGATTTTGTCGTGTATGAACACCTTTTAAATCATTTGATGTGCTTAATTACCAATTTTTTTATATTCCTTTTATAGGCATTAGGTATATGTAAAGCATATGAAGCCCTTGGATCAAACTCCTTTAAAATCAAAGGTTAAAACTATCATAGTCTCTTACGAGATTTTGTGGTGTATGAACACCTTTTGAATCATTTAATGTGCTTAATTACCTATTGTTTTTTATTCCTTTCATAGGTATTAGGTATATGTAAAGCATATGAAGCCCTTGGATCAAAGTCATTTCTAATCCAAGGTTAAAGCTATCATAGTCTCTTACGAGATTTTGTGGTGTATGAACACATTTCAAATCATTTGATGTGCTTAATTACCTATTTTTTTATTTCTTTTATAGGCATTAGGTATATGTAAAGCATATGAAGCCCTTGGATCAAACTCATTTTAAATCAAAGGTTAAAACTATCATAGTCTCTTACGAGATTTTATGATGTATGAACACCTTTCAAATCATTTGATGTGCTTAATTAGCTATCGTTTTTTATTCCTTTCATAGGTATTAGGTATATGTAAATCATATGAATCCCTTGGATCAAACTCATTTCAAATCAAAGGTTAAAACTATCATAGTCTCTTACGAGATTTTGTGGTGTATGAACACCTTTCAAATCATTTGATGTGCTTAATTAGCTATTGTTTTTGATTCCTTTCATAGGTATTAGGTATATGTAAGGCATATGAAGCCCTTGGATCAAACTCATTTCAAATCAAATGTTAAAACTATCATAGTCTCTAACGAGATTTTGTGGTGTATTAACACCTTATAAATCATTTGATGTGCTTAATTTCCTATTGTTTTTTATTCCTTTTATAGGCATTAGGTATATGTAAAGCATATGAAGCCCTTGGATCAAACTCATTTCAAATCAAAGGTTAAAACTATCATAGTCTCTTACGAGATTTTGTGATGTATGAACTCATTTCAAATAATTTTATGTGCTTAATTAGCTCTTGTTTTTTATTCCTTTCATAGGTATTAGGTATATGTAAAGCATATGAATCCCTTGGATGAAACTCATTTCAAATCAAAGGTTAAAACTATCATAGTCTCTTACGAGATTTTGTGGTGTATGAACACCTTTCAAATCATTTGATGTGCTTAATTAGATATTGTTTTTGATTCCTTTCATAGGTATTAGGTATATGTAAAGCATATGAAGCCCTTGGATCAAACTCATTTCAAATCAAAGGTTAAAACTATCATAGTCTCTTACGAGATTTTGTCGTGTATGAACACCTTTTAAATCATTTGATGTGCTTAATTACCTATTTTTTTATATTCCTTTTGATAGGCATTAGGTATATGTAAAGCATATGAAGCCCTTGGATCAAACTCATTTTAAATCAAAGGTTAAAACTATCATAGTCTCTTACGAGATTTTGTGGTGTATGAACACCTTTCCAATCATTTGATGTGCTTAATTACCTATTGTTTTTTATTCCTTTCATAGGTATTAGGTATATGTAAAGCATATGAAGCCCTTGGATCAAAGTCATTTCTAATCAAAGGTTAAAGCTATCATAGTCTCTTACGAGATTTTGTGGTGTATGAACACCTTTCAAATCATTTGATGTGCTTAATTAGCTATCGTTTTTTATTCCTTTCATAGGCATTAGGTATATGTAAAGCATATGAAGCCCTTGGATCAAACTCATTTTAAATCAAAGGTTAAAACTATCATAGTCTCTTACGAGATTTTGTGATGTCTGAACACCTTTCAAATCATTTGATGTGCTTAATTAGCTATCGTTTTTTATTCCTTTCATAGGTATTAGGTATATGTAAATCATATGAATCCCTTGGATCAAAATCATTTCAAATCAAAGGTTAAAACTATCATAGTCTCTTACGAGATTTTGTGGTGTATGAACACCTTTCAAATCATTTGATGTGCTTAATTACCTATTGTTTTTATTCCTTTTATAGGCATTAGGTATATGTAAAGCATATGAAGCCCTTGGATCAAACTCATTTTAAATCAAAGGTTAAAACTATCATAGTCTCTTACGAGATTTTATGATGTATGAACACCTTTCAAATCATTTGATGTGCTTAATTAGCTATCGTTTTTTATTCCTTTCATAGGTATTAGGTATATGTAAATCATATGAATCCCTTGGATCAAACTCATTTCAAATCAAAGGTTAAAACTATCATAGTCTCTTACGAGATTTTGTCGTGTATGAACACCTTTTAAATCATTTGATGTGCTTAATTACCTATTTTTTTATATTCCTTTTTTAGGCATTAGGTATATGTAAAGCATATGAAGCCCTTGGATCAAACTCATTTAAAATCAAAGGTTAAAACTATCATAGTCTCTTACGAGATTTTGTGGTGTATGAACACCTTTTGAATCATTTGATGTGCTTAATTACCTATTGTTTTTTATTCCTTTCATAGGTATTAGGTATATGTAAAGCATATGAAGCCCTTGGATCAAAGTCATTTCTAATCAAAGGTTAAAGCTATCATAGTCTCTTACGAGATTTTGTGGTGTATGAACACCTTTCAAATCATTTGATGTGCTTAATTACCTATTTTTTTTATTCCTTTTATAGGCATTAGGTATATGTAAAGCATATGAAGCCCTTGGATCAAACTCATTTTAAATCAAAGGTTAAAACTATCATAGTCTCTTACGAGATTTTATGATGTATGAACACCTTTCAAATCATTTGATGTGCTTAATTAGCTATCGTTTTTTATTCCTTTCATAGGTATTAGGTATATGTAAATCATATGAATCCCTTGGATTAAACTCATTTCAAATCAAAGGTTAAAACTATCATAGTCTCTTACGAGATTTTGTGGTGTATGAACACCTTTCAAATCATTTGATGTGCTTAATTAGCTATTTTTTTGATTCCTTTCAGAGGTATTAGGTATATGTAAGGCATATGAAGCCCTTGGATCAAACTCATTTCAAATCAAATTTTAAAACTATCATAGTCTCTTACGAGATTTTGTGGTGTATTAACACCTTATAAATCATTTGATGTGCTTAATTTCCTATTGTTTTTTATTCCTTTTATAGGCATTAGGTATATGTAAAGCATATGAAGCCCTTGGATCAAACTCATTTCAAATCAAAGGTTAAAACTATCATAGTCTCTTACGAGATTTTGTGATGTATGAACACATTTCAAATAATTTTATGTGCTTAATTAGCTCTTGTTTTTTATTCCTTTCATAGGTATTAGGTATATGTAAAGCATATGAATCCCTTGGATGAAACTCATTTCAAATCAAAGGTTAAAACTATCATAGTCTCTTACGAGATTTTGTGGTGTATGAACACCTTTCAAATCATTTGATGTGCTTAATTAGATATTGTTTTTGATTCCTTTCATAGGTATTAGGTATATGTAAAGCATATGAAGCCCTTGGATCAAACTCATTTCAAATCAAAGGTTAAAACTATCATAGTCTCTTACGAGATTTTGTCGTGTATGAACACCTTTTAAATCATTTGATGTGCTTAATTACCTATTTTTTTATATTCCTTTTATAGGCATTAGGTATATGTAAAGCATATGAAGCCCTGGGATCAAACTCATTTAAAATCAAAGGTTAAAACTATCATAGTCTCTTACGAGATTTTGTGGTGTATGAACACCTTTCCAATCATTTGATGTGCTTAATTACCTATTGTTTTTTATTCCTTTCATAGGTATTAGGTATATGTAAAGCATATGAAGCCCTTGGATCAAAGTCATTTCTAATCAAAGGTTAAAGCTATCATAGTCTCTTACGAGATTTTGTGGTGTATGAACACCTTTCAAATCATTTGATGTGCTTAATTAGTTATCGTTTTTTATTCCTTTCATAGGCATTAGGTATATGTAAAGCATATGAAGCCCTTGGATCAAACTCATTTTAAATCAAAGGTTAAAACTATCATAGTCTCTTACGAGATTTTGTGATGTATGAACACCTTTCAAATCATTTGATGTGCTTAATTAGCTATCGTTTTTTATTCCTTTCATAGGTATTAGGTATATGTAAATCATATGAATCCCTTGGATCAAACTCATTTCAAATCAAAGGTTAAAACTATCATAGTCTCTTACGAGATTTTGTGGTGTATGAACACCTTTCAAATCATTTGATGTGCTTAATTTCCTATTGTTTTTGATTCCTTTCATAGGTATTAGGTATATGTAAGGCATATGAAGCCCTTGGATCAAACTCATTTCAAATCAAATTTTAAAACTATCATAGTCTCTTACGAGATTTTGTGGTGTATTAACACCTTATAAATCATTTGATGTGCTTAATTTCCTATTGTTTTTTATTCCTTTTATAGGCATTAGGTATATGTAAAGCATATGAAGCCCTTGGATCAAACTCATTTCAAATCAAAGGTTAAAACTATCATAGTCTCTTACGAGATTTTGTGATGTATGAACACATTTCAAATAATTTTATGTGCTTAATTAGCTCTTTTTTTTTATTCCTTTCATAGGTATTAGGTATATGTAAAGCATATGAATCCCTTGGATGAAACTCATTTCAAATCAAAGGTTAAAACTATCATAGTCTCTTACGAGATTTTGTGGTGTATGAACACCTTTCAAATCATTTGATGTGCTTAATTAGATATTGTTTTTGATTCCTTTCATAGGTATTAGGTATATGTAAAGCATATGAAGCCCTTGGATCAAACTCATTTCAAATCAAAGGTTAAAACTATCATAGTCTCTTACGAGATTTTGTCGTGTATGAACACCTTTTAAATCATTTGATGTGCTTAATTACCTATTTTTTTATATTCTATTTATAGGCATTACGTATATGTAAAGCATATGAAGCCCTTGGATCAAACTCATTTAAAATCAAAGGTTAAAACTATCATAGTCTCTTACGAGATTTTGTGGTGTATGAACACCTTTTGAATCATTTAATGTGCTTAATTACCTATTGTTTTTTATTCCTTTCATAGGTATTAGGTATATGTAAAGCATATGAAGCCCTTGGATCAAAGTCATTTCTAATCAAAGGTTAAAGCTATCATAGTCTCTTACGAGATTTTGTGGTGTATGAACACCTTTCAAATCATTTGATGTGCTTAATTACCTATTGTATTTATTCCTTTTGTAGGCATTAGGTATATGTAAAGCATATGAAGCCCTTGGATCAAACTCATTTTAAATCAAAGGTTAAAACTATCATAGTCTCTTACGAGATTTTATGATGTATGAACACCTTTCAAATCATTTGATGTGCTTAATTAGCTATCGTTTTTTATTCCTTTCATAGGTATTAGGTATATGTAAATCATATGAATCCCTTGGATCAAACTCATTTCAAATCAAAGGTTAAAACTATCATAGTCTCTTACGAGATTTTGTGGTGTATGAACACCTTTCAAATCATTTGATATGCTTAATTAGCTATTGTTTTTGATTCCTTTCATAGGTATTAGGTATATGTAAGGCATATGAAGCCCTTGGATCAAAATCATTTCAAATCAAATGTTAAAACTATCATAGTCTCTTTCGAGATTTTGTGGTGTATGAACACCTTATAAATCATTTGATGTGCTTAATTTCCTATTGTTTTTAATTCCTTTTATAGGCATTAGGTATATGTAAAGCATATGAAGCCCTTGGATCAAACTAATTTCAAATCAAAGGTTAAAACTCTCATAGTCTCTTACGAGATTTTATGATGTATGAACACCTTTCAAATCATTTGAAGTGCTTAATTAGCTATTGTTTTTTATTCCTTTCATAGGTATTAGGTATATGTAAAGCATATGAATCCCTTGGATCAAACTCAGTTCAAATCAAAGGTTAAATCTATCATAGTCTCTTACGAGATTTTGTGGTGTATGAACACCTTTCAAATGCTTTAATGTGCTTAATTAGCTATTGTTTTTGATTCCTTTCATAGGTATTAGGTATATGTAAAGCATATGAAGCCCTTGGATCAAACTCATTTTAAATCAAATGTTAAAACTATCATAGTCTCTTACGAGTTTTTGTGGTGTATGAACACCTATCAAATCATTTGATGTGCTTAATTAGCTATTGTTTTTTATTCCTTTCGTACGTATTAGGTATATGTAAAGCATATGAATCTCTTGGATCAAACTCATTTCAAATCATAGGTTAAAACTATAATAGTCTCTTACGAGATTTTGTGGAGTATGAACACCTTACAAATCAATTGATGTGCTTAATTAGCTATTCTTTTGAATCCTTTCATAGGTATTAGGTATATGTAAAGCATAAGAAGCCCTCGGATCAAATTCATTTAAAATCAAAGGTTACAACTATCATAGTCTCTTACGAGATTTTGTGGTGTATGAACACCTTTTGAATCATTTAATGTGCTTAATTAGCTATTGTTTTTGATTCCTTTCATAGGTATTAGGTATATGTAAAGCATATGAAGCCCTTGGATCAAATTCATTTCTAATCAAAGGTTAAAGCTATCATAGTCTCTTACGAGATTTTGTGGTGTAAGAACATCTTTCAAATCATTTGATGTGCTTAATAAGCTATTGTTTTTTATTCCTTTCGTAGGTATTAGGTATATGTAAAGCATATGAATCGCTTGGATCAAACTCATTTCAAATCAAAGGTTAAAACTATCATAGTCTCTTACGAGATTTTGTGGTGTATGAACTCCTTTCAAATAATTTGATCTGCTTAATTACCTATTGTTTTTTATTCCTTTCGTAGGTATTAGGTATATGTAAAGCATATGAAGCCGTTGGATAAAACTCATTTCAAATCAAAGGTTAAAACTATCATAGTCTCTTACGAGATTTTGTGTTGTATGAACACCTTACAAATCAATTGATGTGCTTAATTAGCTATTGTTTTTGACTCCTTTCATAGGTATTAGGTATATGTAAAGCATATGAAGCCCTCGGATCAAACTCATTTCAAATCAAAGGTTAAAACTATCATAGTCTCTTACGAGATTTTGTGGTATATGAACACCTTTCAAATCATTTGATGTGCTTAATTAGCTATTGTTTTTGATTCCTTTCGTAGGTATTAGGTATATGTAAAGCATATGAATCCCTTGGATCAAACTCATTTCAAATCAAAGGTTAAAACTATCATAGTCTCTTACGAGATTTTGTGGTGTATGAAGACCTTTCAAATCATTTGATGTGCTTAATTACCTGTTTTTTTTTATTCCTTTTATAGGCATTAGGTTTATGTAACGCATATGAAGCCCTTTGATCAAACTCATTTTAAATCAATGGTTAAAACTATCATAGTCTCTTACGAGATTTTGTGATGTATGAACCCCTTTCAAATAATTTTTTGTGCTTCATTAGCTCTTTTTTTTATTCCTTTCATAGGTATTAGGTATATGTAAAGCATATGAATCCCTTGGATCAAACTCATTTCAAATCAAAGGTTAAAACTATCATAGTCTCTTACGAGATTTTGTGGTGTATGAACACCTTTCAAATCATTTGATGTGCTTAATTAGATATTGTTTTTGATTCCTTTCATAGGTATTAGGTATATGTAAAGCATATGAAGCCCTTGGATCAAACTCATTTCAAATAAATGGTTAAAACTATCATAGTCTCTTACGAGATTTTGTGGTGTATGAACACCTTTTAAATCATTTGATGTGCTTAATTACCTATTTTTTTATTCCTTTTATTGGCATTAGGTATATAGAAAGCATATGAAGCCCTTGGATCAAACTCATTTCAAATCAAAGGTTAAAACTATCATAGTCTCTTACGAGATTTTGTGATGTATGAACACCTTTCAAATCATATTATGTGCTTAATTAGGTATTGTTTTTGATTCCTTTCATAGGTATTAGGTATATGTAAAGCATAAGAAGCCCTTGCATCAAAGTCATTTCAAATCAAATGTTAAAACTATCATAGTCTCTTACGAGATTTTGTGGTGTATGAACACCTTTCAAATCATTTGATGTGCTTAATTACCTATTGTTTTTTATTCCTTTAATAGGTATTAGGTATATGTAAAGCATATGAAGCCCTTGGATCAAACTCATTTCAAATCAAAGGTTAATACTATCATAGTCTTTTACGAGATTTTGTAGTGTATGAACACCTTTCAAGTCATTTGATGTGCTTAATTACCTATTGTTTTTAATTCCTTTCATAGGTATTAGGTAGATGTAAAGCATATGAAGCCCTTGGATCAAAGTCATTTCAAATCAAAAGTAAAAACTATCATAGTATTTTACGAGATTTTTTGGTGTATGAACACCTTTCAAATCATTTGATGTGCTTAATTACCTATTGTTTTTGATTCCTTTCGTAGGTATTAGGTATATGTAAATAATATGAAGCCCTTGGATCAAACTCATTTCAAATCAAAGGTTAAAACTATCATAGTCTCTTACGAGATTTTTTGGTGTATGAACACCTTTCAAATCATTTGGTGTGCTTAATTAGCTATTGTATTTGAATCCCTTCATAGGTATTAGGTATATGTAAAGCTTATGAAGCCCTTGGATCAAACTCATTTCAAATCAAAGGTTAAAACTATCATAGTCTTTTACGAGATTTTGTAGTGTATGAACACCTTTCAAATCATTTGATGTGCTTAATTACCTATTGTTTTTTATTTCTTTTGTAGGTATTAGGTATATGTAAAGCATATGAAGCCCTTGGATCAAACTCATTTCAAATCAAAGGTTAATACTATCATAGTCTTTTACGAGATTTTGTAGTGTATGAACACCTTTCAAATCATTTGATGTGCTTAATTAGCTATTGTTTTTTATTCCTTTCATAGGTATTAGGTATATGTAAAGCATATGAAGCCCTCGGATCAAACTCATTTCAAATCAAATGTTAAAACTACCATTGTCTCTTACGAGATTTTGTGGTGTATGAACACCTTTCAAATCATTTGATGTGCTTAATTACCTATTGTTTTTTATTCCTTTCGTAGGTATTAGGTATATGTAAAGCATATGAAGCCCTTGGATACAACTCATTTCAAATCAAAGGTTAAAACTATCATAGTCTCTTACGAGATTTTGTGGTGTATGAACACCTTACAAATAAATTGATGTGCTTAATGAGCTATTCTTTTTGACTCCTTTCATAGGTATTAGGTATATGTAAAGCATATGAAGCCCTCGGATCAAACTCATTTCAAATTAAAGGTTAAAACTATCATAGTCTCTTACGAGATTTTGTGGTGTATAAACAGCTTTTGAATCGTTTAATGTGCTTAATTAGGTATTGTTTTTGATTCCTTTAATAGGTATTAGGTATATGTAAAGCATATGAAGCCCTTGGATCAAAGTCATTTCTAATCAAAGGTTAAAGCTATCATAGTCTCTTACGAGATTTTGTTGTGTATGAACACCTTTCAAATCATTTGATGTGCTTAATTAGATATTGTATTTGATTCCTTTCATAGGTATTAGGTATATGTAAAGCATATGAAGCCCTTGGATCAAACTCATTTCAAATCAAAGGTTAAAACTATCATAGTCTCTTACGAGATTTTGTGGTGTATGAACACCTTTTAAATCATTTGATGTGCTTAATTACCTATTTTTTTATTCCTTTTATAGGCATTAGGTATATGTAAAGCATATGAAGCCCTTGGATAAAACTCATTTCAAATCAAAGGTTAAAACTATCATACTCTCTTACGAGATTTTGTGGTGTATGAACACCTTTCAAATCATTTGATGTGCTTAATTAGCTATTGTTTTTTATTTCTTTAATAGGTATTAGGTATATGTAAAGCATATGAATCCCTTGGATCAAACTCATTTCAAATCAAAGGTTAAAACTATCATAGTCTCTTACGAGATTTTATGGTGTATGAACACCTTTAAAATCATTTCATGTGCTTAATTAGCTATTGTTTTTGATTCCTTTCACAGGTATTAGGTATATGTAAAGCATATGAAGCCCTTGGATCAAACTCATTTCAAATCAAAGGTTAAAACTATCATAGTCTCTTACGAGATTTTGTGGTGTATGAAGACCTTTCAAATCATTTGATGTGCTTAATTACCTATTTTTTTTATTCCTTTTATAGGCATTAGGTATATGTAAAGCATATGAAGCCCTTGGATCAAACTCATTTCAAATCAAAGGTTAAAACTGTCATAGTCTCTTACGAGATTTTGTGATGTATGAACACCTTTCAAATCATATTATGTGCTTAATTAGGTATTGTTTTTGATTCCTTTCATAGGTATTAGGTATATGTAAAGCATAAGAAGCCCTTGCATCAAAGTCATTTCAAATCAAAGGTTAAAACTATCATAGTCTCTTACGAGATTTTGTGGTGTATGAACACCTTTCAAATCATTTGATGTGCTTAATTACCTATTGTTTTTTATTCCTTTCATAGGTATTAGGTATATGTAAAGAATATGAAGCCCTTGGATCAAACTCATTTCAAATCAAAGGTTAAAACTATCATAGTCTCTTACGAGATTTTTTGGTGTATGAACACCTTTCAAATCATTTGGTGTGCTTAATTAGCTATTGTATTTGAATCCCTTCATAGGTATTAGGTATATGTAAAGCTTATGAAGCCCTTGGATCAAACTCATTTCAAATCAAAGGTTAAAACTATCATAGTCTTTTACGAGATTTTGTAGTGTATGAACACCTTTCAAATCATTTGATGTGCTTAATTACCTATTGTTTTTTATTTCTTTTGTAGGTATTAGGTATATGTAAAGCATATGAAGCCCTTGGATCAAACTCATTTCAAATCAAAGGTTAATACTATCATAGTCTTTTACGAGATTTTGTAGTGTATGAACACCTTTCAAATCATTTGATGTGCTTAATTAGCTATTGTTTTTTATTCCTTTCATAGGTATTAGGTATATGTAAAGCATATGAAGCCCTCGGATCAAACTCATTTCAAATCAAATGTTAAAACTATCATTGTCTCTTACGAGATTTTGTGGTGTATGAACACCTTTCAAATCATTTGATGTGCTTAATTACCTATTGTTTTTTATTCCTTTCGTAGGTATTAGGTATATGTAAAGCATATGAAGCCCTTGGATACAACTCATTTCAAATCAAAGGTTAAAACTATCATAGTCTCTTACGAGATTTTGTGGTGTATGAACACCTTACAAATAAATTGATGTGCTTAATGAGCTATTCTTTTTGACTCCTTTCATAGGTATTAGGTATATGTAAAGCATATGAAGCCCTCGGATCAAACTCATTTCAAATTAAAGGTTAAAACTATCATAGTCTCTTACGAGATTTTGTGGTGTATAAACAGCTTTTGAATCGTTTAATGTGCTTAATTAGGTATTGTTTTTGATTCCTTTCATAGGTATTAGGTATATGTAAAGCATATGAAGTCCTTGGATCAAAGTCATTTCTAATCAAAGGTTAAAGCTATCATAGTCTCTTACGAGATTTTGTTGTGTATGAACACCTTTCAAATCATTTGAAGTGCTTAATTAGCTATTGTTTTTGATTCCTTTCGTAGGTATTAGGTATATGTAAAAGCATATGAATCCCTTTGATCAAACTCATTTCAAATCAAATGTTAAAACTATCATAGTCTCTTACGAGATTTTGTGGTGTATGAACACCTTTCAAATCATTTGATGTGCCTAATTACCTATTGTTTTTATTCCTTTTATAGGCATTAGGTATATGTAAAGCATATGAAGCCCTTGGATCAAACTCATTTTAAATCAAAGGTTAAAACTATCATAGTCTCTTACGAGATTTTGTGGTGTATGAACACCTTTCCAATCATTTGATGTGCTTAATTAGATATTGTATTTGATTCCTTTCATAGGTATTAGGTATATGTAAAGCATATGAAGCCCTTGGATCAAACTCATTTCAAATCAAAGGTTAAAACTATCATAGTCTCTTTCGAGATTTTGTGGTGTATGAACACCTTTTAAATCATTTGATGTGCTTAATTACCTATTTTTTTTATTCCTTTTATAGGCATTAGGTATATGTAAAGCATATGAAGCCCTTGGATAAAACTCATTTCAAATCAAAGGTTAAAACTATCATACTCTCTTACGAGATTTTGTGGTGTATGAACACCTTTCAAATCATTTGATGTGCTTAATTAGCTATTGTTTTTTATTTCTTTAATAGGTATTAGGTATATGTAAAGCATATGAATCCCTTGGATCAAACTCATTTCAAATCAAAGGTTAAAACTATCATAGTCTCTTACGAGATTTTGTGGTGTATAAAAACCTTTAAAATCATTTCATGTGCTTAATTAGCTATTGTTTTTGATTCCTTTCACAGGTATTAGGTATATGTAAAGCATATGAAGCCCTTGGATCAAACTCATTTCAAATCAAAGGTTAAAACTATCA
The DNA here is from genome assembly GCA_947645195.1 of Patellifolia procumbens. NCBI lineage: Eukaryota > Viridiplantae > Streptophyta > Magnoliopsida > Caryophyllales > Amaranthaceae > Patellifolia > Patellifolia procumbens. Next base: position 87,253 of record CANSGD010001419.1, read on the forward strand.
TAGTCTCTTACGAGATTTTGTGGTGTATGAAGACCTTTCAAATCATTTGATGTGCTTAATTACCTATTTTTTTATTCCTTTTATAGGCATTAGGTATATGTAAAGCATATGAAGCCCTTGGATCAAACTCATTTCAAATCAAAGGTTAAAACTGTCATAGTCTCTTACGAGATTTTGTGATGTATGAACACCTTTCAAATCATATTATGTGCTTAATTAGGTATTGTTTTTGATTCCTTTCATAGGTATTAGGTATATGTAAAGCATAAGAAGCCCTTGCATCAAAGTCATTTCAAATCAAAGGTTAAAACTATCATAGTCTCTTACGAGATTTTGTGGTGTATGAACACCTTTCAAATCATTTGATGTGCTTAATTACCTATTGTTTTTTATTCCTTTCATAGGTATTAGGTATATGTAAAGAATATGAAGCCCTTGGATCAAACTCATTTCAAATCAAAGGTTAAAACTATCATAGTCTCTTACGAGATTTTTTGGTGTATGAACACCTTTCAAATCATTTGGTGTGCTTAATTAGCTATTGTATTTGAATCCCTTCATAGGTATTAGGTATATGTAAAGCTTATGAAGCCCTTGGATCAAACTCATTTCAAATCAAAGGTTAAAACTATCATAGTCTTTTACGAGATTTTGTAGTGTATGAACACCTTTCAAATCATTTGATGTGCTTAATTACCTTTTTTTTTTTATTTCTTTTGTAGGTATTAGGTATATGTAAAGCATATGAAGCCCTTGGATCAAACTCATTTCAAATCAAAGGTTAATACTATCATAGTCTTTTACGAGATTTTGTAGTGTATGAACACCTTTCAAATCATTTGATGTGCTTAATTAGCTATTGTTTTTATTCCTTTCATAGGTATGAGGTATATGTAAAGCATATGAAGCCCTCGGATCAAACTCATTTCAAATCAAATGTTAAAACTATCATTGTCTCTTACGAGATTTTGTGGTGTATGAACACCTTTCAAATCATTTGATGTGCTTAATTACCTATTGTTTTTTATTCCTTTCGTAGGTATTAGGTATATGTAAAGCATATGAAGCCCTTGGATACAACTCATTTCAAATCAAAGGTTAAAACTATCATAGTCTCTTACGAGATTTTGTGGTGTATGAACACCTTACAAATAAATTGATGTGCTTAATGAGCTATTCTTTTTGACTCCTTTCATAGGTATTAGGTATATGTAAAGCATATGAAGCCCTCGGATCAAAATCATTTCAAATTAAAGGTTAAAACTATCATAGTCTCTTACGAGATTTTGTGGTGTATAAACAGCTTTTGAATCGTTTAATGTGCTTAATTAGGTATTGTTTTTGATTCCTTTCATAGGTATTAGGTATATGTAAAGCATATGAAGCCCTTGGATCAAAGTCATTTCTAATCAAAGGTTAAAGCTATCATAGTCTCTTACGAGATTTTGTTGTGTATGAACACCTTTCAAATCATTTGATGTGCTTAATTAGCTATTGTTTTTGATTCCTTTCGTAGGTATTAGGTATATGTAAAAGCATATGAATCCCTTTGATCAAACTCATTTCAAATCAAATGTTAAAACTATCATAGTCTCTTACGAGATTTTGTGGTGTATGAACACCTTTCAAATCATTTGATGTGCCTAATTACCTATTGTTTTTATTCCTTTTATAGGCATTAGGTATATGTAAAGCATATGAAGCCCTTGGATCAAACTCATTTTAAATCAAAGGTTAAAACTATCATAGTCTCTTACGAGATTTTGTGGTGTATGAACACCTTTCCAATCATTTGATGTGCTTAATTAGATATTGTATTTGATTCCTTTCATAGGTATTAGGTATATGTAAAGCATATGAAGCCCTTGGATCAAACTCATTTCAAATCAAAGGTTAAAACTATCATAGTCTCTTACGAGATTTTGTGGTGTATGAACACCTTTTAAATCATTTGATGTGCTTAATTACCTTTTTTTTTATTCGTTTTATAGGCATTAGGTATATGTAAAGCATATGAAGCCCTTGGATAAAACTCATTTCAAATCAAAGGTTAAAACTATCATACTCTCTTACGAGATTTTGTGGTGTATGAACACCTTTCAAATCATTTGATGTGCTTAATTAGCTATTGTTTTTTATTTCTTTAATAGGTATTAGGTATATGTAAAGCATATGAATCCCTTGGATCAAACTCATTTCAAATCAAAGGTTAAAACTATCATAGTCTCTTACGAGATTTTGTGGTGTATGAACACCTTTAAAATCATTTCATGTGCTTAATTAGCTATTGTTTTTGATTCCTTTCACAGGTATTAGGTATATGTAAAGCATATGAAGCCCTTGGATCAAACTCATTTCAAATCAAAGGTTAAAACTATCATAGTCTCTTACGAGATTTTGTGGTGTATGAAGACCTTTCAAATCATTTGATGTGCTTAATTACCTATTTTTTTATTCCTTTTATAGGCATTAGGTATATGTAAAGCATATGAAGCCCTTGGATCAAACTCATTTCAAATCAAAGGTTAAAACTGTCATAGTCTCTTACGAGATTTTGTGATGTATGAACACCTTTCAAATCATATTATGTGCTTAATTAGGTATTGTTTTTGATTCCTTTCATAGGTATTAGGTATATGTAAAGCATAAGAAGCCCTTGCATCAAAGTCATTTCAAATCAAAGGTTAAAACTATCATAGTCTCTTACGAGATTTTGTGGTGTATGAACACCTTTCAAATCATTTGATGTGCTTAATTACCTATTGTTTTTTATTCCTTTCATAGGTATTAGGTATATGTAAAGAATATGAAGCCCTTGGATCAAACTCATTTCAAATCAAAGGTTAAAACTATCATAGTCTCTTACGAGATTTTTTGGTGTATGAACACCTTTCATATCATTTGGTGTGCTTAATTAGCTATTGTATTTGAATCCCTTCATAGGTATTAGGTATATGTAAAGCTTATGAAGCCCTTGGATCAAACTCATTTCAAATCACAGGTTAAAACTATCATAGTCTCTTACGAGATTTTGTGGTGTATGAACACCTTTCAAATTATTTGATGTGCTTAATTACCTATTGTTTTTTATTCCTTTCATAGGTATTAGGTATATGTAAAGAATATGAAGCCCTTGGATCAAACTCATTTCAAATCAAAGGTTAAAACTATCATAGTCTCTTACGAGATTTTTTGGTGTATGAACACCTTTCAAATCATTTGGTGTGCTTAATTAGCTATTGTATTTGAATCCCTTCATAGGTATTAGGTATATGTAAAGCTTATGAAGCCCTTGGATCAAACTCATTTCAAATCAAAGGTTAAAACTATCATAGTCTTTTACGAGATTTTGTAGTGTATGAACACCTTTCAAATCATTTGATGTGCTTAATTACCTTTTTTTTATTTCTTTTGTAGGTATTAGGTATATGTAAAGCATATGAAGCCCTTGGATCAAACTCATTTCAAATCAAAGGTTAATACTATCATAGTCTTTTACGAGATTTTGTAGTGTATGAACACCTTTCAAATCATTTGATGTGCTTAATTAGCTATTGTTTTTATTCCTTTCATAGGTATGAGGTATATGTAAAGCATATGAAGCCCTCGGATCAAACTCATTTCAAATCAAATGTTAAAACTATCATTGTCTCTTACGAGATTTTGTGGTGTATGAACACCTTTCAAATCATTTGATGTGCTTAATTACCTATTGTTTTTTATTCCTTTGTAGGTATTAGGTATATGTAAAGCATATGAAGCCCTTGGATACAACTCATTTCAAATCAAAGGTTAAAACTATCATAGTCTCTTACGAGATTTTGTGGTGTATGAACACCTTACAAATAAATTGATGTGCTTAATGAGCTATTCTTTTTGACTCCTTTCATAGGTATTAGGTATATGTAAAGCATATGAAGCCCTCGGATCAAACTCATTTCAAATTAAAGGTTAAAACTATCATAGTCTCTTACGAGATTTTGTGGTGTATAAACAGCTTTTGAATCGTTTAATGTGCTTAATTAGGTATTGTTTTTGATTCCTTTCATAGGTATTAGGTATATGTAAAGCATATGAAGCCCTTGGATCAAAGTCATTTCTAATCAAAGGTTAAAGCTATCATAGTCTCTTACGAGATTTTGTTGTGTATGAACACCTTTCAAATCATTTGATGTGCTTAATTAGCTATTGTTTTTGATTCCTTTCGTAGGTATTAGGTATATGTAAAAGCATATGAATCCCTTTGATCAAACTCATTTCAAATCAAATGTTAAAACTATCATAGTCTCTTACGAGATTTTGTGGTGTATGAACACCTTTCAAATCATTTGATGTGCCTAATTACCTATTGTTTTTATTCCTTTTATAGGCATTAGGTATATGTAAAGCATATGAAGCCCTTGGATCAAACTCATTTTAAATCAAAGGTTAAAACTATCATAGTCTCTTACGAGATTTTGTGGTGTATGAACACCTTTCCAATCATTTGATGTGCTTAATTAGATATTGTATTTGATTCCTTTCATAGGTATTAGGTATATGTAAAGCATATGAAGCCCTTGGATCAAACTCATTTCAAATCAAAGGTTAAAACTATCATAGTCTCTTACGAGATTTTGTGGTGTATGAACACCTTTTAAATCATTTGATGTGCTTAATTACCTTTTTTTTTATTCGTTTTATAGGCATTAGGTATATGTAAAGCATATGAAGCCCTTGGATAAAACTCATTTCAAATCAAAGGTTAAAACTATCATACTCTCTTACGAGATTTTGTGGTGTATGAACACCTTTCAAATCATTTGATGTGCTTAATTAGCTATTGTTTTTTATTTCTTTAATAGGTATTAGGTATATGTAAAGCATATGAATCCCTTGGATCAAACTCATTTCAAATCAAAGGTTAAAACTATCATAGTCTCTTACGAGATTTTGTGGTGTATGAACACCTTTAAAATCATTTCATGTGCTTAATTAGCTATTGTTTTTGATTCCTTTCACAGGTATTAGGTATATGTAAAGCATATGAAGCCCTTGGATCAAACTCATTTCAAATCAAAGGTTAAAACTATCATAGTCTCTTACGAGATTTTGTGGTGTATGAAGACCTTTCAAATCATTTGATGTGCTTAATTACCTATTTTTTTTATTCCTTTTATAGGCATTAGGTATATGTAAAGCATATGAAGCCCTTGGATCAAACTCATTTCAAATCAAAGGTTAAAACTGTCATAGTCTCTTACGAGATTTTGTGATGTATGAACACCTTTCAAATCATATTATGTGCTTAATTAGGTATTGTTTTTGATTCCTTTCATAGGTATTAGGTATATGTAAAGCATAAGAAGCCCTTGCATCAAAGTCATTTCAAATCAAAGGTTAAAACTATCATAGTCTCTTACGAGATTTTGTGGTGTATGAACACCTTTCAAATCATTTGATGTGCTTAATTACCTATTGTTTTTTATTCCTTTCATAGGTATTAGGTATATGTAAAGAATATGAAGCCCTTGGATCAAACTCATTTCAAATCAAAGGTTAAAACTATCATAGTCTCTTACGAGATTTTTTGGTGTATGAACACCTTTCATATCATTTGGTGTGCTTAATTAGCTATTGTATTTGAATCCCTTCATAGGTATTAGGTATATGTAAAGCTTATGAAGCCCTTGGATCAAACTCATTTCAAATCAAAGGTTAAAACTATCATAGTCTTTTACGAGATTTTGTAGTGTATGAACACCTTTCAAATCATTTGATGTGCTTAATTACCTTTTTTTTATTTCTTTTGTAGGTATTAGGTATATGTAAAGCATATGAAGCCCTTGGATCAAACTCATTTCAAATCAAAGGTTAATACTATCATAGTCTTTTACGAGATTTTGTAGTGTATGAACACCTTTCAAATCATTTGATGTGCTTAATTAGCTATTGTTTTTATTCCTTTCATAGGTATGAGGTATATGTAAAGCATATGAAGCCCTCGGATCAAACTCATTTCAAATCAAATGTTAAAACTATCATTGTCTCTTACGAGATTTTGTGGTGTATGAACACCTTTCAAATCATTTGATGTGCTTAATTACCTATTGTTTTTTATTCCTTTCGTAGGTATTAGGTATATGTAAAGCATATGAAGCCCTTGGATACAACTCATTTCAAATCAAAGGTTAAAACTATCATAGTCTCTTACGAGATTTTGTGGTGTATGAACACCTTACAAATAAATTGATGTGCTTAATAAGCTATTCTTTTTGACTCCTTTCATAGGTATTAGGTATATGTAAAGCATATGAAGCCCTCGGATCAAACTCATTTCAAATTAAAGGTTAAAACTATCATAGTCTCTTACGAGATTTTGTGGTGTATAAACAGCTTTTGAATCGTTTAATGTGCTTAATTAGGTATTGTTTTTGATTCCTTTCATAGGTATTAGGTATATGTAAAGCATATGAAGCCCTTGGATCAAAGTCATTTCTAATCAAAGGTTAAAGCTATCATAGTCTCTTACGAGATTTTGTTGTGTATGAACACCTTTCAAATCATTTGATGTGCTTAATTAGCTATCGTTTTTGATTCCTTTCGTAGGTATTAGGTATATGTAAAAGCATATGAATCCCTTTGATCAAACTCATTTCAAATCAAATGTTAAAACTATCATAGTCTCTTACGAGATTTTGTGGTGTATGAACACCTTTCAAATCATTTGATGTGCCTAATTACCTATTGTTTTTATTCCTTTTATAGGCATTAGGTATATGTAAAGCATATGAAGCCCTTGGATCAAACTCATTTTAAATCAAAGGTTAAAACTATCATAGTCTCTTACGAGATTTTGTGGTGTATGAACACCTTTCCAATCATTTGATGTGCTTAATTAGATATTGTATTTGATTCCTTTCATAGGTATTAGGTATATGTAAAGCATATGAAGCCCTTGGATCAAACTCATTTCAAATCAAAGGTTAAAACTATCATAGTCTCTTACGAGATTTTGTGGTGTATGAACACCTTTTAAATCATTTGATGTGCTTAATTACCTTTTTTTTTATTCGTTTTATAGGCATTAGGTATATGTAAAGCATATGAAGCCCTTGGATAAAACTCATTTCAAATCAAAGGTTAAAACTATCATACTCTCTTACGAGATTTTGTGGTGTATGAACACCTTTCAAATCATTTGATGTGCTTAATTAGCTATTGTTTTTTATTTCTTTAATAGGTATTAGGTATATGTAAAGCATATGAATCCCTTGGATCAAACTCATTTCAAATCAAAGGTTAAAACTATCATAGTCTCTTACGAGATTTTGTGGTGTATGAACACCTTTAAAATCATTTCATGTGCTTAATTAGCTATTGTTTTTGATTCCTTTCACAGGTATTAGGTATATGTAAAGCATATGAAGCCCTTGGATCAAACTCATTTCAAATCAAAGGTTAAAACTATCATAGTCTCTTACGAGATTTTGTGGTGTATGAAGACCTTTCAAATCATTTGATGTGCTTAATTACCTATTTTTTTATTCCTTTTATAGGCATTAGGTATATGTAAAGCATATGAAGCCCTTGGATCAAACTCATTTCAAATCAAAGGTTAAAACTGTCATAGTCTCTTACGAGATTTTGTGATGTATGAACACCTTTCAAATCATATTATGTGCTTAATTAGGTATTGTTTTTGATTCCTTTCATAGGTATTAGGTATATGTAAAGCATAAGAAGCCCTTGCATCAAAGTCATTTCAAATCAAAGGTTAAAACTATCATAGTCTCTTACGAGATTTTGTGGTGTATGAACACCTTTCAAATCATTTGATGTGCTTAATTACCTATTGTTTTTTATTCCTTTCATAGGTATTAGGTATATGTAAAGAATATGAAGCCCTTGGATCAAACTCATTTCAAATCAAAGGTTAAAACTATCATGGTCTCTTACGAGATTTTTTGGTGTATGAACACCTTTCATATCATTTGGTGTGCTTAATTAGCTATTGTATTTGAATCCCTTCATAGGTATTAGGTATATGTAAAGCTTATGAAGCCCTTGGATCAAACTCATTTCAAATCACAGGTTAAAACTATCATAGTCTCTTACGAGATTTTGTGGTGTATGAACACCTTTCAAATCATTTGATGTGCTTAATTACCTATTGTTTTTTATTCCTTTCATAGGTATTAGGTATATGTAAAGAATATGAAGCCCTTGGATCAAACTCATTTCAAATCAAAGGTTAAAACTATCATAGTCTCTTACGAGATTTTTTGGTGTATGAACACCTTTCAAATCATTTGGTGTGCTTAATTAGCTATTGTATTTGAATCCCTTCATAGGTATTAGGTATATGTAAAGCTTATGAAGCCCTTGGATCAAACTCATTTCAAATCAAAGGTTAAAACTATCATAGTCTTTTACGAGATTTTGTAGTGTATGAACACCTTTCAAATCATTTGATGTGCTTAATTACCTTTTTTTTTATTTCTTTTGTAGGTATTAGGTATATGTAAAGCATATGAAGCCCTTGGATCAAACTCATTTCAAATCAAAGGTTAATACTATCATAGTCTTTTACGAGATTTTGTAGTGTATGAACACCTTTCAAATCATTTGATGTGCTTAATTAGCTATTGTTTTTATTCCTTTCATAGGTATGAGGTATATGTAAAGCATATGAAGCCCTCGGATCAAACTCATTTCAAATCAAATGTTAAAACTATCATTGTCTCTTACGAGATTTTGTGGTGTATGAACACCTTTCAAATCATTTGATGTGCTTAATTACCTATTGTTTTTTATTCCTTTCGTAGGTATTAGGTATATGTAAAGCATATGAAGCCCTTGGATACAACTCATTTCAAATCAAAGGTTAAAACTATCATAGTCTCTTACGAGATTTTGTGGTGTATGAACACCTTACAAATAAATTGATGTGCTTAATGAGCTATTCTTTTTGACTCCTTTCATAGGTATTAGGTATATGTAAAGCATATGAAGCCCTCGCATCAAACTCATTTCAAATTAAAGGTTAAAACTATCATAGTCTCTTACGAGATTTTGTGGTGTATAAACAGCTTTTGAATCGTTTAATGTGCTTAATTAGGTATTGTTTTTGATTCCTTTCATAGGTATTAGGTATATGTAAAGCATATGAAGCCCTTGGATCAAAGTCATTTCTAATCAAAGGTTAAAGCTATCATAGTCTCTTACGAGATTTTGTTGTGTATGAACACCTTTCAAATCATTTGATGTGCTTAATTAGCTATTGTTTTTGATTCCTTTCGTAGGTATTAGGTATATGTAAAAGCATATGAATCCCTTTGATCAAACTCATTTCAAATCAAATGTTAAAACTATCATAGTCTCTTACGAGATTTTGTGGTGTATGAACACCTTTCAAATCATTTGATGTGCCTAATTACCTATTGTTTTTATTCCTTTTATAGGCATTAGGTATAAGTAAAGCATATGAAGCCCTTGGATCAAACTCATTTTAAATCAAAGGTTAAAACTATCATAGTCTCTTACGAGATTTTGTGGTGTATGAACACCTTTCCAATCATTTGATGTGCTTAATTAGATATTGTATTTGATTCCTTTCATAGGTATTAGGTATATGTAAAGCATATGAAGCCCTTGGATCAAACTCATTTCAAATCAAAGGTTAAAACTATCATAGTCTCTTACGAGATTTTGTGGTGTATGAACACCTTTTAAATCATTTGATGTGCTTAATTACCTATTTTTTTTATTCGTTTTATAGGCATTAGGTATATGTAAAGCATATGAAGCCCTTGGATAAAACTCATTTCAAATCAAAGGTTAAAACTATCATACTCTCTTACGAGATTTTGTGGTGTATGAACACCTTTCAAATCATTTGATGTGCTTAATTAGCTATTGTTTTTTATTTCTTTAATAGGTATTAGGTATATGTAAAGCATATGAATCCCTTGGATCAAACTCGTTTCAAATCAAAGGTTAAAACTATCATAGTCTCTTACGAGATTTTGTGGTGTATGAACACCTTTAAAATCATTTCATGTGCTTAATTAGCTATTGTTTTTGATTCCTTTCACAGGTATTAGGTATATGTAAAGCATATGAAGCCCTTGGATCAAACTCATTTCAAATCAAAGGTTAAAACTATCATAGTCTCTTACGAGATTTTGTGGTGTATGAAGACCTTTCAAATCATTTGATGTGCTTAATTACCTATTTTTTTTATTCCTTTTATAGGCATTAGGTATATGTAAAGCATATGAAGCCCTTGGATCAAACTCATTTCAAATCAAAGGTTAAAACTGTCATAGTCTCTTACGAGATTTTGTGATGTATGAACACCTTTCAAATCATATTATGTGCTTAATTAGGTATTGTTTTTGATTCCTTTCATAGGTATTAGGTATATGTAAAGCATAAGAAGCCCTTGCATCAAAGTCATTTCAAATCAAAGGTTAAAACTATCATAGTCTCTTACGAGATTTTGTGGTGTATGAACACCTTTCAAATCATTTGATGTGCTTAATTACCTATTGTTTTTTATTCCTTTCATAGGTATTAGGTATATGTAAAGAATATGAAGCCCTTGGATCAAACTCATTTCAAATCAAAGGTTAATACTATCATAGTCTTTTACGAGATTTTGTAGTGTATGAACACCTTTCAAGTCATTTGATGTGCTAAATTACCTATTATTTTTAATTCCTTTCATAGGTATTAGGTAGATGTAAAGCATATGAAGCCCTTGGATCAAAGTCATTTCAAATCAAAAGTAAAAACTATCATAGTATTTTACGAGATTTTGTAGTGTATGAACACCTTTCAAATCATTTGATGTGCTTAATTAGCTATTGTTTTTTATTCCTTTCATAGGTATTAGGTATATGTAAATAATATGAAGCCCTTGGATCAAACTCATTTCAAATCAAAGGTTAAAACTATCATAGTCTCTTACGAGATTTTTTGGTGTATGAACACCTTTCAAATCATTTGGTGTGCTTAATTAGCTATTGTATTTGAATCCCTTCATAGGTATTAGGTATATGTAAAGCTTATGAAGCCCTTGGATCAAACTCATTTCAAATCAAAGGTTAAAACTATCATAGTCTTTTACGAGATTTTGTAGTGTATTAACACCTTTCAAATCATTGGATGTGCTTAATTAGCTATTGTTTTTTTTTGTTTCATAGGTATTAGGTATATGTAAAGCATATGAAGCCCTCGGATCAAACTCATTTCAAATCAAATGTTAAAACTATCATTGTCTCTTACTAGATTTTGTGGTGTATGAACACCTTTCAAATCATTTGATGTGCTTAATTACCTATTGTTTTTTATTCCTTTCGTAGGTATTAGGTATATGTAAAGCATATGAATCCCTTGGATCAAACTCAATTCAAATCAAATGTTAAAACTATCAAAGTCTCTTACGAGATTTTGTGTTGTATGAACACCTTTCAAATCATTTGATGTGCTTAATTAGATATTGTTTTTGATTCCTTTCATAGGTATTAGGTATATGTAAAGCATATGAAGCCCTTGGATCAAACTCAATTCAAATCAAAGGTTAAAACTATCATAGTCTCTTACGAGATTTTGTGGTGTATGAACACCTTTTAAATCATTTGATGTGCTTAATTACCTTTTTTTTTTATTCCTTTTATAGGCATTAGGAATATGTAATGATGCAGGAGCATCCATGATCAATCCAAGTCTCCTAACAAAGAGTCATCAAGAAGAGATTAAGGTGAAGGAGATTCAGTTCATTAGTTTACTTAATCCAATTTCGAACAAACAAGTACTTCGAATTGTTAATTAAGCTTAACACCTTCTTAATCTTTTTTAAGCCTTGTTGATTAATGCTTATGATCATCTTAACATCATAAAGTATTAGTAATCAAGCTTGAATTATGATTAAATAGCTTAATTAATTAGTTCTAAGTCATTAAAGTAAGCTTAGTGAAACTGTTTTGGAAGAACAGGTTTTAAACAGTTTGTTTAGGGAACGTTTTGGCCACGTTTTTGAGCTTTATTCTTGGCTAAGGCAACCATACCTGACTCACCTGTGTGCTTACATACATCACCAACAAGCATGTGAAGAGTTGGAGGCAAGAATCAATAGGAAACGAGAGCTTCATGAAGTATCCAAAACCGCAGCTCCCTGCGTCATTCTGGGCCCATCTTCATCAGTTCTGGGCAGCCGTCGTTTTTTAGCTTTTGGAGCTGATTTTTTGAGGATATTTTCCTTAGAATGTCTATTTTATTACCTTAGCTTCCTTTTTGCAGTAGGACATTTTCGTTTCTCAGAATCCCTCAATCATTGCACCTAGGTACTGAAAACTGGCCAGATTTTTGTAATAGTTTAAGATGGCTTTTGTTACCTAAGCAAAACATCACCAAATGACGTGATTCTTTGGTATGTTACTGCCTTATATGTTAGGATTGTAATGTAAAAAGTTTCATTAGACTTTGTTGAATGAATTAAGAGTTATACTCATTTCTTTGAGCTGTGCGCTTACAGCAAAACTGGACAGTTTGTCCTAATTAAAGTCTTTGAGTTAATTAGCTAACTAACGTAGATTAGTTACTAATTTAACAAAGCAAGGTTGCACCAAGAGTTCTTCTTTGACATTGGTGGCCTAGTTTGGTGGTTCTAAGGCTAGTGAAAGTGGTGGTTGTTGGTACGGTTCCAACAAGGCTTGAAGCAAAACTGATTCTTCGGTTCTTAACCAACGAATGCTCTTGCTTATGAAATGCTTTATGCATCATTTGGTATCAGAGCTTTGGTTAGTTTAAGAGCATTCTTTTAACCCTCTAATCATCCCATAATCATTTCCTAAACTCATACACTTATCCCCCCCAAAACCGAAATCAATTCTAAGCCCAAACACATCTCTTTTCTTCTCTTTTCACCTCTAATCTTTGATACAACTTAGTGGTTGTTAAAATGAGTGGTGGTGAAGATCCAAATCAGTTTAGAAGGGGCATGACATTGAATGAAGCAAGGTTAGTTGGCCTTGAGAATCAAATGGCTACAATTAGTGAGCAAATGGCAAATCTTATGGAAGCTTTTCGAAGTTCTAGTGTTGGAGTTCGAAGAGAAGTTCATGAAAGGAGGCACTTTGAAGATGAGAATGAGGTTGTTTATGACTCTAGTGAAGAAGTACAATCACAAACTTCTAATCAAAGAAGGAGGCCACGAAAACAAGATGATTTTCGAGACATCAAGTTAGATGTTCCAGAATTTGATGGAAACCTTAATCCGGATGCTTATTTGGAATGGGTTTCGAGATGTAATAGGATTTTCGAGCTAAAGGAGTATGATGATTCGAAATCTTTCAAGTTGGCTATCACTAAGCTAAAGGGTTATGCATCCCTTTGGTGGGAAAACGTTGCTCTTGCTAGAGAAAGGAAGCATAAGCCGAAAATCAAGAGCTCGAAGAAACTGAAAAAGAAGATGGAAGCTAAGTTTCTCCCCTCCACTTACACTCTTGATTTATATAACCAACTTTCTGATTTGTTCCAAGGTACCAAGAATGTCGAGACCTACATCCATGAATATGAGAAGTTGATGATGAAATTGGATGTTCAAGAAAGGGAAGAACAGACCATGGCTCGTTTTGTGAAGGGCCTAGATCGTGACATCCAAAAGAAGCTTGAGCTTCAATCTTATTCTACTTTAGATGAACTTTTCAGGTTGGCTCTTAAGGTGGAAAAGCATCAAAAAGACAAGAAGAAGAAGGTGTTTAGCAAAGGAACTTCTTATGCTAAAGGAGGTTCTAGTTCGTATGTAAAGCCTACTTCGACATCTCCATTTACACCTAAAAGTGAAGCTGGTTCGAAATTTCTTGATAAAGGGAAGAAAGTTGCTGAAAGTTCTTCCAAGAAGGATGATGTCAAATGTTTTAAGTGTCATGGTTATGGTCATTATCAAGCACAATGCCCAAACAGAAGGGTAATGACCTTACTAGACATAAAAAACATAGAAGACGCCCTTAAAGATCAAGATGAGCACGAAAAAGAATCTGAAAAGGAGGATGAATGCAATGAAGATGTTCTTGTTGATGAAGTGGAAGGAGATGATCATCTTAGCTTGGTTCTAAGGAGGGTCCTTCACTCCAAAGAAGCCGAAGCTATACCATCTCAACGAGACCAGATTTTTCAGACAAAATGCTTAATCAAGGGCAAGATTTCTTCCATGATTATTGATGGTGGGAGTTGCACTAATGTAGCTTCGAGTTCTATGGTGGAGAAGCTCAATTATCCTACTTTCAGTCATCCTAAACCATATAAGCTTCATTGGCTTAATGATGGTAACTGTGTGGAGGTAACAAAACAAGCTTTAATTAGCTTCTCTTTTGGTGATTCATATAATGATAAGGTTTTATGTGATGTGGTGCCTATGAATGCATGTCATATTCTCTTAGGGAGGCCGTGGCAATCTGATAAGGAAACCTTACATAATGGTAGGACTAATACATACACTTTCATGCATGAAAATAAGAAAATTATACTTAGTCCTAGCAAAAAGGGTCCGAATTTGCCTAAGAAAGAAACCTCCAATTCAAAGGCTAAAAATCAGAAATCCTTAATTCTCCAAAAACATCAAGTTGATAAGGCCATTGAAAAGGGGAAGGAAATGTACTTGTTGCTGTTATTTGCTGCAAATGATGAAAATACTCGTGAATTACATGATTGGGTTAAACCATTAGTGAACGATTTTAGTGATATTTTTCCCGAGGATCTTCCCTATGGTTTACCACCTAGTAGGGGTATTGAGCATCAAATTGACTTAGTTCCTGGAGCACCATTACCTAACAAGGCAGCTTATAGATGTAATCCTGAAGAAGCTAAAGAGTTGCAAAAACAGATTACTGAATTGTTAGCTAAGGGGTTTGTACAAGAAAGTCTTAGTCCATGTGCTGTTCCTGTTATTTTGGTTCCAAAGAAGGATGGAACTATGCGTATGTGTGTAGATTGCAGGGCTATAAACAACATTACCATCAAGTATAGGTATCCTATTCCTAGGCTTGATGATTTGCTCGATGAATTACATGGTGCTACTATATTCTCCAAGATAGATTTGCGTAGTGGTTATCATCAGATTCGAATCAAGGAAGGGGATGAATGGAAAACAGCCTTTAAGACTAAGAGTGGGTTATATGAGTGGCGTGTTATGCCATTTGGTTTAACTAATGCTCCTAGTACTTTCATGAGGCTCATGCATGAGGTACTTCGTCCTTTCATTGGTTCGTTTGTTGTGGTTTATTTTGATGATATTCTTGTGTATAGCAACAGTGAACAGGATCATCTTATTCATCTGAAGAAGGTTTTCCTTAAGCTAAGGGAAAAGAAGCTATATGCAAAGATGGAGAAGTGTGAATTCTTCACTTCTAGTGTGTCTTTTCTTGGTTTCATTATTTCATCTCAGGGTATTTCTATGGATGAATCCAAGGTGGAGGCAATCAAATCATGGCCAATTCCAAAGTCCATCACAGAAGTTCGAAGTTTTCATGGATTGGCATCTTTTTTACAGGAGATTCATCAGAGGTTTTAGTACTATTTTGGCTCCACTGACCGAATGTATCAAAGGGGGTTCTTTTACTTGGACTCCAGCAGCTCAGGAAGCATTTGATCAGTTGAAAAGCAAGCTTTGTGAGGCGCCTGTTCTAGCCTTACCAGATTTCAAGAAAGTGTTTGAAGTGGAATGTGATGCAAGTGGCGTAGGGATTGGAGCTGTTTTACAACAAGGAGGGCGTCCCATAGCCTATTTCAGTGAGAAGCTCAATCATGCCAAGCTCAACTACAACACCTATGATAAAGAGTTCTATGCTATTATTCGTGCTTTGACTTATTGGACTCATTATCTTAGGCCAGCTCAGTTTGTGTTGCATTCAGATCACCAAGCTTTGAAGTACATTAATGGACAACATAAGCTCAGTTCACGACATGCTAAATGGGTGGAGTTCCTTCAATCTTTTGATTTTGTTTTAAAGTACAAAACTGGAGTTTCTAATGTGGTTGCAGATGCATTATCTAGGAGGCATTCTATGCTTTCTCTAATGGAGGCTCGAGTTCTTGGCTTCACTCATATTAAGGAGCTTTATTATGATGATCCAGATTTTTCACCATTGATAGAAGCATGCAAGGATGGTTCTCATGGAGCTTATTCGGTTCTAGATGGTTTTCTCTTCCGAAATAATAAGCTTTGTATCCCTAAGTGCTCACTAAGGGATTTGCTCATCAAGGAGGTTCACGGAGGAGGCCTAGCAGGGCATTTTGGTATTAACAAAACTGTGGATGTTTTGCAGGAACACTTTTATTGGCCAAAACTGGCAGGTGATGTTCACTCAGTTCTAGCTCGATGTTCTACATGTCAAAAGGCCAAGAGTTCTTTTCATCAAGGGCTCTATACTCCACTTCCAGTTCCTAATCAGCCATGGGAAGATGTTAGTATGGATTTCATTGTAGCTTTGCCTAGGACTCAAAGGCAAAGAGATGCTATTATGGTGGTGGTGGATCGATTCTCAAAGATGGCTCATTTCATTGCTTGCAACAAGACGGATGATGCAATTCATGTAGCTGATTTGTACTTCAAGGAGATCATTAGATTACATGGTGTACCGAAGACTATTGTTTCTGATAAGGATGTTAAGTTCCTCAGTTTCTTTTGGAAGACTTTATGGAAGCTCCTAGGTACTAAGCTCCTCTTTAGTACCACGGCGCATCCACAAACTGATGGTCAAACGGAGGTGACAAACAGGACACTTACTACTCTCCTCAGGACTCTAGTTAACAAGTCACAGAAAGATTGGGATCTAAAGCTAGCACATGCCGAATTTGCTTATAATAGATCACCTACATATGCCACGAAGTGCTCTCCATTCGAAGTGAACTATGGGGTTAATCCTTTAAGTCCCATTGATTTACTACCTATTCCAGTTGAAGTGAGGCAAAGCAAAGATGCAGAGGAGAAGGCAAAGGAGATGAAAAAGCTTCACCAACAGATTAGAGCACGCATTGAGAAGGTTAATGAAGCTTACAAGGTCCGAGCTAACAAGCATCGAAAGGAGGTCATTTACAAGCCCGGGGACTTGGTATGGTTGCACCTAAGGAAGGAACGATTTCCATCAAGAAGGAAGAACAAACTGATGCCAAGGAGTGATGGTCCATTTAGGGTGCTTGAAAAGATCAATAACAATGCATACAAGATAGAACTACCAAGTGAGATGGGCAACATTTCGGCCACCTTCAATGTGGGTGATTTAGCTCCATATTTAGAAGAAGATTTCGAGTTACAAGAAGACTTCTCCAAACCAGGGGAGAATGATGCAGGAGCATCCATGATCAATCCAAGTCTCCTAACAAAGAGTCATCAAGAAGAGATTAAGGTGAAGGAGATTCAGTTCATTAGTTTACTTAATCCAATTTCGAACAAACAAGTACTTCGAATTGTTAATTAAGCTTAACACCTTCTTAATCTTTTTTAAGCCTTGTTGATTAATGCTTATGATCATCTTAACATCATAAAGTATTAGTAATCAAGCTTGAATTATGATTAAATAGCTTAATTAATTAGTTCTAAGTCATTAAAGTAAGCTTAGTGAAACTGTTTTGGAAGAACAGGTTTTAAACGGTTTGTTTAGGGAACGTTTTGAACACGTTTTTGAGCTTTATTCTTGGCTAAGGCAACCATACCTGACTCACCTGTGTGCTTACATACATCACCAACAAGCATGTGAAGAGTTGGAGGCAAGAATCAATAGGAAACGAGAGCTTCATGAAGAAGTATCCAAAACCGCAGCTCCCTGCGTCATTCTGGGCCCATCTTCATCAGTTCTGGGCAGCCGTCTTTTTTTAGCTTTTGGAGCTGATTTTTGAGGATATTTTCCTTAGAATGTCTATTTTATTACCTTAGCTTCCTTTTTGCAGTAGGACATTTTCGTTTCTCAGAATCCCTCAATCATTGCACCTAGGTACTGAAAACTGGCCAGATTTTTGTAATAGTTTAAGATGGCTTTTGTTACCTAAGCAAAACATCACCAAATGACGTGATTCTTTGGTATGTTACTGCCTTATATGAGGATTGTAATGTAAAAAGTTTCATTAGACTTTGTTGAATGAATTAAGAGTTATACTCATTTCTTTGAGCTGTGCGCTTACAGCAAAACTGGACAGTTTGTCCTAATTAAAGTCTTTGAGTTAATTAGCTAACTAACGTAGATTAGTTACTAATTTAACAAAGCAAGGTTGCACCAAGAGTTCTTCTTTGACATTGGTGGCCTAGTTTGGTGGTTCTAAGGCTAGTGAAAGTGGTGGTTGTTGGTACGGTTCCAACAAGGCTTGAAGCAAAACTGATTCTTCGGTTCTTAACCAATGAATGCTCTTGCTTATGAAATGCTTTATGCATCATGTAAAGCATATGAAGCCCTTGGATCAAAGTCATTTCAAATCAAAGGTTAAAACAATCATAGTCTCTTACGAGATTTTGTGGTCTATGAACACCTTTTGAATCGTTTAATGTGCTTAATTAGCTATTGTTTTTGATTCCTCTTATAGGCATTAGGTATATGTAAAGCAGATGAAGCCTTTGGATCAAACTCATTTCAAATCAAAGGTTAAAACTATCAGAGTCTCTTACGAGATTTTGTGATGTATGAACACCTTTAAAATCATTTGATGTGCTTAATTAGCTATTGTTTTCGATTCCTTTCATAGGTATTAGGTATATGTAAAGCATATGAAGCCCTTCGATCAAACTCATTTCAAAACAAAGGTTAAAACTATCATAGTCTCTTACGAGATTTTGTGGTGTATGAACACCTTTCAAATCATTTGATGTGCTTAATTAGCTATTGTTTTTTATTCCTTTCGTAGGTATTAGGTATATGTAAAGCATATGAAGCCCTCGGATCAAACTCATTTCAAATCAAAGGTTACAACTATCATAGTCTCTTACGAGATTTTGTGGTGTATGAACACCTTTTGAATCATTTAATGTGCTTTATTAGCTATTGTTTTTGATTCCTTTCATAGTTATTAGGTATATGTAAAGCATATGAAGCCCTTGGATCAATGTCATTTCAAATCAAAGGTTAAAGCTATCATAGTCTCTTACGAGATTTTGTGGTGTAAGAACACCTTTCAAATCATTTGATGTGCTTAATTAGCTATTGTTTTTGATTCCTTTCGTAGGTATTAGGTATATGTAAAGCATATGAATCCCTTGGATCAAACTCATTTCAAATCATAGGTTAAAACGATCATAGTCTCTTACGAGATTTTGTGGTGAATGAACACCTTTCAAATAATTTGATGTGCTTAATTACCTATTGTTTTTTGTTCCTTTCGTAGGTATTAGGTATATGTAAAGCATATGAAGCCCTTGGATAAAACTCATTTCAACTATCATAGTCTCTTACGAGATTTTGTGGTGTATGAATACCTTTGAATCATTTAATGTGCTTAATTAGCTATTGTTCTCCAGAAGTAGCTTAAAAACTTGCTATCACGATCAGATACAATAGTCCTTGGAACACCATGCAAGCGAACTATTTCTCTGAAATATAAAACAGCTACATTAATGGCATCTTCGGTTTTATGGCATGGAACAAAGTGTGCCATTTTTGAAAAACGATCTACCACCACCATAATAGAGTCTTTGCCCCTCTGAGTTCTTGGAAGAGCAACAATGAAATCCATGCTTACATCTTCCCATGGCTTTTCTGGAACTGGTAGTGGTGTGTAAGGTCCTTGCAAGAACGTACTCTTAGCCTTTTGACATGTACCACAACGAGCTATAATGGCTTGAACATCTCCCACCATGCGTGGCCAGTAAAAATGTTCTTGCAATAATTCAACAGTTTTAGTAATGCCAAAATGACCAGCTAGACCACCTCCATGAGCTTCTCTAATCAATAAATCACGAGCTGGACACTTAGGAACACAGAGCTTGTTCCCCTTGAATAGAAACTCATCTGTAATATGATAATGAGCATGTTGGCCTTTCTTGCACTCTTCATATACTTCACGAAAATCTGGATCTTCTGAATAATATTCTTTAATCAGCTCGAACCCCAAAATCTTCGAATCAACTGTAGCTAATAAAGAATGTCTTCTAGATAATGCATCTGCTACAACATTTGCTTTCCCCGCTTTGTATTTAGCGACAAAGTTAAAGGATTGCAAAAATTCCACCCATTTAGCATGACGAGCACTCAACTTATGTTGCCCATGGATGTACTTCAGTGACTCATGATCTGAATGAAGAACAAAAGCTTGCGGCCTCAAATAATGGCTCCAATGATTAAGAGCTCGAACCATAGCATAGAACTCTTTATCATAGGTTGAATAATTGAGCTTGGCGCCATTTAGCTTTTCACTGAAATAAGCTACAGGTTTGCCTACTTGAATAAGAACTGCTCCAATACCTGTTCCACTAGCATCACATTCTACTTCAAAAGGTTTGGTAAAATCAGGTAAGGACAAAATGGGTGCATGACACATTCTTTCTTTCACGGTCTCAAAAGCCTTTTGAGCAGCTTCAGTCCACTCAAATCTTCCTTGCTTTGTGCATTCAGTTATAGGACTCATTAAAGTACTGAAATTGCTGATGAATCTTCTATAAAATGAAGCCAGACCATGAAAAGATCTCACATCGGTAACAGTTTTAGGAACCGGCCAAGAGGAAATAGCTTCCACTTTAGATGGATCCACTTTGACACCTTCATCTGAAATAATAAAGCCAAGAAAACCAATCTCCCTTTGCATGAAAGAACACTTCTCAAGCTTGCCATAGAGTTTCTGTTTTCTAAGAACTTCAAATAACTGCTGCAGATGAAATAAATGCTCTTCTTTGCTGGTGGAGTACACTAGAATGTCATCTAAATAGACAACAATGAACTTGCCCAAAAATGGCCTCAAAACTTCATTCATCAATCTCATAAAAGTGCTAGGTGCATTAGTAAGACCAAATGGCATAACAAGCCACTCATATAAGCCATATTTTGTTTTAAATGCGGTCTTCCATTCATCACCTTCACGCATGCATATTTGATGATAGCCACTTCTAAGATCAATTTTAGAAAACAATTTGGAACCACCAAGTTCATCAAGCATATCATCCAATCTAGGAATAGGAAATCTGTATTTGATAGTAATATTATTAACAGCACGACTATCAATACACATTCTCCATGAACCATCTTTCTTCGGGACTAGTAGAGCAGGTACAGCACATGGACTCATACTTTCCCGTACATACCCTTTCTCCATTAGCTCCTTAATCTGTCTCTGCAACTCTTCACTCTCCTTGGGGTTACATCTATAGGCTGGTTTATTTGGAATTGGTGCTCCAGGAATAAGGTCAATTTGATGTTCTACCCCCCTTTTAGGTGGAAGGCCAGGTGGTAATTCATCAGGAAAAACATCATTAAATTCATTTAACAACTTTCTCAATTCGCCATCTTCCACACTAACCCCCTCATTTTTTTCTTTGCTAATCAAGACATACACAAATTTTTCTTCTTTTACCTCCTTTTCGAACTTTTTTCTCCCTAAGAACATCCCCTCACAAAGAAGATTTTCTTCCGGTTTAGGTTTATGGTTTGAAATTTTAGAAGGTGGTAATGGCAACAATGTCTTGATTTTTCCATTCATATTTACCTTATACACATTAGTAACACCATCATGCTTCACTTTTCTATCAAATTGCCATGGACGACCAAGTAAAATATGGCATGCAGTCATAGGAATCACATCACATACAATTTCATCAGAATAATTTCCAATCGAAAAAGAAAGTAGTACTCTTTTTCGTACCTTCACCTCGTTGTCATCATCAAGCCATTTAAGTCTATATGGCTTAGGGTGCTTTGTAGTAGGTAGAGCTAGTTTCTCCACAAGCTCAGTTGATGCTACATTAGTACAACTGCCTCCATCAACAATCAACGTGCATAGCTTGCCTTTCACTAAGCATTTGGAGTGAAAAATTGTCTCCCTTTGCTCTTCTTCGGTGCTCACATTTTTGGTGTAAAGAGCTCTCCTAAGAACAAGTGTTTCGCCCTCCATTTCTGGTGCACAAGCCTCTTCATCTTCAGTCTCTCCTTCTTTAGCTGAATCCTCTTCTACATGGCGTGATTTTTCAAGTTCATCTATCTCCTCCATGTCACGAATTGTAAGGACTCTACTTGTAGGACAATTAGACTTGTAGTGTCCATAACCATGGCACTTGTAGCAACGCACCTTTAGGAGTTTATCATCAACATTCTCCTTGCCTTTATCCTTGTTCTTTTTAAAATTTTCGGACCTCTTTGCGCTATCAAAAGAACTAGTACTTTGATTAGTTTTAAAAGTACTAAAAGGCTTCGAAAATGGCTTACTAGAACTAGGCTTCTTTTTATGCTTATCAATCTTCATAGCCACTTTGCAAGCTTCATCATAAGTGAGGTATGGATACACTTCTAGCTTTTTTGTGATGTCTTCATTAAGGCCTCCAAGAAAACGCCCCAATTTATGCTCCTCTAGTTCATCAATTTCACAAACAATTGATAATTTTTCAAATTCCATGATATACTCTTCCACGGAAAGATTTCCTTGCTTCAAAGTAGACCATTTAACATACTGATTTTGTTTATAGTTTGCTGGAACAAATCTCTTTCTTAAGAGCTTCTTTAATTTCGGCCAAGTTGAAATTTTGGACTTTTCAGCACGAGCTCTTTGCCTCTTAACTCCTTCTAACCAAATAGATGCATACTTGGTTAGTTTAAGAACTGCAATCTTGTACTTTTTATCATCTGGAGTCTCCTTATACTCAAAGAACTTCTCTAAAGAACGTTCCCATTCTAAGTAGGCTTCAGGATCCAAAGTACCATTGAATTCTGGAACTTCTATCTTCATTCCATGATCATTACTCTTAACACTTCGTTCTCCTTCATCTGTATTTTTCTTTCGAATTACTTCGAGAGTGAGTTGATTAATCATGGCTTGAATAGCACTTGTTTGTTCTGCCAATGCATCGATCATTCGATCCCTTCTTTCATTAGCATCATTGTCCCCCATTGTTGAACTTAGCTCGGATACCAATTGATGTGAAAATAAGTAAGAAAGATTTGCTCTTAATTACTTAAATTCGATTGTCTTAGTGTTTAGGAAGGATTAGCTCACAAACCTAAATACTAAGGGTGTTTTAATAAGTAAAAGATTAGCTCTTAAACTCACTAAAACGTTTTTGAGCACTTGTCGAATACTCTCCCAAGTAACTCGTTCAATTTAAGCTAAGAAACACTCGGTTTTTAAGCTTAGGAAAAACACACGGTTTTTATTTCATCAAAAGTCAAGTACATACATGCTCCCATGGATTCCTATTTCTTATATAGACTTAATAACATCCTAAACAACAAAGATACAGCCTTGGAAGCTTCCAAAATTACAAGGAAACAAGAAAAAACAAAAAGAAAATCAAGAAGAACAAATCAGCAAAAACTGTTTGGACCTTGACAGCTTTAGGGCCAATTTTAATCCACTTGGCTATCCAAAATAAGCTCCAAAAGGATGAATTCAATCCCTACACATGTAAGGGCTTCCAACCATGTAAGATTTTCTGGATTTGGAGCTAAAAATGCTGTTGCCCAGAACCAATTACAATCAGACATCATTCACGTTTTTCAGCTGGGCAGCATTGATAACTTGGCTAAAACTTGTTCTTTGCTTAATCTAAAGGCTTCCACTTGGACCCTAAGCTTCAATAACACATATACACATGACTAGGATGCTGTACTACATTAATTACTCCCTTTCATCATGTATTACATCATCAAAACTAAGAGAAAAGCTGAAAACATGTAGGAAAAATGCTGAAATCAGATTTTTTTACTCTATTAGGATTAGTTTAGCATCTTAAACAAGGTTAATGCTAAATAATCACTAATAGTACTAATTAGGCTATTTGGTTGCTTTCTTAAGCCCACTTAATCCTCCTTTAAGTTTGGCTAATCAACCCAAATCATTCCGAAAAGCAACCGAACCTTCGTTATGTAAAACCGTCTTGTTTAGGCTCAACACAAGGACCATGTAAATGTTTCGAACCCATACTTGGATTTAGACTGAGTAATAACTCTGGCACTTGTTCTTCTGTATTTGATTTTACATCATGAAGCCCTTGGATCAAACTCATTTCAAATCAAAGGTTAAAACTATCATAGTCTCGTACGAGATTTTGTGATGTATGAACACCTTTCAAATCATTTGATGTGCTTAATTACCTAATGTTTTTTACTCCTTTTATAGTTATTAGGTATATTTAAAGCATAGGAAGACCTTGGATAAAACTCATTTCAAATCAAAGGTTTAAAATATCATACTCTCTTACGAGATTTTGTGATGTATGAACACCTTTTAAATCATTTGATGTTCTTAATTAGCTATTGTTTTTGAGTCCTTCAATAGGTATTAGGTATATGTAAGGCTTATGAAGCCCTTGGATCAAACTCATTTCAAATCAAAGGTTAAAACTATCATAGTCTCGTACGAGATTTTGTGATGTATGAACACCTTTCAAATCATTTGATGTGCTTAATTACCAATTGTTTTTGACTCCTTTTATAGGTATTAGTTATATTTTAAGCATATGAAGCCCATTGATCAAAACTCATTTAAAATCAAAGGTTAAAATTATTAGTCACTTATGAGATTTTGTGGTGTATGAACACCTTTCAGATCACTTGATGTTCTTAATTACCTATTGTTTTTTACTCCTTGAATAGGTATTAGGTATATTTAAATGATATGAAGCCCTTGGATCAAACTCATTTCAAATCAAAGGTTAAAACTATCATAGTCTCTTACGAGATTTTGTGGTGTATGAACACCTTTCAAATCATTTGATGTGCTTAATTACTTATTGTTTTTTACTCCTAGAATGGGTATTAGGTATATTTCAAATATATGACGCCCATGGATCAAACTCATTTCAAATCGAAGGTTAAAACTATCATAGTCTCTTACGAGATTTTGTGGTGTATGAACACCTTTCAAATCATTTGATGTGCTTAATTACCTATTATTTTTTATTCCTTTTATAGGTTTTAGTTATATGTAAAGCATATGAAGCCCTTGGATCAAACTCATTTGAAATTAAAGGTTAAAACTATCATAGTCTCTTACGCGATTTTGATATGTATGAACACCTTTCAAATCATTCGATGTGCTTCATTACCTATTGTTTTTGACTCCTTTAATAGGTATTAGGTATATGTAAAGCATATGAAGCCCTCGGATCAAACTCATTTCAAATCAAAGGTTAAAACTATCATAGTCTCTTACGAGATTTTGTGGTGTATGAACACCTTTTAAATCATTTGATGTGCTTAATTACCTATTGTTTTTTATTCCTTTTATAGGTATTAGGTATATTTAAAGCATATGAATCCCCTTGTTCAAACTCATTTCAAATCAAACGTTAAAACTATCATAGTCTCTTACGAGATTTTGTGGTGTATGAACACCTTTCAAATTATTTGATGTGCTTAATTACCTATTGTTTTTTACTCCTTTTATATGTATTAGGTATATGTAAAGCATATGAAGCCCTTGGATCAAAATCATTTCAAATCAAAGGTTAAAACTATCATAGTCTCGTACGAGATTTTGTGATGCATGAACACCTTTCAAATCATTTGATGTGCTTAATTACCTATTGTTTTTGACTCCTTTTATAGGTATTAGGTATATTTTAAGCATATGAAGGCCTTTGATCAGAACTCATTTAAAATCGAAGGTTAAAATTATTAGTCACTTATGAGATTTTGTAGTGTATGAACACCTTTCAAATCACTTGATGTTCTTAATTACCTATTGTTTTTGACTCCTTGAATAGGTATTAGGTATATTTAAATGATATGAAGCCCTTGGATCAAATCATTTCAAATCAAAGGTTAATACTATCATAGTCTTTTACGAGATTTTGTGGTGTATGAACACCTTTCAAATCATTTGATGTGTTTAATTACCTATTGTTTTTGACTCCTTGAATGGGTATTAGGTATCTTTCAATCATATGAAGCCCATGGATCAAACTCATTTCAAATCAAAGGTTAAAACTATCATAGTCTCTTACGAGATTTTGTGGTGTATGAACACCTTTCAAATCACTTGATGTGCTTAATTACCTATTGTTTTTTACTCCTTTTATAGGTGTTAGGTATGTCTAAAGCAGATGACGCCCTTGGATCAAACTCATTTCAAATCAAAGGTTAAAACAATCATTGTCTCTTACGAGATTTTGTGGTGTATGAACACCTTTCAAATCATTTGATGTGCTTATTTACCTATTATTTTTTATTCCTTTTTTAGGTTTTAGGTATATGTAAAGCATATGAAGCCCTTCGATCAAACTCATTTCAAATCAAAGGTTAAAACTATCATTGTCTCTTACGAGATTTGTGGTGTATGAACACCTTTCAATTCACTTGATGTGCTTAATTACCTATTGTTTTTTACTCCTTTTATAGTTATTAGGTATATTTAAAGCATAGGAAGTCCTTGGATAAAACTCATTTCAAATCAAACGTTAAAACTATCATACTCTCTTACGAGATTTTGTGATGTATGAACACCTTTTAAATCATTTGATGTTCTTAATTACCTATTATTTTTGAATCCTTCAATAGGTATTAGGTATATGTAAGGCTTATGAAGCCCTTGGATCAAACTCATTTCAAATCAAAGGTTAAAACTATCATAGTCTCGTACGAGATTTTGTGATGTATGAACACCTTTCAAATCATTTGATGTGCTTAATTACTTATTGTTTTTGACTCCTTTTATAGGTATTAGTTTTATTTTAAGCATATGAAGGCCTTTGATCAAAACTCATTTAAAATCAAAGGTTAAAATTATTAGTCACTTATGAGATATTGTGGTGTATGAACACCTTTCAAATCACTTGATGTTCTTAATTACCTATTGTTTTTGACTCCTTGAATAGGTATTAGGTATATTTAAATGATATGAAGCCCTTGGATCAAACTCATTTCAAATCAAAGGTTAAAACTATCATAGTCTCTTACGAGATTTTATGGTGTATGAACACCTTTCAAATCATTTGATGTGCTTAATTACCTATTGTTTTTGACTCCTTGAATGGGTATAAGGTATCTTTCAATCATATGAAGCCCATGGATCAAACTCATTTCAAATCAAAGGTTAAAACTATCATAGTCTCTTACGAGATTTTGTGGTGTATGAACACCTTTCAAATCACTTGATGTGCTTAATTACCTATTGTTTTTTACTCCTTTTATAGTTATTAGGTATGTCTAAAGCAGATGACACCCTTTGATCAAACTCATTTCAAATCAAAGGTTAAAACAATCATAGTCACTTACGAGATTTTTTGGTGTAAACACCTTTCAAATCATTTGATGTGCTTCATTACCTATTGTTTTTGACTCCTTTAATAGGTATTAGGTATATGTAAAGCATATGAAGCCCTCGGATCAAACTCATTTCAAATCAAAGGTTAAAACTATCATAGTCTCTTACGAGATTTTGTGGTGTATGAACACCTTTCAAATCATTTGATGTGCTTAATTACTTATTGTTTTTTACTCCTTGAATGGGTATTAGGTATATTTCAAATATATGACGCCCATGGATCAAACTCATTTCAAATCGAAGGTTAAAACTATCATAGTCTCTTACGAGATTTTGTGGTGTATGAACACCTTTCAAATCATTTGATGTGCTTAATTACCTATTATTTTTTATTCCTTTTATAGGTTTTAGTTATATGTAAAGCATATGAAGCCCTTGGATCAAACTCATTTGAAATTAAAGGTTAAAACTATCATAGTCTCTTACGCGATTTTGATATGTATGAACACCTTTCAAATCATTTGATGTGATTCATTACCTATTGTTTTTGACTCCTTTAATAGGTATTAGGTATATGTAAAGCATATGAAGCCCTCGGATCAAACTCATTTCAAATCAAAGGTTAAAACTATCATAGTCTCTTACGAGATTTTGTGGTGTATGAACACCTTTTAAATCATTTGATGTGCTTAATTACCTATTGTTTTTTATTCCTTTTATAGGTATTAGGTATATTTAAAGCATATGAATCCCTTGGTTCAAACTCATTTCAAATCAAAGGTTAAAACTATCATAGTCTCTTACGAGATTTTGTGGTGTATGAACACCTTTCAAATCATTTGATGTGCTTAATTACCTATTGTTTTTTACTCCTTTTATATGTATTAGGTATATGTAAAGCATATGAAGCCCTTGGATCAAAATCATTTCAAATCAAAGGTTAAAACTATCATAGTCTCGTACGAGATTTTGTGATGCATGAACACCTTTCAAATCATTTGATGTGCTTAATTACCTATTGTTTTTGACTCCTTTTATAGGTATTAGGTATATTTTAAGCATATGAAGGCCTTTGATCAAAACTCATTTAAAATCAAAGGTTAAAATTATTAGTCACTTATGAGATTTTGTAGTGTATGAACACCTTTCAAATCACTTGATGTTCTTAATTACCTATTGTTTTTAACTCCTTGAATAGGTATTAGGTATATTTAAATGATATGAAGCCCTTGGATCAAATCATTTCAAATCAAAGGTTAATACTATCATAGTCTTTTACGAGATTTTGTGTTGTATGAACACCTTTCAAATCATTTGATGTGTTTAATTACCTGTTGTTTTTGACTCCTTGAATGGGTATTAGGTATCTTTCAATCATATGAAGCCCATGGATCAAACTCATTTCAAATCAAAGGTTAAAACTATCATAGTCTCTTACGAGATTTTGGGGTGTATAAACACCTTTCAAATCACTTGATGTGCTTAATTACCTATTGTTTTTTACTCCTTTTATAGGTGTTAGGTATGTCTAAAGCAGATGACGCCCTTGGATCAAACTCATTTCAAATCAAAGGTTAAAACAATCATAGTCTCTTACGAGATTTTGTGGTGTATGAACACCTTTCAAATCATTTGATGTGCTTATTTACCTATTATTTTTTATTCCTTTTTTAGGTTTTAGGTATATGTAAGGCATATGAAGCCCTTCGATCAAACTCATTTCAAATCAAAGGTTAAAACTATCATTGTCTCTTACGAGATTTGTGGTGTATGAACACCTTTCAAATCACTTGATGTGCTTAATTACCTATTGTTTTTTACTCCTTTTATAGTTATTAGGTATATTTAAAGCATAGGAAGTCCTTGGATAAAACTCATTTCAAATCAGACGTTAAAAATATCATACTCTCTTACGAGATTTTGTGATGTATGAACACCTTTTAAATCATTTGATGTTCTTAATTACCTATTATTTTTGAATTCTTCAATAGGTATTAGGTATATGTAAGGCTTATGAAGCCCTTGGATCAAACTCATTTCAAATCAAAGGTTAAAACTATCATAGTCTCGTACGAGATTTTGTGATGTATGAACACCTTTCAAATCATTTGATGTGCTTAATTACTTATTGTTTTTGACTCCTTTTATAGGTATTAGTTTTATTTTAAGCATATGAAGGCCTTTGATCAAAACTCATTTAAAATCAAAGGTTAAAATTATTAGTCACTTATGAGATATTGTGGTGTATGAACACCTTTCAAATCACTTGATGTTCTTAATTACCTATTGTTTTTGACTCCTTGAATAGGTATTAGGTATATTTAAATGATATGAAGCCCTTGGATCAAACTCATTTCAAATCAAAGGTTAAAACTATCATAGTCTCTTACGAGATTTTGTGGTGTATGAACACCTTTCAAATCATTTGATGTGCTTAATTACCTATTGTTTTTGACTCCTTGAATGGGTATAAGGTATCTTTCAATCATATGAAGCCCATGGATCAAACTCATTTCAAATCAAAGGTTAAAACTATCATAGTCTCTTACGAGATTTTGTGGTGTATTGTTCACCTTTCAAATCACTTGATGTGCTTAATTACCTATTGTTTTTTACTCCTTTTATAGTTATTAGGTATGTCTAAAGCTGATGACACCCTTTGATCAAACTCATTTCAAATCAAAGGTTAAAACAATCATAGTCTCTTACGAGATTTTTTGGTGTCAACACCTTTCAAATCATTTGATGTGCTTAATTACCTATTATTTTTTATTCCTTTTATAGGTTTTAGTTATATGTAAAGCATATGAAGCCCTTGGATCAAACTCATTTGAAATTAAAGGTTAAAACTATCATAGTCTCTTACGCGATTTTGATATGTATGAACACCTTTCAAATCATTTGATGTGCTTCATTACCTATTGTTTTTGACTCCTTTAATAGGTATTAGGTATATGTAAAGCATATGAAGCCCTCGGATCAAACTCATTTCAAATCAAAGGTTAAAACTATCATAGTCTCTTACGAGATTTTGTAGTGTATGAACACCTTTTAAATCATTTGATGTGCTTAATTACCTATTGTTTTTTATTCCTTTTATAGGTATTAGGTATATTTAAAGCATATGAAGCCCTTGGTTCAAACTCATTTCAAATCAAAGGTTAAAACTATCATAGTCTCGTACGAGATTTTGTGATGCATGAACACCTTTCAAATCATTTGATGTGCTTAATTACCTATTGTTTTTGACTCCTTTTATAGGTATTAGGTATATTTTAAGCATATGAAGCCCTTTGATCAAAACTCATTTAAAATCAAAGGTTAAAACTATCATAGTCTCTTACGAGATTTTGTGGTGTATGAACACCTTTCAAATCATTTGATGTGCTTAATTACCTATTATTTTTTATTCCTTTTATAGGTTTTAGTTATATGTAAAGCATATGAAGCCCTTGGATCAAACTCATTTGAAATTAAAGGTTAAAACTATCATAGTCTCTTACGCGATTTTGATATGTATGAACACCTTTCAAATCATTTGATGTGCTTCATTACCTATTGTTTTTGACTCCTTTAATAGGTATTAGGTATATGTAAAGCATATGAAGCCCTTGGTTCAAAATCATTTCAAATCAAAGGTTAAAACTATCATAGTCTCTTACGAGATTTTGTAGTGTGTGAACACCTTTTAAATCATTTGATGTGCTTAATTACCTATTGTTTTTTATTCCTTTTATAGGTATTAGGTATATTTAAAGCATATGAAGCCCTTGGTTCAAACTCATTTCAAATCAAAGGTTAAAACTATCATAGTCTCTTACGAGATTTTGTGGTGTATGAACACCTTTAAAATCATTTGATGTGCTTAATTACCTTTTTTTTTTTACTCCTTTTATATGTATTAGGTATATGTAAAGTATATGAAGCCCTTGGATCAAAATCATTTCAAATCAAAGGTTAAAACTATCATAGTCTCGTACGAGATTTTTTGATGCATGAACACCTTTCAAATCACTTGATGTGCTTAATTACCTATTGTTTTTTACTCCTTTTATAGGTGTTTGGTATGTATAAAGCAGATGACGCCCTTGGATCAAACTCATTTCAAATCAAAGGTTAAAACAATCATAGTCTCTTACGAGATTTTGTGGTGTATGAACACCTTTCAAATCATTTGATGTGCTTATTTACCTATTATTTTTTATTCCTTTTTTAGGTTTTAGGTATATGTAAAGCATATGAAGCCCTTCGATCAAACTCATTTCAAATCAAAGGTTAAAACTATCATTGTCTCTTACGAGATTTGTGGTGTATGAACACCTTTCAATTCACTTGATGTGCTTAATTACCTATTGTTTTTTACTCCTTTTATAGTTATTAGGTATATTTAAAGCATAGGAAGTCCTTGGATAAAACTCATTTCAAATCAAACGTTAAAAATATCATACTCTCTTACGAGATTTTGTGATGTATGAACACCTTTTAAATCATTTGATGTTCTTAATTACCTATTATTTTTGAATCCTTCAATAGGTATTAGGTATATGTAAGGCTTATGAAGCCCTTGGATCAAACTCATTTCAAATCAAAGGTTAAAACTATCATAGTCTCGTACGAGATTTTGTGATGTATGAACACCTTTCAAATCATTTGATGTGCTTAATTACTTATTGTTTTTGACTCCTTTTATAGGTATTAGTTTTATTTTAAGCATATGAAGGCCTTTGATCAAAACTCATTTAAAATCAAAGGTTAAAATTATTAGTCACTTATGAGATATTGTGGTGTATGAACACCTTTCAAATCACTTGATGTTCTTAATTACCTATTGTTTTTGACTCCTTGAATAGGTATTAGGTATATTTAAATGATATGAAGCCCTTGGATCAAACTCATTTCAAATCAAAGGTTAAAACTATCATAGTCTCTTACGAGATTTTGTGGTGTATGAACACCTTTCAAATCATTTGATGTGCTTAATTACCTATTGTTTTTGACTCCTTGAATGGGTATAAGGTATCTTTCAATCATATGAAGCCCATGGATCAAACTCATTTCAAATCAAAGGTTAAAACTATCATAGTCTCTTACGAGATTTTGTGGTGTATGAACACCTTTCAAATCACTTGATGTGCTTAATTACCTATTGTTTTTTACTCCTTTTATAGTTATTAGGTATGTCTAAAGCAGATGACACCCTTTGATCAAACTCATTTCAAATCAAAGGTTAAAACAATCATAGTCTCTTACGAGATTTTTTGGTGTAAACACCTTTCAAATCATTTGATGTGCTTCATTACCTATTGTTTTTGACTCCTTTAATAGGTATTAGGTATATGTAAAGCATATGAAGCCCTCGGATCAAACTCATTTCAAATCAAAGGTTAAAACTATCATAGTCTCTTACGAGATTTTGTGGTGTATGAACACCTTTCAAATCATTTGATGTGCTTAATTACTTATTGTTTTTTACTCCTTGAATGGGTATTAGGTATATTTCAAATATATGACGCCCATGGATCAAACTCATTTCAAATCGAAGGTTAAAACTATCATAGTCTCTTACGAGATTTTGTGGTGTATGAACACCTTTCAAATCATTTGATGTGCTTAATTACCTATTATTTTTTATTCCTTTTATAGGTTTTAGTTATATGTAAAGCATATGAAGCCCTTGGATCAAACTCATTTGAAATTAAAGGTTAAAACTATCATAGTCTCTTACGCGATTTTGATATGTATGAACACCTTTCAAATCATTTGATGTGATTCATTACCTATTGTTTTTGACTCCTTTAATAGGTATTAGGTATATGTAAAGCATATGAAGCCCTCGGATCAAACTCATTTCAAATCAAAGGTTAAAACTATCATAGTCTCTTACGAGATTTTGTGGTGTATGAACACCTTTTAAATCATTTGATGTGCTTAATTACCTATTGTTTTTTATTCCTTTTATAGGTATTAGGTATATTTAAAGCATATGAATCCCTTGGTTCAAACTCATTTCAAATCAAAGGTTAAAACTATCATAGTCTCTTACGAGATTTTGTGGTGTATGAACACCTTTCAAATCATTTGATGTGCTTAATTACCTATTGTTTTTTACTCCTTTTATATGTATTAGGTATATGTAAAGCATATGAAGCCCTTGGATCAAAATCATTTCAAATCAAAGGTTAAAACTATCATAGTCTCGTACGAGATTTTGTGATGCATGAACACCTTTCAAATCATTTGATGTGCTTAATTACCTATTGTTTTTGACTCCTTTTATAGGTATTAGGTATATTTTAAGCATATGAAGGCCTTTGATCAAAACTCATTTAAAATCAAAAGTTAAAATTATTAGTCACTTATGAGATATTGTGGTGTATGAACACCTTTCAAATCACTTGATGTTCTTAATTACCTATTGTTTTTGACTCCTTGAATAGGTATTAGGTATATTTAAATGATATGAAGCCCTTGGATCAAACTCATTTCAAATCAAAGGTTAAAACTATCATAGTCTCTTACGAGATTTTGTGGTGTATGAACACCTTTCAAATCATTTGATGTGCTTAATTACCTATTGTTTTTGACTCCTTGAATGGGTATAAGGTATCTTTCAATCATATGAAGCCCATGGATCAAACTCATTTCAAATCAAAGGTTAAAACTATCATAGTCTCTTACGAGATTTTGTGGTGTATGAACACCTTTCAAATCACTTGATGTGCTTAATTACCTATTGTTTTTTACTCCTTTTATAGTTATTAGGTATGTCTAAAGCAGATGACACCCTTTGATCAAACTCATTTCAAATCAAAGGTTAAAACAATCATAGTCTCTTACGAGATTTTTTGGTGTAAACACCTTTCAAATCATTTGATGTGCTTCATTACCTATTGTTTTTGACTCCTTTAATAGGTATTAGGTATATGTAAAGCATATGAAGCCCTCGGATCAAACTCATTTCAAATCAAAGGTTAAAACTATCATAGTCTCTTACGAGATTTTGTGGTGTATGAACACCTTTCAAATCATTTGATGTGCTTAATTACTTATTGTTTTTTACTCCTTGAATGGGTATTAGGTATATTTCAAATATATGACGCCCATGGATCAAACTCATTTCAAATCGAAGGTTAAAACTATCATAGTCTCTTACGAGATTTTGTGGTGTATGAACACCTTTCAAATCATTTGATGTGCTTAATTACCTATTATTTTTTATTCCTTTTATAGGTTTTAGTTATATGTAAAGCATATGAAGCCCTTGGATCAAACTCATTTGAAATTAAAGGTTAAAACTATCATAGTCTCTTACGCGATTTTGATATGTATGAACACCTTTCAAATCATTTGATGTGATTCATTACCTATTGTTTTTGACTCCTTTAATAGGTATTAGGTATATGTAAAGCATATGAAGCCCTCGGATCAAACTCATTTCAAATCAAAGGTTAAAACTATCATAGTCTCTTACGAGATTTTGTGGTGTATGAACACCTTTTAAATCATTTGATGTGCTTAATTACCTATTGTTTTTTATTCCTTTTATAGGTATTAGGTATATTTAAAGCATATGAATCCCTTGGTTCAAACTCATTTCAAATCAAAGGTTAAAACTATCATAGTCTCTTACGAGATTTTGTGGTGTATGAACACCTTTCAAATCATTTGATGTGCTTAATTACCTATTGTTTTTTACTCCTTTTATATGTATTAGGTATATGTAAAGCATATGAAGCCCTTGGATCAAAATCATTTCAAATCAAAGGTTAAAACTATCATAGTCTCGTACGAGATTTTGTGATGCATGAACACCTTTCAAATCATTTGATGTGCTTAATTACCTATTGTTTTTGACTCCTTTTATAGGTATTAGGTATATTTTAAGCATATGAAGGCCTTTGATCAAAACTCATTTAAAATCAAAGGTTAAAATTATTAGTCACTTATGAGATTTTGTAGTGTATGAACACCTTTCAAATCACTTGATGTTCTTAATTACCTATTGTTTTTAACTCCTTGAATAGGTATTAGGTATATTTAAATGATATGAAGCCCTTGGATCAAATCATTTCAAATCAAAGGTTAATACTATCATAGTCTTTTACGAGATTTTGTGTTGTATGAACACCTTTCAAATCATTTGATGTGTTTAATTACCTGTTGTTTTTGACTCCTTGAATGGGTATTAGGTATCTTTCAATCATATGAAGCCCATGGATCAAACTCATTTCAAATCAAAGGTTAAAACTATCATAGTCTCTTACGAGATTTTGGGGTGTATGAACACCTTTCAAATCACTTGATGTGCTTAATTACCTATTGTTTTTTACTCCTTTTATAGGTGTTAGGTATGTCTAAAGCAGATGACGCCCTTGGATCAAACTCATTTCAAATCAAAGGTTAAAACAATCATAGTCTCTTACGAGATTTTGTGGTGTATGAACACCTTTCAAATCATTTGATGTGCTTATTTACCTATTATTTTTTATTCCTTTTTTAGGTTTTAGGTATATGTAAGGCATATGAAGCCCTTCGATCAAACTCATTTCAAATCAAAGGTTAAAACTATCATTGTCTCTTACGAGATTTGTGGTGTATGAACACCTTTCAAATCACTTGATGTGCTTAATTACCTATTGTTTTTTACTCCTTTTATAGTTATTAGGTATATTTAAAGCATAGGAAGTCCTTGGATAAAACTCATTTCAAATCAAACGTTAAAAATATCATACTCTCTTACGAGATTTTGTGATGTATGAACACCTTTTAAATCATTTGATGTTCTTAATTACCTATTATTTTTGAATCCTTCAATAGGTATTAGGTATATGTAAGGCTTATGAAGCCCTTGGATCAAACTCATTTCAAATCAAAGGTTAAAACTATCATAGTCTCGTACGAGATTTTGTGATGTATGAACACCTTTCAAATCATTTGATGTGCTTAATTACTTATTGTTTTTGACTCCTTTTATAGGTATTAGTTTTATTTTAAGCATATGAAGGCCTTTGATCAAAACTCATTTAAAATCAAAGGTTAA
This sequence comes from Patellifolia procumbens, assembly GCA_947645195.1. Classification (NCBI taxonomy): domain Eukaryota; kingdom Viridiplantae; phylum Streptophyta; class Magnoliopsida; order Caryophyllales; family Amaranthaceae; genus Patellifolia; species Patellifolia procumbens. Next base: position 123,665 of record CANSGD010001419.1, read on the forward strand.
AATTATTAGTCACTTATGAGATATTGTGGTGTATGAACACCTTTCAAATCACTTGATGTTCTTAATTACCTATTGTTTTTGACTCCTTGAATAGGTATTAGGTATATTTAAATGATATGAAGCCCTTGGATCAAACTCATTTCAAATCAAAGGTTAAAACTATCATAGTCTCTTACGAGATTTTGTGGTGTATGAACACCTTTCAAATCATTTGCTGTGCTTAATTACCTATTGTTTTTTATTCCTTTCATAGGTATTAGGTATATGTAAAGCATATGAAGCCCTTGGATCAAACTCATTTCAAATCAAAGGTTAGAACTATAATAGTCTCTTACGAGATTTTGTGGTGTATAAACACCTTTCAAATCTTTTAATGTGCTTAATTACCTATTGTTTTTGACTGCTTGAATAGGTATTAGGTATATTTATATCATATGAAGCCCGCGGATCAAACTCATTTAAAATTAAAGGTTAAAACTATCATAGTCTCTTACGAGATTTTGTGATGTATGAACACCTTTCAAATCATTTGATGTGCTTAATACCTTGACTCCTTTTTTAGGTATTAGGTATATTTTAAGCATATGAAGCCATTTCATCTAAACTCATTTCAAATCAAAGGTTAAAACGATTAGTCAGTTACGAGATTTTGTGGGGTATGAACACCTTTCAAATCACTTGATGTGCTTAATTACCTATTGTTTTTGACTCCTTCAATAGGTATTAGGTATATTTAAATGATATGAAGCCCTTGTATCAAACTAATTTCAAATCAAAGGTTAAAACTATCATAGTCTCTTACGAGATTTTGAATTGTATGAACAACTTTCAAATCATTTGATGTGCCTAATTACCTATTGTTTTTGACTACCTGAATAGGTATTAGGTATATTTAAATGATATGTAGCCCTTGGATCAAACTCTTTTCAAATAAAAGGTTAAAACAATCATAGTCTCTTACGAGATTTTGAATTGTATGAACACCTTTCAAATCATTTGATGTGCCTAATTACCGATTGTTTTTGACTCCCTGAATAGGTATTAGGTATATTTAAATGATATGTAGCCCTTGGATCAAACTCCTTTCAAATCAAAGGTTAAAACTATCATAGTCTCTTACGAGATTTTGTGGTGTATGAACACCTTTCAAATCATTTGATGTTCTTAATTACCTATTGTTTTTGACTACTTGAATGGGTATTAGGTATATTTAAATGATATGTAGCCCTTGGATCAAACTTATTTCAAATTAAAGGTTAAAACTATCATAGTCTCTTACGAGATTTTGTGGTGTATGAACACCTTTCAAATCATTTCATGTGCTTCATTACCTATTGTTTTTTATTTCTTGAATAGGTATTAGGTATATTTCAATCATATGAAGCCCATGGATCAAACTCATTTCAAATCAAAGGTAAAAACTATCATAGTCTCTTAGGAGATTTTGTGATGTATGAACACCTTTCAAATCATTTGATGTGCTTAATTACCTATTGTTTTTTATTCCTTTCATAGGTATTAGGTATATGTAAAGCATATGAAGCCCTTGGATCAAACTCATTTCAAATCTAAGGTTAATACTATCATAGTCTCTTACGAGATTTTGTGGTGTATGAACACCTTCAAATCAATTGATGTGCTTATTTAGCTATTGTTTTTGATTCCTTTCATAGGTATTAGGCATATCGAAAGCATATGAAGCATTTGGATCAAACTCATTTCAAATCAAAAGTTAAAAATATCAGAGTCTCTTACGAGATTTTGTGATGTATGAACACCTTTCAAATCATTTGCTGTGCTTAATTATCTATTGTTTTTGATTCCTTTCATATGTATTAGGTATATGTAAAGCATATGAGGCCCTTGGATCAAACTCATTTCAAATCAAAGGTTAAAACTATCATAGTCTCTTACGAGATTTTGTGGTGTATGAACACCTTTCAAATCATTTGATGTGCTTAATTACCTATTGTTTTTGACTACTTGAATAGGTATTAGGTATATTTTAATCATATGAAGCCATTGAATAAAACTCATTTCAAATCAAAGGTTAAAACTATCATAGTCTCTTACGAGATTTTGTGGTGTATGAACACCTTTCAAATCATTTGATGTGCTTAATTACCTATTGTTTTTGACTCCTTGAATGGGTATAAGGTATCTTTCAATCATATGAAGCCCATGGATCAAATCATTTCAAATCAAAGCTTAAAACTATCATAGTCTCTTACGAGATTTTGTGGTGTATGAACACCTTTCAAATCATTTGATGTGCTTAATTACCTATTGTTTTTGACTCCTTGAATGGGTATTAGGTATCTTTCAATCATATGAAGCCCATGGATCAAACTCATTTCAAATCAAAGGTTAAAACTATCATAGTCTCTTACGAGATTTTGTGGTGTTTGAACACCTTTCAAATCACTTGATGTGCTTAATTACCTATTGTTTTTTACTCCTTTTATAGGTATTAGGTATGTCTAAAGCAGATGACGCCCTTGGATCAAACTCATTTCAAATCAAAGGTTAAAACAATCATAGTCTCTTACGAGATTTTGTGGTGTATGAACACCTTTCAAATCATTTGATGTGCTTAATTACCTATTATTTTTTATTCCTTTTTTAGGTTTTAGGTATATGTAAAGCATATGAAGCCCTTCGATCAAACTCATTTCAAATCAAAGGTTAAAACTATCATTGTCTCTTACGAGATTTGTGGTGTATGAACACCTTTCAAATCACTTGATGTGCTTAATTACCTATTGTTTTTTACTCTTTTATAGTTATTAGGTATATTTAAAGCATAGGATGTCCTTGGATAAAACTCATTTCAAATCAAACGTTAAAAATATCATACTCTCTTACGAGATTTTGTGATGTATGAACACCTTTTAAATCATTTGATGTTCTTAATTACCTATTATTTTTGAATCCTTCAATAGGTATTAGGTATATGTAAGGCTTATGAAGCCCTTGGATCAAACTCATTTCAAATCAAAGGTTAAAACTATCATAGTCTCGTACGAGATTTTGTGATGTATGAACACCTTTCAAATCATTTGATGTGCTTAATTACTTATTGTTTTTGACTCCTTTTATAGGTATTAGTTTTATTTTAAGCATATGAAGCCCTTTGATCAAAACTCATTTAAAATCAAAGGTTAAAATTATTAGTCACTTATGAGATATTGTGGTGTATGAACACCTTTCAAATCACTTGATGTTCTTAATTACCTATTGTTTTTGACTCGTTGAATAGGTATTAGGTATATTTAAATGATATGAAGCCCTTGGATTAAACTTATTTAAAATCAAAGGTTAAAACTATCATAGTCTCTTACGAGATTTTGTGGTGTATGAACACCTTTCAAATCATTTGATGTGCTTAATTACCTATTGTTTTTGACTCCTTGAATGGGTATAAGGTATCTTTCAATCATATGAAGCCCATGGATCAAACTCATTTCAAATCAAAGGTTAAAACTATCATAGTCTCTTACGAGATTTTGTGGTGTATGAACACCTTTCAAATCATTTGATGTGCTTAATTACCTATTATTTTTTATTCCTTTTATAGGTTTTAGTTATGTGTAAAGCATATGAAGCCCTTGTATCAAACTCATTTGAAATTAAAGGTTAAAACTATCATAGTCTCTTACGCGATTTTGATATGTATGAACACCTTTCAAATCATTTGATGTGCTTCATTACCTATTGTTTTTGACTCCTTTAATAGGTATTAGGTATATGTAAAGAATATGAAGCCCTCGGATCAAACTCATTTAAAATCAAAGGTTAAAACTATCATAGTCTCTTACGAGATTTTGTGGTGTATGAACACCTTTTAAATCATTTGATGTGCTTAATTACCTATTGTTTTTTATTCCTTTTATGGGTATTAGGTATATTTAAAGCATATGAAGCCCTTGGTTCAAACTCATTTCAAATCAAAGGTTAAAACTATCATAGTCTCTTACGAGATTTTGTGGTGTATGAACACCTTTCAAATCATTTGATGTGCTTAATTACCTATTGTTTTTTACTCCTTTTATATGTATTAGGTATATGTAAAGTATATGAAACCCTTGGATCAAAATCATTTCAAATCAAAGGTTAAAACTATCATAGTCTCGTACGAGATTTTGATGCATGAACACCTTTCAAATCATTTGATGTGCTTAATTACCTATTGTTTTTTACTCCTTTTATAGGTATTAGGTATATTTTAAGCATATGAAGCCCTTGGATCAAAATCATTTCAAATCAAAGGTTAAACTATCATAGTCTCGTACGAGATTTTGTGATGTATGAACACCTTTCAAATCATTTGATGTGCTTAATTACCTATTGTTTTTTACTCCTTTTATAGGTATTAGGTATATTTTAAGCATATGAAGCCCTTTGATCAAAACTCATTTAAAATCAAAGGTTAAAATTATTAGTCACTTATGAGATTTTGTGGTGTATGAACACCTTTCAAAACACTTGATGTTCTTAATTACCTATTGTTTTTGACTCCTTGAATAGGTATTAGGTATATTTAAATGATATGAAGCCCTTGGATCAAACTGTTATATTCTGGCTATGCTCTAGGCAGAATAGGTTGGATTATGAATTTAATTGATAGTTAAGCTTTACTTAATTTAACTTAGATACAGAAATCACCACTAAGTCAATATTAAGGTCCTAAGAACACCACTTGATTCAAGCTCGAAATCAAGCTAGCATAGGCGCTTGGATTAATGATGAATTAATCAAAGCAAAAATAAACTCGAAAGTTCAATGTATAAAACGTCTAATGAATGTTATTAATGACTCAAGCCCTTTAAATACATGTCCTTGACTCTCTAAAAGATAATTACTGAAAATAAAAAGAAATAATTAAACTAATTAAGATAAAACCTATCCTAACTAGGGTTGAAATCGATCCACCTCACTCCCCTCCATTTGTGACGCCATCTTGGACCATTTTCCTTGATATTCTCACTTATCCCTTCAAAGTATGACACCAAACCCTAATCTGATTAGGTTAGGCGCCTAAGATAAGCTTTGGAGGGAAAATGATTCCTTTTCCTTGATCCTTGTAGCTTGGCCGCCCATTTTGTGCAAAAGATAGGCTTTGGGCGCCCATTTTGTGTAGAAGATAGAAGGGAATGTCTATCTTATCTTTAGTAAACCCTAGGCGCCATTTTCTGATATGTTAGGCGCCATTTTCCTCATTTTCCTTGCTTAAACCGTCCTTGCCTTCCTTTGTAACCCTAGTTGACTTTCTACTTTCTAGAAATGGAAATTACAACTCAACTAAGACTTTCCTAGTTAATCTAATATATCATTAAATTAACTAAGAGTACATTTTATTAACTAGACTCCTAATAAAGCAATAAAGATAGTAACTTAGTCAATAATCAATTAACTAAGCTAAGGACATTTTCAAGGGACTTAAAGGACTCAATACTCCTAAGGGAATTCAGAACATCCCTTAACACACAAGCAACCATGTTCTTGGTCTTGGAATCAATGGAGCTAGATGGACCTCCATCACAAACTCATTTCAAATCAAAGGTTAAAACTATCATAGTCTCTTACGAGATTTTGTGGTGTATGAACACCTTCAAATAATTTGATGTGTTTAATTACCTATTGTTTTTGACTCCTTGAATGGGTATTAGGTATCTTTCAATCATATGAAGCCCATGGATAAAACTCATTTTAAATCAAAGGTTAAAACTATCATAGTCTCTTAAGAGATTTTGTGGTGTATGAACACCTTTCAAATCACTTGATGTGCTTAATTACCGATTGTTTTTTACTCCTTTTATAGGTAATAGGTATGTCTAAAGCAGATGACGCCCTTGGATCAAACTCATTTCAAATCAAAGGTTAAAACAATCATAGTCTCTTACGAGATTTTTTGGTGTAAACACCTTTCAAATCATTTGATGTGCTTAATTACCTATTATTTTTTATTCCTTTTATAGGTTTTAGTTATATGTAAAGCATATGAAGCCCTTGGATCAAACTCATTTGAAATTAAAGGTTAAAACTATCATAGTCTCTTACGCGATTTTGATATGTATGAACACCTTTCAAATCATTTGATGTGCTTCATTACCTATTGTTTTTGACTCCTTTAATAGGTATTAGGTATATGTATAGCATATGAAGCCCTCGGATCAAACTCATTTCAAATCAAAGGTTAAAACTATCATAGTCTCTTACGAGATTTTGTGGTGTATGAACACCTTTTAAATCATTTGATGTGCTTAATTACCTATTGTTTTTTATTCCTTTTATAGGTATTAGGTATATTTAAAGCATATGAAGCCCTTGGTTCAAACTCATTTCAAATCAAAGGTTAAAACTATCATAGTCTCTTACGAGATTTTGTGGTGTATGAACACCTTTAAAATCATTTGATGTGCTTAATTACCTATTGTTTTTTACTCCTTTTATATGTATTAGGTATATGTAAAGTATATGAAGCCCTTGGATCAAAATCATTTCAAATCAAAGGTTAAAACTATCATAGTCTCGTACGAGATTTTGTGATGCATGAACACCTTTCAAATCATTTGATGTGCTTAATTACCTATTGTTTTTGACTCCTTTTATAGGTATTAGGTATATTTTAAGCATATGAAGCCCTTTGATCAAAACTCATTTAAAATCAAAGGTTAAAATTATTAGTCCCTTATGAGATTTTGTGGTGTATGAACACCTTTCAAATCACTTGATGTTCTTAATTACCTATTGTTTTTGACTCCTTGAATGGGTATTAGGTATCTTTCAATCATATGAAGCCCATGGATCAAACTCATTTCAAATCAAAGGTTAAAACTATCATAGTCTCTTACGAGATTTTGTGGTGTTTGAACACCTTTCAAATCACTTGATGTGCTTAATTACCTATTGTTTTTTACTCCTTTTATAGGTATTAGGTATGTCTAAAGCAGATGACGCCCTTGGATCAAACTCATTTCAAATCAAAGGTTAAAATAATCATAGTCTCTTACGAGATTTTGTGGTGTATGAACACCTTTCAAATCATTTGATGTGCTTAATTACCTATTATTTTTTATTCCTTTTTTAGGTTTTAGGTATATGTAAAGCATATGAAGCCCTTCGATCAAACTCATTTCAAATCAAAGGTTAAAACTATCATTGTCTCTTACGAGATTTGTGGTGTATGAACACCTTTCAAATCACTTGATGTGCTTAATTACCTATTGTTTTTTACTCCTTTTATAGTTATTAGGTATATTTAAAGCATAGGATGTCCTTGGATAAAACTCATTTCAAATCAAACGTTAAAAATATCATACTCTGTTACAAGATTTTGTGATGTATGAACACCTTTTAAATCATTTGATGTTCTTAATTACCTATTATTTTTGAATCCTTCAATAGGTATTAGGTATATGTAAGGCTTATGAAGCCCTTGGATCAAACACATTTCAAATCAAAGGTTAAAACTATCATAGTCTCGTACGAGATTTTGTGATGTATGAACACCTTTCAAATCACTTGATGTGCTTAATTACTTATTGTTTTTGACTCCTTTTATAGGTATTAGTTTTATTTTAAGCATATGAAGCCCTTTGATCAAAACTCATTTAAAATCAAAGGTTAAAATTATTAGTCACTTATGAGATTTTGTGGTGTATGAACACCTTTCAAATCACTTGATGTTCTTAATTACCTATTGTTTTTGACTCGTTGAATAGGTATTAGGTATATTTAAATGATATGAAGCCCTTGGATCAAACTTATTTAAAATCAAAGGTTAAAACTATCATAGTCTCTTACGAGATTTTGTGGTGTATGAACACCTTTCAAATCATTTGATGTGCTTAATTACCTATTGTTTTTGACTCCTTGAATGGGTATAAGGTATCTTTCAATCATATGAAGCCCATGGATCAAACTCATTTCAAATCAAAGGTTAAAACTATCATAGTCTCTTACGAGATTTTGTGGTGTATGAACACCTTTCAAATCATTTGATGTGCTTAATTACCTATTGTTTTTTACTCCTTTTATAGGTATTAGGTATATTTTAAGCATATGAAGCCCTTTGATCAAAACTCATTTAAAATCAAAGGTTAAAATTATTAGTCACTTATGAGATTTTGTGGTGTATGAACACCTTTCAAAACACTTGATGTTCTTAATTACCTATTGTTTTTGACTCCTTGAATAGGTATTAGGTATATTTAAATGATATGAAGCCCTTGGATCAAACTGTTATATTCTGGCTATGCTCTAGGCAGAATAGGTTGGATTATGAATTTAATTGATAGTTAAGCTTTACTTAATTTAACTTAGATACAGAAATCACCACTAAGTCAATATTAAGGTCCTAAGAACACCACTTGATTCAAGCTCGAAATCAAGCTAGCATTGGCGCTTGGATTAATGATGAATTAATCAAAGCAAAAATAAACTCGAAAGTTCAATGTATAAAACGTCTAATGAATGTTATTAATGACTCAAGCCCTTTAAATACATGTCCTTGACTCTCTAAAAGATAATTACTGAAAATAAAAAGAAATAATTAAACTAATTAAGATAAAACCTATCCTAACTAGGGTTGAAATCGATCCACCTCACTCCCCTCCATTTGTGACGCCATCTTGGACCATTTTCCTTGATATTCTCACTTATCCCTTCAAAGTATGACATCAAACCCTAATCTGATTAGGTTAGGCGCCTAAGATAAGCTTTGGAGGGAAAATGATTCCTTTTCCTTGATCCTTGTAGCTTGGCCGCCCATTTTGTGCAAAAGATAGGCTTTGGGCGCCCATTTTGTGTAGAAGATAGAAGGGAATGTCTATCTTATCTTTAGTAAACCCTAGGCGCCATTTTCTGATATGTTAGGCGCCATTTTCCTCATTTTCCTTGCTTAAACCGTCCTTGCCTTCCTTTGTAACCCTAGTTGACTTTCTACTTTCTAGAAATGGAAATTACAACTCAACTAAGACTTTCCTAGTTAATCTAATATATCATTAAATTAACTAAGAGTACATTTTATTAACTAGACTCCTAATAAAGCAATAAAGATAGTAACTTAGTCAATAATCAATTAACTAAGCTAAGGACATTTTCAAGGGACTTAAAGGACTCAATACTCCTAAGGGAATTCAGAACATCCCTTAACACACAAGCAACCATGTTCTTGGTCTTGGAATCAATGGAGCTAGATGGACCTCCATCACAAACTCATTTCAAATCAAAGGTTAAAACTATCATAGTCTCTTACGAGATTTTGTGGTGTATGAACACCTTCAAATAATTTGATGTGTTTAATTACCTATTGTTTTTGACTCCTTGAATGGGTATTAGGTATCTTTCAATCATATGAAGCCCATGGATAAAACTCATTTTAAATCAAAGGTTAAAACTATCATAGTCTCTTAAGAGATTTTGTGGTGTATGAACACCTTTCAAATCACTTGATGTGCTTAATTACCGATTGTTTTTTACTCCTTTTATAGGTAATAGGTATGTCTAAAGCAGATGACGCCCTTGGATCAAACTCATTTCAAATCAAAGGTTAAAACAATCATAGTCTCTTACGAGATTTTTTGGTGTAAACACCTTTCAAATCATTTGATGTGCTTAATTACCTATTATTTTTTATTCCTTTTATAGGTTTTAGTTATATGTAAAGCATATGAAGCCCTTGGATCAAACTCATTTGAAATTAAAGGTTAAAACTATCATAGTCTCTTACGCGATTTTGATATGTATGAACACCTTTCAAATCATTTGATGTGCTTCATTACCTATTGTTTTTGACTCCTTTAATAGGTATTAGGTATATGTATAGCATATGAAGCCCTCGGATCAAACTCATTTCAAATCAAAGGTTAAAACTATCATAGTCTCTTACGAGATTTTGTGGTGTATGAACACCTTTTAAATCATTTGATGTGCTTAATTACCTATTGTTTTTTATTCCTTTTATAGGTATTAGGTATATTTAAAGCATATGAAGCCCTTGGTTCAAACTCATTTCAAATCAAAGGTTAAAACTATCATAGTCTCTTACGAGATTTTGTGGTGTATGAACACCTTTAAAATCATTTGATGTGCTTAATTACCTATTGTTTTTTACTCCTTTTATATGTATTAGGTATATGTAAAGTATATGAAGCCCTTGGATCAAAATCATTTCAAATCAAAGGTTAAAACTATCATAGTCTCGTACGAGATTTTGTGATGCATGAACACCTTTCAAATCATTTGATGTGCTTAATTACCTATTGTTTTTGACTCCTTTTATAGGTATTAGGTATATTTTAAGCATATGAAGCCCTTTGATCAAAACTCATTTAAAATCAAAGGTTAAAATTATTAGTCCCTTATGAGATTTTGTGGTGTATGAACACCTTTCAAATCACTTGATGTTCTTAATTACCTATTGTTTTTGACTCCTTGAATGGGTATTAGGTATCTTTCAATCATATGAAGCCCATGGATCAAACTCATTTCAAATCAAAGGTTAAAACTATCATAGTCTCTTACGAGATTTTGTGGTGTTTGAACACCTTTCAAATCACTTGATGTGCTTAATTACCTATTGTTTTTTACTCCTTTTATAGGTATTAGGTATGTCTAAAGCAGATGACGCCCTTGGATCAAACTCATTTCAAATCAAAGGTTAAAATAATCATAGTCTCTTACGAGATTTTGTGGTGTATGAACACCTTTCAAATCATTTGATGTGCTTAATTACCTATTATTTTTTATTCCTTTTTTAGGTTTTAGGTATATGTAAAGCATATGAAGCCCTTCGATCAAACTCATTTCAAATCAAAGGTTAAAACTATCATTGTCTCTTACGAGATTTGTGGTGTATGAACACCTTTCAAATCACTTGATGTGCTTAATTACCTATTGTTTTTTACTCCTTTTATAGTTATTAGGTATATTTAAAGCATAGGATGTCCTTGGATAAAACTCATTTCAAATCAAACGTTAAAAATATCATACTCTGTTACAAGATTTTGTGATGTATGAACACCTTTTAAATCATTTGATGTTCTTAATTACCTATTATTTTTGAATCCTTCAATAGGTATTAGGTATATGTAAGGCTTATGAAGCCCTTGGATCAAACACATTTCAAATCAAAGGTTAAAACTATCATAGTCTCGTACGAGATTTTGTGATGTATGAACACCTTTCAAATCACTTGATGTGCTTAATTACTTATTGTTTTTGACTCCTTTTATAGGTATTAGTTTTATTTTAAGCATATGAAGCCCTTTGATCAAAACTCATTTAAAATCAAAGGTTAAAATTATTAGTCACTTATGAGATTTTGTGGTGTATGAACACCTTTCAAATCACTTGATGTTCTTAATTACCTATTGTTTTTGACTCGTTGAATAGGTATTAGGTATATTTAAATGATATGAAGCCCTTGGATCAAACTTATTTCAAATCAAAGGTTAAAACTATCATAGTCTCTTACGAGATTTTGTGGTGTATGAACACCTTTCAAATCATTTGATGTGCTTAATTACCTATTGTTTTTGACTCCTTGAATGGGTATAAGGTATCTTTCAATCATATGAAGCCCATGGATCAAACTCATTTCAAATCAAAGGTTAAAACTATCATAGTCTCTTACGAGATTTTGTGGTGTATGAACACCTTTCAAATCACTTGATGTGCTTAATTACCTATTGTTTTTTACTCCTTTTATAGTTATTAGGTATATGTAAAGCAAATGAAGCCCTTGGATCAAACTCATTACAAATCAAAGGTTAAGACAATCATAGTCTCTTACGAGATTTTGTGGTGTATGAACACCTTTCAAATCATTTGATGTGCTTAATTACCTATTATTTTTTATTCCTTTTATAGGTTTTAGTTATGTGTAAAGCATATGAAGCCCTTGTATCAAACTCATTTGAAATTAAAGGTTAAAACTATCATAGTCTCTTACGCGATTTTGATATGTATGAACACCTTTCAAATCATTTGATGTGCTTCATTACCTATTGTTTTTGACTCCTTTAATAGGTATTAGGTATATGTAAAGAATATGAAGCCCTCGGATCAAACTCATTTAAAATCAAAGGTTAAAACTATCATAGTCTCTTACGAGATTTTGTGGTGTATGAACACCTTTTAAATCATTTGATGTGCTTAATTACCTATTGTTTTTTATTCCTTGTATGGGTATTAGGTATATTTAAAGCATATGAAGCCCTTGGTTCAAACTCATTTCAAATCAAAGGTTAAAACTATCATAGTCTCTTACGAGATTTTGTGGTGTATGAACACCTTTCAAATCATTTGATGTGCTTAATTACCTATTGTTTTTTACTCCTTTTATATGTATTAGGTATATGTAAAGCATATGAAACCCTTGGATCAAAATCATTTCAAATCAAAGGTTAAAACTATCATAGTCTCGTACGAGATTTTGTGATGCATGAACACCTTTCAAATCATTTGATGTGCTTAATTACCTATTGTTTTTTACTCCTTTTATAGGTATTAGGTATATTTTAAGCATATGAAGCCCTTTGATCAAAACTCATTTAAAATCAAAGGTTAAAATTATTAGTCACTTATGAGATTTTGTGGTGTATGAACACCTTTCAAATCACTTGATGTTCTTAATTACCTATTGTTTTTGACTCCTTGAATAGGTATTAGGTATATTTAAATGATATGAAGCCCTTGGATCAAATCATTTCAAATCAAAGGTTAAAACTATCATAGTCTCTTACGAGATTTTGTGGTGTATGAACACCTTTTAAATCATTTGATGTGCTTAATTACCTATTGTTTTTTATTCCTTTTATAGGTATTAGGTATATTTAAAGCATATGAAGCCCTTGGTTCAAACTCATTTCAAATCAAAGGTTAAAACTATCATAGTCTCTTACGAGATTTTGTGGTGTATGAACACCTTTCAAATCATTTGATGTGCTTAATTACCTAATTTTTTTGACTCCTTTTATATGTATTAGGTATATGTAAAGCATATGAAGCCCTTGGATAAAAATCATTTCAAATCAAAGGTTAAAACTATCATAGTCTCGTACGAGATTTTGTGATGTATGAACACCTTTCAAATCATTTGATGTGCTTAATTACCTATTGTTTTTTACTCCTTTTATAGGTGATGCAGGAGCATCCATGATCAATCCAAGTCTCCTAGCAAAGAGTCTTCAAGAAGAGATTAAGGTTTTATACGGTTTGTTTAAGGAACGTTTTGGCCACGTTTTTGAGCTTTATTCTTGGCTAAGGCAACCATACATGACTCACCTGTGTGCTTACATACATCACCAACAAGCATGTGAAGAGTTGGAGGCAAGAATCAATAGGAAATGAGAGCTTCATGAAGAAGTATCCAAAACCGCAGCTGGGAGGCGTCATTCTGGGCCCATCTTCATCAGTTCTGGGCAGCCGTCTTTTTTAGCTTTTGGAGCTGATTTTTTGAGGATATTTTCCTTAGAATGTCTATTTTATTACCTTAGCTTCCTTTTTGCAGTAGGACATTTTTGTTTCTCAGAATCCCTCAATCATTGCACCTAGGTACTGTAAACTGGCCAGATTTTTGTAATAGTTTAAGATGGCTTTTGTTACCTAAGCAAAACATCACCAAATGACGTGAATTTTTGGTATGTTACTGCTTTATATGTTAGGTTTGTAAGGCAAGAAGTTTCATTAGACTTTGTTGAATGAATTAAGAGTTATACTCATTTCTTTGAGCTGTGCGCTTAGAGCAAAACTGGACAGTTTGTCCTAATCCAAGTCTTTGAGTTAATTAGCTAACTAACGTAGATTAGTTACTAATTTAACAAAGCAAGGTTGCACCAAGAGTTCTTCTTTGACATTGGTGTCCTAGTTTGGTGGTTCTAAGGCTAGTGAAAGTGGTGGTTGTTGGTACGGTTCCAACAAGGCTTGAAGCAAAACTGATTCTTCGGTTCTTAACCAACGAATGCTCTTGCTTGTGAAATGCTTTATGCATCAATAGGTATTAGGTATATTTTAAGCATATGAAGCCCTTTGATCAAAACTCATTTAAAATCAAAGGTTAAAATTATTAGTCCCTTATGAGATTTTGTGGTGTATGAACACCTTTCAAATCACTTGATGTTCTTAATTCCCTATTGTTTTTGACTCCTTGAATAGGTATTAGGTATATTTAAATGATATGAAGCCATTGGATCAAATCATTTCAAATCAAAGGTTAAAACTATCATAGTCTCTTACGAGATTTTGTGGTGTATGAACACCTTTCAAATCATTTTATGTGTTTAATTACCTATTTTTTTTGACTCCTTGAATGGGTATAAGGTATCTTTCAATCATATGAAGCCCATGGATCAAACTCATTTCAAATCAAAGGTTAAAACTATCATAGTCTCTTACGACATTTTGTGGTGTATGAACACCTTTCAAATCACTTGATGTGCTTAATTACCTATTGTTTTTTACTCCTTTTATAGTTATTAGGTATATGTAAAGCAAATGAAGCCCTTGGATCAAACTCATTACAAATCAAAGGTTAAGACAATCATAGTCTCTTACGAGATTTTGTGGTGTATGAACACCTTTCAAATCATTTGATGTGCTTAATTACCTATTATTTTTTATTCCTTTTATAGGTTTTAGTTATGTGTAAAGCATATGAAGCCCTTGTATTAAACTCATTTGAAATTAAAGGTTAAAACTATCATAGTCTCTTACGCGATTTTGATATGTATGAACACCTTTCAAATCATTTGATGTGCTTCATTACCTATTGTTTTTGACTCCTTTAATAGGTATTAGGTATATGTAAAGCATATGAAGCCCTCGGATCAAACTCATTTAAAATCAAAGGTTAAATCTATCATAGTCTCTTACGAGATTTTGTGGTGTATGAACACCTTTTAAATCATTTGATGTGCTTAATTACCTATTGTTTTTTATTCCTTTTATGGGTATTAGGTATATTTAAAGCATATGAAGCCCTTGGTTCAAACTCATTTCAAATCAAAGGTTAAAACTATCATAGTCTCTTACGAGATTTTGTGGTGTATGAACACCTTTCAAATCATTTGATGTGCTTAATTACCTATTGTTTTTTACTACTTTTATATGTATTAGGTATATGTAAAGCATATGAAACCCTTGGATCAAAATCATTTCAAATCAAAGGTTAAAACTATCATAGTCTCGTACGAGATTTTGTGATGCATCACCTTTCAAATCATTTGATGTGCTTAATTACCTATTGTTTTTTACTCCTTTTATAGGTATTAGGTATATTTTAAGCATATGAAGCCCTTTGATCAAAACTCATTTAAAATCAAAGGTTAAAATTATTAGTCACTTATGAGATTTTGTGGTGTATGAACACCTTTCAAATCACTTGATGTTCTTAATTACCTATTGTTTTTGACTCCTTGAATAGGTATTAGGTATATTTAAATGATATGAAGCCCTTGGATCAAATCATTTCAAATCAAAGGTTAAAACTATCATAGTCTCTTACGAGATTTTGTGGTGTATGAACACCTTTTAAATCATTTGATGTGCTTAATTACCTATTGTTTTTTATTCCTTTTATAGGTATTAGGTATATTTAAAGCATATGAAGCCCTTGGTTCAAACTCATTTCAAATCAAAGGTTAAAACTATCATAGTCTCTTACGAGATTTTGTGGTGTATGAACACCTTTCAAATCATTTGATGTGCTTAATTACCTATTTTTTTTGACTCCTTTTATATGTATTAGGTATATGTAAAGCATATGAAGCCCTTGGATCAAAATCATTTCAAATCAAAGGTTAAAACTATCATAGTCTCGTACGAGATTTTGTGATGTATGAACACCTTTCAAATCATTTGATGTGCTTAATTACCTATTGTTTTTTACTCCTTTTATAGGTATTAGGTATATTTTAAGCATATGAAGCCCTTTGATCGAAACTCATTTAAAATCAAAGGTTAAAATTATTAGTCACTTATGAGATTTTGTGGTGTATGAACACCTTTCAAAACACTTGATGTTCTTAATTACCTATTGTTTTTGACTCCTTGAATAGGTATTAGGTATATTTAAATGATATGAAGCCCTTGGATCAAACTGTTATATTCTGGGTATGCTCTAGGCAGAATAGGTTGGATTATGAATTTAATTGATAGTTAAGCTTTACTTAATTTAACTTAGATACAGAAATCACCACTAAGTCAATATTAAGGTCCTAAGAACACCACTTGATTCAAGCTCGAAATCAAGCTAGCATAGGCGCTTGGATTAATGATGTATTAATCAAAGCAAAAATAAACTCGAAAGTTCAATGTATAAAACGTCTAATGAATGTTATTAATGACTCAAGCCCTTTAAATACATGTCCTTGACTCTCTAAAAGATAATTACTGAAAATAAAAAGAAATAATTAAACTAATTAAGATAAAACCTATCCTAACTAGGGTTGAAATCGATCCACCTCACTCCCCTCCATTTGTGACGCCATCTTGGACCATTTTCCTTGATATTCTCACTTATCCCTTCAAAGTATGTCACCAAACCCTAATCTGATTAGGTTAGGCGCCTAAGATAAGCTTTGGAGGGAAAATGATTCCTTTTCCTTGATCCTTGTAGCTTGGCCGCCCATTTTGTGCAAAAGATAGGCTTTGGGCGCCCATTTTGTGTAGAAGATAGAAGGGAATGTCTATCTTATCTTTAGTAAACCCTAGGCGCCATTTTCTGATATGTTAGGCGCCATTTTCCTCATTTTCCTTGCTTCATCCGTCCATGCCTTCCTTTGTAACCCTAGTTGACTTTCTACTTTCTAGAAATGGAAATTACAACTCAACTAAGACTTTCCTAGTTAATCTAATATATCATTAAATTAACTAAGAGTACATTTTATTAACTAGACTCCTAATAAAGCAATAAAGATAGTAACTTAGTCAATAATCAATTAACTAAGCTAAGGACATTTTCAAGGGACTTAAAGGACTCAATACTCCTAAGGGAATTCAGAACATCCCTTAACACACACGCAACCATGTTCTTGGTCTTGGAATCAATGGAGCTAGATGGACCTCCATCACAAACTCATTTCAAATCAAAGGTTAAAACTATCATAGTCTCTTACGAGATTTTGTGGTGTATGAACACCTTTCAAATCATTTGATGTGCTTAATTACCTATTGTTTTTTACTCCTTTTATATGTATTAGGTATATGTAAAGCATATGAAACCCTTGGATCAAAATCATTTCAAATCAAAGGTTAAAACTATCATAGTCTCGTACGAGATTTTGTGATGCATGAACACCTTTCAAATCATTTGATGTGCTTAATTACCTATTGTTTTTTACTCCTTTTATAGGTATTAGGTATATTTTAAGCATATGAAGCCCTTTGATCAAAACTCATTTAAAATCAAAGGTTAAAATTATTAGTCGCTTATGAGATTTTGTGGTGTATGAACACCTTTCAAATCACTTGATGTTCTTAATTACCTATTGTTTTTGACTCCTTGAATAGGTATTAGGTATATTTAAATGATATGAAGCCCTTGGATCAAATCATTTCAAATCAAAGGTTAAAACTATCATAGTCTCTTACGAGATTTTGTGGTATATGAACACCTTTTAAATCATTTGATGTGCTTAATTACCTTTTTTTTTATTCCTTTTATAGGTATTAGGTATATTTAAAGCATATGAAGCTCTTGGTTCAAACTCATTTCAAATCAAAGGTTAAAACTATCATAGTCTCTTACGAGATTTTGTGGTTCATGAACACCTTTCAAATCATTTGATGTGCTTAATTACCTTTTTTTTGACTCCTTTTATATGTATTAGGTATATGTAAAGCATATGAAGCCCTTGGATCAAAATCATTTCAAATCAAAGGTTAAAACTATCATAGTCTCGTACGAGATTTTGTGATGTATGAACACCTTTCAAATCATTTGATGTGCTTAATTACCTATTGTTTTTTACTCCTTTTATAGGTATTAGGTATATTTTAAGCATATGAAGCCCTTTGATCAAAACTCATTTAAAATCAAAGGTTAAAATTATTAGTCACTTATGAGATTTTGTGGTGTATGAACACCTTTCAAAACACTTGATGTTCTTAATTACCTATTGTTTTTGACTCCTTGAATAGGTATTAGGTATATTTAAATGATATGAAGCCCTTGGATCAAATCATTTCAAATCAAAGGTTAAAACTATCATAGTCTCTTACGAGATTTTGTGGTATATGAACACCTTTTAAATCATTTGATGTGCTTAATTACCTATTGTTTTTTATTCCTTTTATAGGTATTAGGTATATTTAAAGCATATGAAGCTCTTGGTTCAAACTCATTTCAAATCAAAGGTTAAAACTATCATAGTCTCTTACGAGATTTTGTGGTTTATGAACACCTTTCAAATCATTTGATGTGCTTAATTACCTATTTTTTTGACTCCTTTTATATGTATTAGGTATATGTAAAGCATATGAAGCCCTTGGATCAAAATCATTTCAAATCAAAGGTTAAAACTATCATAGTCTCGTACGAGATTTTGTGATGTATGAACACCTTTCAAATCATTTGATGTGCTTAATTACCTATTGTTTTTTACTCCTTTTATAGGTATTAGGTATATTTTAAGCATATGAAGCCCTTTGATCAAAACTCATTTAAAATCAAAGGTTAAAATTATTAGTCACTTATGAGATTTTGTGGTGTATGAACACCTTTCAAAACACTTGATGTTCTTAATTACCTATTGTTTTTGACTCCTTGAATAGGTATTAGGTATATTTAAATGATATGAAGCCCTTGGATCAAATTGTTATATTCTGGCTATGCTCTAGGCAGAATAGGTTGGATTATGAATTTAATTGATAGTTAAGCTTTACTTAATTTAACTTAGATACAGAAATCACCAGTAAGTCAATATTAAGGTCCTAAGAACACCACTTGATTCAAGCTCGAAATCAAGCTAGCATAGGCGCTTGGATTAATGATGAATTAATCAAAGCAAAAATAAACTCGAAAGTTCAATGTATAAAACGTCTAATGAATGTTATTAATGACTCAAGCCCTTTAAATACATGTCCTTGACTCTCTAAAAGATAATTACTGAAAATAAAAAGAAATAATTAAACTAATTAAGATAAAACCTATCCTAACTAGGGTTGAAATCGATCCACCTCACTCCCCTCCATTTGTGACGCCATCTTGGACCATTTTCCTTGATATTCTCACTTATCCCTTCAAAGTATGACACCAAACCCTAATCTGATTAGGTTAGGCGCCTAAGATAAGCTTTGGAGGGAAAATGATTCCTTTTCCTTGATCCTTGTAGCTTGGCCGCCCATTTTGTGCAAAAGATAGGCTTTGGGCGCCCATTTTGTGTAGAAGATAGAAGGGAATGTCTATCTTATCTTTAGTAAACCCTAGGCGCCATTTTCTGATATGTTAGGCGCCATTTTCCTCATTTTCCTTGCTTAAACCGTCCTTGCCTTCCTTTGTAACCCTAGTTGACTTTCTACTTTCTAGAAATGGAAATTACAACTCAACTAAGACTTTCCTAGTTAATCTAATATATCATTAAATTAACTAAGAGTACATTTTATTAACTAGACTCCTAATAAAGCAATAAAGATAGTAACTTAGTCAATAATCAATTAACTAAGCTAAGGACATTTTCAAGGGACTTAAAGGACTCAATACTCCTAAGGGAATTCAGAACATCCCTTAACACACAAGCAACCATGTTCTTGGTCTTGGAATCAATGGAGCTAGATGGACCTCCATCACAAACTCATTTCAAATCAAAGGTTAAAACTATCATAGTCTCTTACGAGATTTTGTGGTGTATGAACACCTTTCAAATCATTTGATGTGCTTAATTACCTATTGTTTTTTACTCCTTTTATATGTATTAGGTATATGTAAAGCATATGAAACCCTTGGATCAAAATCATTTCAAATCAAAGGTTAAAACTATCATAGTCTCGTACGAGATTTTGTGATGCATGAACACCTTTCAAATCATTTGATGTGCTTAATTACCTATTGTTTTTTACTCCTTTTATAGGTATTAGGTATATTTTAAGCATATGAAGCCCTTTGATCAAAACTCATTTAAAATCAAAGGTTAAAATTATTAGTCGCTTATGAGATTTTGTGGTGTATGAACACCTTTCAAATCACTTGATGTTCTTAATTACCTATTGTTTTTGACTCCTTGAATAGGTATTAGGTATATTTAAATGATATGAAGCCCTTGGATCAAATCATTTCAAATCAAAGGTTAAAACTATCATAGTCTCTTACGAGATTTTGTGGTATATGAACACCTTTTAAATCATTTGATGTGCTTAATTACCTATTGTTTTTTATTCCTTTTATAGGTATTAGGTATATTTAAAGCATATGAAGCTCTTGGTTCAAACTCATTTCAAATCAAAGGTTAAAACTATCATAGTCTCTTACGAGATTTTGTGGTTTATGAACACCTTTCAAATCATTTGATGTGCTTAATTACCTTTTTTTTTGACTCCTTTTATATGTATTAGGTATATGTAAAGCATATGAAGCCCTTGGATCAAAATCATTTCAAATCAAAGGTTAAAACTATCATAGTCTCGTACGAGATTTTGTGATGTATGAACACCTTTCAAATCATTTGATGTGCTTAATTACCTATTGTTTTTTACTCCTTTTATAGGTATTAGGTATATTTTAAGCATATGAAGCCCTTTGATCAAAACTCATTTAAAATCAAAGGTTAAAATTATTAGTCACTTATGAGATTTTGTGGTGTATGAACACCTTTCAAAACACTTGATGTTCTTAATTACCTATTGTTTTTGACTCCTTGAATAGGTATTAGGTATATTTAAATGATATGAAGCCCTTGGATCAAACTGTTATATTCTGGCTATGCTCTAGGCAGAATAGGTTGGATTATGAATTTAATTGATAGTTAAGCTTTACTTAATTTAACTTAGATACAGAAATCACCACTAAGTCAATATTAAGGTCCTAAGAACACCACTTGATTCAAGCTCGAAATCAAGCTAGCATTGGCGCTTGGATTAATGATGAATTAATCAAAGCAAAAATAAACTCGAAAGTTCAATGTATAAAACGTCTAATGAATGTTATTAATGACTCAAGCCCTTTAAATACATGTCCTTGACTCTCTAAAAGATAATTACTGAAAATAAAAAGAAATAATTAAACTAATTAAGATAAAACCTATCCTAACTAGGGTTGAAATCGATCCACCTCACTCCCCTCCATTTGTGACGCCATCTTGGACCATTTTCCTTGATATTCTCACTTATCCCTTCAAAGTATGACATCAAACCCTAATCTGATTAGGTTAGGCGCCTAAGATAAGCTTTGGAGGGAAAATGATTCCTTTTCCTTGATCCTTGTAGCTTGGCCGCCCATTTTGTGCAAAAGATAGGCTTTGGGCGCCCATTTTGTGTAGAAGATAGAAGGGAATGTCTATCTTATCTTTAGTAAACCCTAGGCGCCATTTTCTGATATGTTAGGCGCCATTTTCCTCATTTTCCTTGCTTAAACCGTCCTTGCCTTCCTTTGTAACCCTAGTTGACTTTCTACTTTCTAGAAATGGAAATTACAACTCAACTAAGACTTTCCTAGTTAATCTAATATATCATTAAATTAACTAAGAGTACATTTTATTAACTAGACTCCTAATAAAGCAATAAAGATAGTAACTTAGTCAATAATCAATTAACTAAGCTAAGGACATTTTCAAGGGACTTAAAGGACTCAATACTCCTAAGGGAATTCAGAACATCCCTTAACACACAAGCAACCATGTTCTTGGTCTTGGAATCAATGGAGCTAGATGGACCTCCATCACAAACTCATTTCAAATCAAAGGTTAAAACTATCATAGTCTCTTACGAGATTTTGTGGTGTATGAACACCTTTCAAATCATTTGATGTGCTTAATTACCTATTGTTTTTTACTCCTTTTATATGTATTAGGTATATGTAAAGCATATGAAACCCTTGGATCAAAATCATTTCAAATCAAAGGTTAAAACTATCATAGTCTCGTACGAGATTTTGTGATGCATGAACACCTTTCAAATCATTTGATGTGCTTAATTACCTATTGTTTTTTACTCCTTTTATAGGTATTAGGTATATTTTAAGCATATGAAGCCCTTTGATCAAAACTCATTTAAAATCAAAGGTTAAAATTATTAGTCGCTTATGAGATTTTGTGGTGTATGAACACCTTTCAAATCACTTGATGTTCTTAATTACCTATTGTTTTTGACTCCTTGAATAGGTATTAGGTATATTTAAATGATATGAAGCCCTTGGATCAAATCATTTCAAATCAAAGGTTAAAACTATCATAGTCTCTTACGAGATTTTGTGGTATATGAACACCTTTTAAATCATTTGATGTGCTTAATTACCTATTGTTTTTTATTCCTTTTATAGGTATTAGGTATATTTAAAGCATATGAAGCTCTTGGTTCAAACTCATTTCAAATCAAAGGTTAAAACTATCATAGTCTCTTACGAGATTTTGTGGTTTATGAACACCTTTCAAATCATTTGATGTGCTTAATTACCTTTTTTTTTTGACTCCTTTTATATGTATTAGGTATATGTAAAGCATATGAAGCCCTTGGATCAAAATCATTTCAAATCAAAGGTTAAAACTATCATAGTCTAGTACGAGATTTTGTGATGTATGAACACCTTTCAAATCATTTGATGTGCTTAATTACCTATTGTTTTTTACTCCTTTTATAGGTATTAGGTATATTTTAAGCATATGAAGCCCTTTGATCAAAACTCATTTAAAATCAAAGGTTAAAATTATTAGTCACTTATGAGATTTTGTGGTGTATGAACACCTTTCAAAACACTTGATGTTCTTAATTACCTATTGTTTTTGACTCCTTGAATAGGTATTAGGTATATTTAAATGATATGAAGCCCTTGGATCAAACTGTTATATTCTGGCTATGCTCTAGGCAGAATAGGTTGGATTATGAATTTAATTGATAGTTAAGCTTTACTTAATTTAACTTAGATACAGAAATCACCACTAAGTCAATATTAAGGTCCTAAGAACACCACTTGATTCAAGCTCGAAATCAAGCTAGCATTGGCGCTTGGATTAATGATGAATTAATCAAAGCAAAAATAAACTCGAAAGTTCAATGTATAAAACGTCTAATGAATGTTATTAATGACTCAAGCCCTTTAAATACATGTCCTTGACTCTCTAAAAGATAATTACTGAAAATAAAAAGAAATAATTAAACTAATTAAGATAAAACCTATCCTAACTAGGGTTGAAATCGATCCACCTCACTCCCCTCCATTTGTGACGCCATCTTGGACCATTTTCCTTGATATTCTCACTTATCCCTTCAAAGTATGACATCAAACCCTAATCTGATTAGGTTAGGCGCCTAAGATAAGCTTTGGAGGGAAAATGATTCCTTTTCCTTGATCCTTGTAGCTTGGCCGCCCATTTTGTGCAAAAGATAGGCTTTGGGCGCCCATTTTGTGTAGAAGATAGAAGGGAATGTCTATCTTATCTTTAGTAAACCCTAGGCGCCATTTTCTGATATGTTAGGCGCCATTTTCCTCATTTTCCTTGCTTAAACCGTCCTTGCCTTCCTTTGTAACCCTAGTTGACTTTCTACTTTCTAGAAATGGAAATTACAACTCAACTAAGACTTTCCTAGTTAATCTAATATATCATTAAATTAACTAAGAGTACATTTTATTAACTAGACTCCTAATAAAGCAATAAAGATAGTAACTTAGTCAATAATCAATTAACTAAGCTAAGGACATTTTCAAGGGACTTAAAGGACTCAATACTCCTAAGGGAATTCAGAACATCCCTTAACACACAAGCAACCATGTTCTTGGTCTTGGAATCAATGGAGCTAGATGGACCTCCATCACAAACTCATTTCAAATCAAAGGTTAAAACTATCATAGTCTCTTACGAGATTTTGTGGTGTATGAACACCTTTCAAATCATTTGATGTGCTTAATTACCTATTGTTTTTGACTCCTTGAATGGGTATAAGGTATCTTTCAATCATATGAAGCCCATGGATCAAACTCATTTCAAATCAAAGGTTAAAACTATCATAGTCTCTTACGAGATTTTGTGGTGTATGAACACCTTTCAAATCACTTGATGTGCTTAATTACCTATTGTTTTTTACTCCTTTTATAGTTATTAGGTATGTCTAAAGCAGATGACACCCTTTGATCAAACTCATTTCAAATCAAAGGTTAAAACAATCATAGTCTCTTACGAGATTTTTTGGTGTAAACACCTTTCAAATCATTTGATGTGCTTAATTACCTATTATTTTTTATTCCTTTTATAGGTTTTAGTTATATGTAAAGCATATAAAGCCCTTGGATCAAACTCATTTGAAATTAAAGGTTAAAACTATCATAGTCTCTTACGCGATTTTGATATGTATGAGCACCTTTCAAATCATTTGATGTGCTTCATTACCTATTGTTTTTGACTCCTTTAATAGGTATTAGGTATATGTAAAGCATATGAAGCCCTCGGATCAAACTCATTTCAAATCAAAGGTTAAAACTATCATAGTCTCTTACGAGATTTTGTGGTGTATGAACACCTTTTAAATCATTTGATGTGCTTAATTACCTATTGTTTTTTATTCCTTTTATAGGTATTAGGTATATTTAAAGCATATGAAGCCCTTGGTTCAAACTCATTTCAAATCAAAGGTTAAAACTATCATAGTCTCTTACGAGATTTTGTGGTGTATGAACACCTTTAAAATCATTTGATGTGCTTAATTACCTATTGTTTTTTACTCCTTTTATATGTATTAGGTATATGTAAAGTATATGAAGCCCTTGGATCAAAATCATTTCAAATCAAAGGTTAAAACTATCATAGTCTCGTACGAGATTTTGTGATGCATGAACACCTTTCAAATCATTTGATGTGCTTAATTACCTATTGTTTTTGACTCCTTTTATAGGTATTAGGTATATTTTAAGCATATGAAGCCCTTTGATCAAAACTCATTTAAAATCAAAGGTTAAAATTATTAGTCACTTATGAGATTTTGTGGTGTATGAACACCTTTCAAATCACTTGATGTTCTTAATTACCTATTGTTTTTGACTCCTTGAATAGGTATTAGGTATATTTAAATGATATGAAGCCATTGGATCAAATCATTTCAAATCAAAGGTTAAAACTATCATAGTCTCTTACGAGATTTTGTGGTGTATGAACACCTTTCAAATCATTTTATGTGTTTAATTACCTATTGTTTTTGACTCCTTGAATGGGTATTAGGTATCTTTCAATCATATGAAGCCCATGGATCAAACTCATTTCAAATCAAAGGTTAAAACTATCATAGTCTCTTACGAGATTTTGTGGTGTATGAACACCTTTCAAATCACTTGATGTGCTTAATTACCTATTGTTTTTTACTCCTTTTATAGGTATTAGGTATGTCTAAAGCAGATGACGCCCTTGGATCAAACTCATTTCAAATCAAAGGTTAAATCAATCATAGTCTCTTACGAGATTTTGTGGTGTATGAACACCTTTCAAATCATTTGATGTGCTTAATTACCTATTATTTTTTATTCCTTTTTTAGGTTTTAGGTATATGTAAAGCATATGAAGCCCTTCGATCAAACTCATTTCAAATCAAAGGTTAAAACTATCATAGTCTCTTACGAGATTTTGTGGTGTATGAACACCTTTCAAATCATTTGATGTGCTTAATTACCTATTGTTTTTTACTCCTTTTATATGTATTAGGTATATGTAAAGCATATGAAACCCTTGGATCAAAATCATTTCAAATCAAAGGTTAAAACTATCATAGTCTCGTACGAGATTTTGTGATGCATGAACACCTTTCAAATCATTTGATGTGCTTAATTACCTATTGTTTTTTACTCCTTTTATAGGTATTAGGTATATTTTAAGCATATGAAGCCCTTTGATCAAAACTCATTTAAAATCAAAGGTTAAAATTATTAGTCACTTATGAGATTTTGTGGTGTATGAACACCTTTCAAATCACTTGATGTTCTTAATTACCTATTGTTTTTGACTCCTTGAATAGGTATTAGGTATATTTAAATGATATGAAGCCCTTGGATCAAATCATTTCAAATCAAAGGTTAAAACTATCATAGTCTCTTACGAGATTTTGTGGTGTATGAACACCTTTTAAATCATTTGATGTGCTTAATTACCTATTGTTTTTTATTCCTTTTATAGGTATTAGGTATATTTAAAGCATATGAAGCCCTTGGTTCAAACTCATTTCAAATCAAAGGTTAAAACTATCATAGTCTCTTACGAGATTTTGTGGTGTATGAACACCTTTCAAATCATTTGATGTGCTTAATTACCTTTTTTTTTTACTCCTTTTATATGTATTAGGTATATGTAAAGCATATGAAGCCCTTGGATCAAAATCATTTCAAATCAAAGGTTAAAACTATCATAGTCTCGTACGAGATTTTGTGATGTATGAACACCTTTCAAATCATTTGATGTGCTTAATTACCTATTGTTTTTTACTCCTTTTATAGGTATTAGGTATATTTTAAGCATATGAAGCCCTTTGATCAAAACTCATTTAAAATCAAAGGTTAAAATTATTAGTCACTTATGAGATTTTGTGGTGTATGAACACCTTTCAAAACACTTGATGTTCTTAATTACCTATTGTTTTTGACTCCTTGAATAGGTATTAGGTATATTTAAATGATATGAAGCCCCTGGATCAAACTGTTATATTCTGGCTATGCTCTAGGCAGAATAGGTTGGATTATGAATTTAATTGATAGTTAAGCTTTACTTAATTTAACTTAGATACAGAAATCACCACTAAGTCAATATTAAGGTCCTAAGAACACCACTTGATTCAAGCTCGAAATCAAGCTAGCATAGGCGCTTGGATTAATGATGAATTAATCAAAGCAAAAATAAACTCGAAAGTTCAATGTATAAAACGTCTAATGAATGTTATTAATGACTCAAGCCCTTTAAATACATGTCCTTGACTCTCTAAAAGATAATTACTGAAAATAAAAAGAAATAATTAAACTAATTAAGATAAAACCTATCCTAACTAGGGTTGAAATCGATCCACCTCACTCCCCTCCATTTGTGACGCCATCTTGGACCATTTTCCTTGATATTCTCACTTATCCCTTCAAAGTATGACACCAAACCCTAATCTGATTAGGTTAGGCGCCTAAGATAAGCTTTGGAGGGAAAATGATTCCTTTTCCTTGATCCTTGTAGCTTAGCCGCCCATTTTGTGCAAAAGATAGGCTTTGGGCGCCCATTTTGTGTAGAAGATAGAAGGGAATGTCTATCTTATCTTTAGTAAACCCTAGGCGCCATTTTCTGATATGTTAGGCGCCATTTTCCTCATTTTCCTTGCTTAAACCGTCCTTGCCTTCCTTTGTAACCCTAGTTGACTTTCTACTTTCTAGAAATGGAAATTACAACTCAACTAAGACTTTCCTAGTTAATCTAATATATCATTAAATTAACTAAGAGTACATTTTATTAACTAGACTCCTAATAAAGCAATAAAGATAGTAACTTAGTCAATAATCAATTAACTAAGCTAAGGACATTTTCAAGGGACTTAAAGGACTCAATACTCCTAAGGGAATTCAGAACATCCCTTAACACACAAGCAACCATGTTCTTGGTCTTGGAATCAATGGAGCTAGATGGACCTCCATCACAAACTCATTTCAAATCAAAGGTTAAAACTATCATAGTCTCTTACGAGATTTTGTGGTGTATGAACACCTTTCAAATCATTTGATGTGCTTAATTACCTATTGTTTTTGACTCCTTGAATGGGTATAAGGTATCTTTCAATCATACGAAGCCCATGGATCAAACTCATTTCAAATCAAAGGTTAAAACTATCATAGTCTCTTACGAGATTTTGTGGTGTATGAACACCTTTCAAATCACTTGATGTGCTTAATTACCTATTGTTTTTTACTCCTTTTATAGTTATTAGGTATGTCTAAAGCAGATGACACCCTTTGATCAAATTCATTTCAAATCAAAGGTTAAAACAATCATAGTCTCTTACGAGATTTTTTGGTGTAAACACCTTTCAAATCATTTGATGTGCTTAATTACCTATTATTTTTTATTCCTTTTATAGGTTTTAGTTATATGTAAAGCATATGAAGCCCTTGGATCAAACTCATTTGAAATTAAAGGTTAAAACTATCATAGTCTCTTACGCGATTTTGATATGTATGAACACCTTTCAAATCATTTGATGTGCTTCATTACCTATTGTTTTTGACTCCTTTAATAGGTATTAGGTATATGTAAAGCATATGAAGCCCTCGGATCAAACTCATTTCAAATCAAAGGTTAAAACTATCATAGTCTCTTACGAGATTTTGTGGTGTATGAACACCTTTTAAATCATTTGATGTGCTTAATTACCTATTGTTTTTTATTCCTTTTATAGGTATTAGGTATATTTAAAGCATATGAAGCCCTTGGTTCAAACTCATTTCAAATCAAAGGTTAAAACTATCATAGTCTCTTACGAGATTTTGTGGTGTATGAACACCTTTAAAATCATTTGATGTGCTTAATTACCTATTGTTTTTTACTCCTTTTATATGTATTAGGTATATGTAAAGTATATGAAGCCCTTGGATCAAAATCATTTCAAATCAAAGGTTAAAACTATCATAGTCTCGTACGAGATTTTGTGATGCATGAACACCTTTCAAATCATTTGATGTGCTTAATTACCTATTGTTTTTTACTCCTTTTATAGGTATTAGGTATATTTTAAGCATATGAAGCCCTTTGATCAAAACTCATTTAAAATCAAAGGTTAAAATTATTAGTCACTTATGAGATTTTGTGGTGTATGAACACCTTTCAAATCACTTGATGTTCTTAATTACCTATTGTTTTTGACTCCTTGAATAGGTATTAGGTATATTTAAATGATATGAAGCCATTGGATCAAATCATTTCAAATCAAAGGTTAAAACTATCATAGTCTCTTACGAGATTTTGTGGTGTATGAACACCTTTCAAATCATTTTATGTGTTTAATTACCTATTGTTTTTGACTCCTTGAATGGGTATTAGGTATCTTTCAATCATATGAAGCCCATGGATCAAACTCATTTCAAATCAAAGGTTAAAACTATCATAGTCTCTTACGAGATTTTGTGGTGTATGAACACCTTTCAAATCACTTGATGTGCTTAATTACCTATTGTTTTTTACTCCTTTTATAGGTATTAGGTATGTCTAAACCAGATGACGCCCTTGGATCAAACTCATTTCAAATCAAAGGTTAAAACAATCATAGTCTCTTACGAGATTTTGTGGTGTATGAACACCTTTCAAATCATTTGATGTGCTTAATTACCTATTATTTTTTATTCCTTTTTTAGGTTTTAGGTATATGTAAAGCATATGAAGCCCTTCGATCAAACTCATTTCAAATCAAAGGTTAAAACTATCATAGTCTCTTACGAGATTTTGTGGTGTATGAACACCTTTCAAATCATTTGATGTGCTTAATTACCTATTGTTTTTTACTCCTTTTATATGTATTAGTTATATGTAAAGCATATGAAACCCTTGGATCAAAATCATTTCAAATCAAAGGTTAAAACTATCATAGTCTCGTACGAGATTTTGTGATGCATGAACACCTTTCAAATCATTTGATGTGCTTAATTACCTATTGTTTTTTACTCCTTTTATAGGTATTAGGTATATTTTAAGCATATGAAGCCCTTTGATCAAAACTCATTTAAAATCAAAGGTTAAAATTATTAGTCACTTATGAGAATTTGTGGTGTATGAACACCTTTCAAATCACTTGATGTTCTTAATTACCTATTGTTTTTGACTCCTTGAATAGGTATTAGGTATATTTAAATGATATGAAGCCATTGGATCAAATCATTTCAAATCAAAGGTTAAAACTATCATAGTCTCTTACGAGATTTTGTGGTGTATGAACACCTTTCAAATCATTTTATGTGTTTAATTACCTATTGTTTTTGACTCCTTGAATGGGTATTAGGTATCTTTCAATCATATGAAGCCCATGGATCAAACTCATTTCAAATCAAAGGTTAAAACTATCACAGTCTCTTACGAGATTTTGTGGTGTATGAACACCTTTCAAATCACTTGATGTGCTTAATTACCTATTGTTTTTTACTCCTTTTATAGGTATTAGGTATGTCTAAAGCAGATGACGCCCTTGGATCAAACTCATTTCAAATCAAAGGTTAAAACAATCATAGTCTCTTACGAGATTTTGTGGTGTATGAACACCTTTCAAATCATTTGATGTGCTTAATTACCTATTATTTTTTATTCCTTTTTTAGGTTTTAGGTATATGTAAAGCATATGAAGCCCTTCGATCAAACTCATTTCAAATCAAAGGTTAAAACTATCATAGTCTCTTACGAGATTTTGTGGTGTATGAACACCTTTCAAATCATTTGATGTGCTTAATTACCTATTGTTTTTTACTCCTTTTATATGTATTAGGTATATGTAAAGCATATGAAACCCTTGGATCAAAATCATTTCAAATCAAAGGTTAAAACTATCATAGTCTCGTACGAGATTTTGTGATGCATGAACACCTTTCAAATCATTTGATGTGCTTAATTACCTATTGTTTTTTACTCCTTTTATAGGTATTAGGTATATTTTAAGCATATGAAGCCCTTTGATCAAAACTCATTTAAAATCAAAGGTTAAAATTATTAGTCACTTATGAGATTTTGTGGTGTATGAACACCTTTCAAATCACTTGATGTTCTTAATTACCTATTGTTTTTGACTCCTTGAATAGGTATTAGGTATATTTAAATGATATGAAGCCCTTGGATCAAATCATTTCAAATCAAAGGTTAAAACTATCATAGTCTCTTACGAGATTTTGTGGTGTATGAACACCTTTTAAATCATTTGATGTGCTTAATTACCTATTGTTTTTTATTCCTTTTATAGGTATTAGGTATATGTAAGGCTTATGAAGCCCTTGGATCAAACTCATTTCAAATCAAAGGTTAAAACAATCATAGTCTCGTACGAGATTTTGTGATGTATGAACACCTTTCAAATCATTTGATGTGCTTAATTACTTATTGTTTTTGACTCCTTTTATAGGTATTAGTTATATTTTAAGCAAATGAAGCCCTTTGATCAAAACTCATTTAAAATAAAAGGTTAAAATTATTAGTCACTTATGAGATTTTGTGGTGTATGAACACCTTTCAAATCACTTG
Source organism: Patellifolia procumbens (assembly GCA_947645195.1). NCBI lineage: Eukaryota > Viridiplantae > Streptophyta > Magnoliopsida > Caryophyllales > Amaranthaceae > Patellifolia > Patellifolia procumbens. The sequence goes on from CANSGD010001419.1 coordinate 155,032, forward strand.
ATGTTGTTAATTACCTATTGTTTTTGACTCCTTGAATAGGTATTAGGTATATTTAAATGATATGAAGCCCTTGGATCAGACTCATTTCAAATCAAAGGTTAAAAATATCATAGTCTCTTACGAGATTTTGTGGTGTATGAACACCTTTCAAATAATTTGATGTGCTTAATTACCTATTGTTTTTGACTCCTTGAATGGGTATAAGGTATCTTTCTAGCATATGAAGCCCTTCGATCAAACTCATTTCAAATCAAAGGTTAAAACTATCATAGTCTCTTACGAGATTTGTGGTGTATGAACACCTTTCAAATCATTTGATGTGCTTAATTACTTATTGTTTTTTACTCCTTGAATGGGTATTAGGTACATTTCAAATATATGACGCCCATGGATCAAACTCATTTCAAATCGAAGGTTAAAACTATCATAGTCTCTTACGAGATTTTGTTGTGTATGAACACCTTTCAAATCATTCGATGTGCTTAATTTCGTACTGATTTTGAATCCTTGAATAGGTATTAGGTATATTTAAATCATATGAAGCCCTTGGATCAAACTCATTTCATATCAAAGGTCAAAACTATCATAGTCTCTTACGTGATTTTGTGGTGTATGAACACCTTTCAAATCACTTGATGTGCTTAATTACCTATTGTTTTTTACTCCTTTTATAGGTATTAGGTATGTCTAAAGCAGATGACGCCCTTGGATCAAACTCATTTCAAATCAAAGGTTAAAACAATCATAGTCTCTTACGAGATTTTGTGGTGTATGAAAACCTTTCAAATCATTTGATGTGCTTAATTACCTATTATTTTTTATTCCTTTTTTAGGTTTTAGGTATATGTAAAGAATATAAAGCCCTTCGATCAAACTCATTTCAAATCAAAGGTTAAAACTATCATAGTCTCTTACGAGATTTGTGGTGTATGAACACCTTTCAAATCACTTGATTTGCTTAATTACCTATTGTTTTTTACTCCTTTTATAGTTATTAGGTATATTTAAAGCATAGGAAGACCTTGGATAAAACTCATTTCAAATCAAAGGTTAAAAATATCATACTCTCTTACGAGATTTTGAGATGTATGAACACCTTTTAAATCATTTGATGTTCTTAATTACCTATTGTTTTTGAATCCTTCAATAGGTATTAGGTATATGTAAGGCTTATGAAGCGCTTGGATCAAACTCATTTCAAATCAAAGGTTAAAACTATCATAGTCTCGTACGAGATTTTGTGATGTATGAACACCTTTCAAATCATTTGATGTGCTTAATTACTTATTGATTTTGACTCCTTTTATAGGTATTAGTTATATTTTAAACATATGAAGCCCTTTGATCAAAACTCATTTAAAATAAAAGGTTAAAATTATTAGTCACTTATGAGATTTTGTGGTGTATGAACACCTTTCAAATCACTTGATGTTCTTAATTACCTATTGTTTTTGACTCCTTGAATAGGTATTAGGTATATTTAAATGATATGAAGCCCTTGGATCAAACTCATTTCAAATCAAAGGTTAAAACTATCATAGTCTCTTACGAGATTTTGTGGTGTATGAACACCTTTCAAATCATTTGATGTGCTTAATTACCTATTATTTTTTATTCCTTTTTTAGGTTTTAGGTATATGTAAAGCATATGAAGCCCTTCGATCTAACTCATTTCAAATCAAAGGTTAAAACTATCATAGTCTCTTACGAGATTTGTGGTGTATGAACACCTTTCAAATCATTTGATGTGCTTAATTACTTATTGTTTTTGACTCCTTTTATAGGTATTAGTTATATTTTAAGCATATGAAGCCCTTTGATCAAAACTCATTTAAAATAAAAGGTTAAAATTATTAGTCACTTATGAGATTTTGTGGTGTATGAACACCTTTCAAATCACTTGATGTTCTTAATTACCTATTGTTTTTGACTCCTTGAATAGGTATTAGGTATATTTAAATGATATGAAGCCCTTGGATTAAACTCATTTAAAATCAAAGGTTAAAACTATCATAGTCTCTTACGAGATTTTGTGGTGTATGAACACCTTTCAAATCATTTGATGTGCTTAATTACCTATTGTTTTTGACTCCTTGAATGGGTATAAGGTATATTTCAATCATATGAAGCCCATGGATCAAAAACATTTTAAATCAAAGGTTAAAACTATCATAGTCTCTTACGAGATTTTGTGGTGTATGAACACCTTTCAACTCAATTGATGTGCTTAATTACCTATTGTTTTTTACTCCTTTTATAGGTATTAGGTATGTCTAAAGCAGATGACACCCTTGGATCAAACTTATTTCAAATCAAAGGTTAAAACAATCATAGTCTCTTACGAGATTTTTTGGTGAATGAACACCTTTCAAATCATTTGATGTGCTTAATTACCTATTATTTTTTATTCCTTTTTTAGGTTTTAGGTATATGTAAAGCATATGAAGCCCTTCGATCAAACTCATTTCAAATCAAAGGTTAAAACTATCATAGTCTCTTACGAGATTTGTGGTGTATGAACACCTTTCAAATCATTTGATGTGCTTTATTACTTATTGTTTTTTACTCCTTGAATGGGTATTAGGTATATTTCAAATATATGACGCCCATGGATCAAACTCATTTCAAATCGAAGGTTAAAACTATCATAGTCTCTTACGAGATTTTGTTGTGTATGAACGCCTTTCAAATCATTTGATGTGCTTAATTTCGTACTGATTTTGATCCTTGAATAGGTATTAGGTATATTTAAATCATATGAAGCCCTTGGATCAAACTCATTTCATATCAAAGGTCAAAACTATCATAGTCTCTTACGAGATTTTGTGGTGTATGAACACCATTCAAATAATTTGATGTGCTTAATTACCTATTGTTTTTGACTCCTTGAATGCGTATAAGGTATATTTCAATCATATGAAGCCCATGGATCAAACTCATTTGAAATCAAAGGTTAAAACTATCATAGTCTCTTACGAGATTTTGTGGTGTATGAACACCTTTCAAATCACTTGATATGCTTAATTACCGATTGTTTTTTACTCCTTTTATAGGTATTAGGTATGTCTAAAGCAGATGACGCCCTTGGATCAAACTCATTTCAAATCAAAGGTTAAAACAATCATAGTCTCTAACGAGATTTTATGGTGTATGAACACCTTTCAAATCATTTGATGTGCTTAATTACCTATTATTTTTTATTCCTTTTTTAGGTTTTAGGTATATGTAAAGCATATGAAGCCCTTTGATCAAACTCATTTCAAATCAAAGGTTAAAACTATCATAGTCTCTTACGAGATTTGTGGTGTATGAACACCTTTCAAATCACTTGATGTGCTTAATTACCTATTGTTTTTTACTCCTTTTATAGTTATTAGGTATATTTAAAGCATAGGAAGACCTTGGATAAAACTCATTTCAAATCAAAGGTTAAAAATATCATACTCTCTTACGAGATTTTGTGATGTATGAACACCTTTTAAATCATTTTATGTTCTTAATTACCTATTGTTTTTGAATCCTTCAATAGGTATTAGGTATATGTAAGGCTTATGAAGCCCTTGGATCAAACTCATTTCAAATCAAAGGTTAAAACAATCATAGTCTCGTACGAGATTTTGTGATGTATGAACACCTTTCAAATCATTTGATGTGCTTAATTACTTATTGTTTTTGACTCCTTTTATAGGTATTAGTAATATTTTAAGCATATGAAGCCCTTTGATCAAAACTCATTTAAAATAAAAGGTTAAAATTATTAGTCACTTATGAGATTTTGTGGTGTATGAACACCTTTCAAATCACTTGATGTTGTTAATTACCTATTGTTTTTGACTCCTTGAATAGGTATTAGGTATATTTAAATGATATGAAGCCCTTGGATCAGACTCATTTCAAATCAAAGGTTAAAACTATCATAGTCTCTTACGAGATTTTGTGGTGTATGAACACCTTTCAAATAATTTGATGTGCTTAATTACCTATTGTTTTTGACTCCTTGAATGGGTATAAGGTATCTTTCTATCATATGAAGCCCATGGATCAAACTCATTTCAAATCAAAGGTTAAAACTATCATAGTCTCTTACGAGATTTTCTGGTGTATGAACACCTTTCAACTCACTTGATGTGCTTAATTACCTATTGTTTTTTACTCCTTTTATAGGTATTAGGTATGTCTAAAGCAGATGACACCCTTGGATCAAACTCATTTCAAATCAAAGGTTAAAACAATCATAGTCTCTTACGAGATTTTTTGGTGAATGAACACCTTTCAAATCATTTGATGTGCTTAATTACCTATTATTTTTTATTCCTTTTTTAGGTTTTAGGTATATGTAAAGCATATGAAGCCCTTCGATCAAACTCATTTCAAATCAAAGGTTAAAACTATCATAGTCTCTTACGAGATTTGTGGTGTATGAACACCTTTCAAATCATTTGATGTGCTTAATTACTTATTGTTTTTTACTCCTTGAATGGGTATTAGGTACATTTCAAATATATGACGCCCATGGATCAAACTCATTTCAATTCGAAGGTTAAAACTATCATAGTCTCTTACGAGATTTTGTGGTGTATGAACACCTTTCAAATCACTTGATGTTCTTAATTACCTATTGTTTTTGACTCCTTGAATAGGTATTAGGTATATTTAAATCATATGAAGCCCTTGGATCAAACTCATTTCATATCAAAGGTCAAAACTATCATAGTCTCTTACGAGATTTTGTGGTGTATGAACACCTTTCAAATCACTTGATGTGCTTAATTACCTATTGTTTTTTACTCCTTTTATAGGTATTAGGTATGTCTAAAGCAGATGACGCCCTTGGATCAAACTCATTTCAAATCAAAGGTTAAAACAATCATAGTCTCTTACGAGATTTTGTGGTGTATGAAAACCTTTCAAATCATTTGATGTGCTTAATTACCTATTATTTTTTATTCCTTTTTTAGGTTTTAGGTATATGTAAAGAATATGAAGCCCTTCGATCAAACTCATTTCAAATCAAAGGTTAAAACTATCATAGTCTCTTACGAGATTTGTGGTGTATGAACACCTTTCAAATCACTTGATTTGCTTAATTACCTATTGTTTTTTACTCCTTTTATAGTTATTAGGTATATTTAAAGCATAGGAAGACCTTGGATAAAACTCATTTCAAATCAAAGGTTAAAAATATCATACTCTCTTACGAGATTTTGTGATGTATGAACACCTTTTAAATCATTTGATGTTCTTAATTACCTATTGTTTTTGAATCCTTCAATAGGTATTAGGTATATGTAAGGCTTATGAAGCCCTTGGATCAAACTCATTTCAAATCAAAGGTTAAAACTATCATAGTCTCGTACGAGATTTTGTGATGTATGAACACCTTTCAAATCATTTGATGTGCTTAATTACTTATTGTTTTTGACTCCTTTTATAGGTATTAGTTATATTTTAAACATATGAAGCCCTTTGATCAAAACTCATTTATAATAAAAGGTTAAAATTATTAGTCACTTATGAGATTTTGTGGTGTATGAACACCTTTCAAATCACTTGATGTTCTTAATTACCTATTGTTTATGACTCCTTGAATAGGTATTAGGTATATTTAAATCATATGAATCCCTTGGATCAAACTCATTTCAAATCAAAGGTTAAAACTATCATAGTCTCTTACGAGATTTTGTGGTGTATGAACACCTTTCAAATAATTTGATGTGCTTAATTACCTATTGTTTTTGACTCCTTGAATGGGTATAAGGTATCTTTCTATCATATGAAGCCCATGGATCAAACTCATTTCAAATCAAAGGTTAAAACTATCATAGTCTCTTACGAGATTTTCTGGTGTATGAACACCTTTCAACTCACTTGATGTGCTTAATTACCTATTGTTTTTTACTCCTTTTATAGGTATTAGGTATGTCTAAAGCAGATGACACCCTTGGATCAAACTCATTTCAAATCAAAGGTTAAAACAATCATAGTCTCTCACGAGATTTTTTGGTGAATGAACACCTTTCAAATCATTTGATGTGCTTAATTACCTATTATTTTTTATTCCTTTTTTAGGTTTTAGGTATATGTAAAGCATATGAAGCCCTTCGATCAAACTCATTTCAAATCAAAGGTTAAAACTATCATAGTCTCTTACGAGATTTGTGGTGTATGAACACCTTTCAAATCATTTGATGTGCTTAATTACTTATTGTTTTTTACTCCTTGAATGGGTATTAGGTACATTTCAAATATATGACGCCCATGGATCAAACTCATTTCAATTCGAAGGTTAAAACTATCATAGTCTCTTACGAGATTTTGTGGTGTATGAACACCTTTCAAATCACTTGATGTTCTTAATTACCTATTGTTTTTGACTCCTTGAATAGGTATTAGGTATATTTAAATCATATGAAGCCCTTGGATCAAACTCATTTCATATCAAAGGTCAAAACTATCACAGTCTCTTACGAGATTTTGTGGTGTATGAACACCTTTCAAATCACTTGATGTGCTTAATTACCTATTGTTTTTTACTCCTTTTATAGGTATTAGGTATGTCTAAAGCAGATGACGCCCTTGGATCAAACTCATTTCAAATCAAAGGTTAAAACAATCATAGTCTCTTACGAGATTTTGTGGTGTATGAAAACCTTTCAAATCATTTGATGTGCTTAATTACCTATTATTTTTTATTCCTTTTTTAGGTTTTAGGTATATGTAAAGAATATGAAGCCCTTCGATCAAACTCATTTCAAATCAAAGGTTAAAACTATCATAGTCTCTTACGAGATTTGTGGTGTATGAACACCTTTCAAATCACTTGATTTGCTTAATTACCTATTGTTTTTTACTCCTTTTATAGTTATTAGGTATATTTAAAGCATAGGAAGACCTTGGATAAAACTCATTTCAAATCAAAGGTTAAAAATATCATACTCTCTTACGAGATTTTGTGATGTATGAACACCTTTTAAATCATTTGATGTTCTTAATTACCTATTGTTTTTGAATCCTTCAATAGGTATTAGGTATATGTAAGGCTTATGAAGCCCTTGGATCAAACTCATTTCAAATCAAAGGTTAAAACTATCATAGTCTCGTACGAGATTTTGTGATGTATGAACACCTTTCAAATCATTTGATGTGCTTAATTACTTATTGTTTTTGACTCCTTTTATAGGTATTAGTTATATTTTAAACATATGAAGCCCTTTGATCAAAACTCATTTATAATAAAAGGTTAAAATTATTAGTCACTTATGAGATTTTGTGGTGTATGAACACCTTTCAAATCACTTGATGTTCTTAATTACCTATTGTTTATGACTCCTTGAATAGGTATTAGGTATATTTAAATCATATGAATCCCTTGGATCAAACTCATTTCAAATCAAAGGTTAAAACTATCATAGTCTCTTACGAGATTTTGTGGTGTATGAACACCTTTCAAATAATTTGATGTGCTTAATTACCTATTGTTTTTGACTCCTTGAATGGGTATAAGGTATCTTTCTATCATATGAAGCCCATGGATCAAACTCATTTCAAATCAAAGGTTAAAACTATCATAGTCTCTTACGAGATTTTCTGGTGTATGAACACCTTTCAACTCACTTGATGTGCTTAATTACCTATTGTTTTTTACTCCTTTTATAGGTATTAGGTATGTCTAAAGCAGATGACACCCTTGGATCAAACTCATTTCAAATCAAAGGTTAAAACAATCATAGTCTCTCACGAGATTTTTTGGTGAATGAACACCTTTCAAATCATTTGATGTGCTTAATTACCTATTATTTTTTATTCCTTTTTTAGGTTTTAGGTATATGTAAAGCATATGAAGCCCTTCGATCAAACTCATTTCAAATCAAAGGTTAAAACTATCATAGTCTCTTACGAGATTTGTGGTGTATGAACACCTTTCAAATCATTTGATGTGCTTAATTACTTATTGTTTTTTACTCCTTGAATGGGTATTAGGTACATTTCAAATATATGACGCCCATGGATCAAACTCATTTCAATTCGAAGGTTAAAACTATCATAGTCTCTTACGAGATTTTGTGGTGTATGAACACCTTTCAAATCACTTGATGTTCTTAATTACCTATTGTTTTTGACTCCTTGAATAGGTATTAGGTATATTTAAATCATATGAAGCCCTTGGATCAAACTCATTTCATATCAAAGGTCAAAACTATCACAGTCTCTTACGAGATTTTGTGGTGTATGAACACCTTTCAAATCACTTGATGTGCTTAATTACCTATTGTTTTTTACTCCTTTTATAGGTATTAGGTATGTCTAAAGCAGATGACGCCCTTGGATCAAACTCATTTCAAATCAAAGGTTAAAACAATCATAGTCTCTTACGAGATTTTGTGGTGTATGAAAACCTTTCAAATCATTTGATGTGCTTAATTACCTATTATTTTTTATTCCTTTTTTAGGTTTTAGGTATATGTAAAGAATATGAAGCCCTTCGATCAAACTCATTTCAAATCAAAGGTTAAAACTATCATAGTCTCTTACGAGATTTGTGGTGTATGAACACCTTTCAAATCACTTGATTTGCTTAATTACCTATTGTTTTTTACTCCTTTTATAGTTATTAGGTATATTTAAAGCATAGGAAGACCTTGGATAAAACTCATTTCAAATCAAAGGTTAAAAATATCATACTCTCTTACGAGATTTTGTGATGTATGAACACCTTTTAAATCATTTGATGTTCTTAATTACCTATTGTTTTTGAATCCTTCAATAGGTATTAGGTATATGTAAGGCTTATGAAGCCCTTGGATCAAACTCATTTCAAATCAAAGGTTAAAACTATCATAGTCTCGTACGAGATTTTGTGATGTATGAACACCTTTCAAATCATTTGATGTGCTTAATTACTTATTGTTTTTGACTCCTTTTATAGGTATTAGTTATATTTTAAACATATGAAGCCCTTTGATCAAAACTCATTTATAATAAAAGGTTAAAATTATTAGTCACTTATGAGATTTTGTGGTGTATGAACACCTTTCAAATCACTTGATGTTCTTAATTACCTATTGTTTATGACTCCTTGAATAGGTATTAGGTATATTTAAATGATATGAAGCCCTTGGATCAAACTCATTTCAAATCAAAGGTTAAAACTATCATAGTCTCTTACGAGATTTTGTGGTGTATGAACACCTTTCAAATCATTTGATGTGCTTATTTACCTATTGTTTTTGACTCCTTGAATGGGTATAAGGTATCTTTCAATCATATGAAGCCCATGGATCAAACTCATTTCAAATCAAAGGTTAAAACTATCATAGTCTCTTACGAGATTTTGTGGTGTATGAACACCTTTCAACTCACTTGATGTGCTTAATTACCTATTGTTTTTTACTCCTTTTATAGTTATTAGGTATGTCTAATGCAGATGACACCCTTGGATCAAACTCATTTCAAATCAAAGGTTAAAACAATCATAGTCTCTTACGAGATTTTTTGGTGAATGAACACCTTTCAAATCATTTGATGTGCTTAATTACCTATTATTTTTTATTCCTTTTTTAGGTTTTAGGTATATGTAAAGCATATGAAGCCCTTCGATCAAACTCATTTCAAATCAAAGGTTAAAACTATCATAGTCTCTTACGAGATTTGTGGTGTATGAACACCTTTCAAATCATTTGATGTGCTTAATTACTTATTGTTTTTTACTCCTTGAATGGGTATTAGATATATTTCAAATATATGACGCCCATGGATCAAAGTCATTTCAAATCGAAGGTTAAAACTATCATAGTCTCTTACGAGATTTTGTTGTGTATGAACACCTTTCAAATCATTTGATGTGCTTAATTTCGTACTGATTTTGAATCCTTGAATAGGTATTAGGTATATTTAAATCATATGAAGCCCTTGGATCAAACTCATTTCATATCAAAGGTCAAAACTATCATAGTCTCTTACGAGATTTTGTGGTGTATGAACACCTTTCAAATAATTTGATGTGCTTAATTACCTATTGTTTTTGACTCCTTGAATGGGTATAAGGTATCTTTCAATCATATGAAGCCCATGGATCAAACTCATTTGAAATCAAAGGTTAAAACTATCATAGTCTCTTACGAGATTTTGTGGTGTATGAACACCTTTCAACTCACTTGATGTGCTTAATTACCTATTGTTTTTTACTCCTTTTATAGGTATTAGGTATGTCTAAAGCAGATGACACCATTGGATCAAACTCATTTCAAATCAAAGGTTAAAACAATCATAGTCTCTTACGAGATTTTTTGGTGAATGAACACCTTTCAAATCATTTGATGTGCTTAATTACCTATTATTTTTTATTCCTTTTTTAGGTTTTAGGTATATGTAAAGCATATGAAGCCCTTCGATCAAACTCATTTCAAATCAAAGGTTAAAACTATCATAGTCTCTTACGAGATTTGTGGTGTATGAACACCTTTCAAATCATTTGATGTGCTTAATTACTTATTGTTTTTTACTCCTTGAATGGGTATTAGGTATATTTCAAATATATGACGCCCATGGATCAAACTCATTTCAAATCGAAGGTTAAAACTATCATAGTCTCTTACGAGATTTTGTTGTGTATGAACACCTTTCAAATCATTTGATGTGCTTAATTTCGTACTGATTTTGAATCCTTGAATAGGTATTAGGTATATTTAAATCATATGAAGCCCTTGGATCAAACTCATTTCATATCAAAGGTCAAAACTATCATAGTCTCTTACGAGATTTTGTGGTGTATGAACACCTATCAAATCACTTGATGTGCTTAATAACCTATTGTTTTTTACTCCTTTTATAGGTATTAGGTATGTCTAAAGCAGATGACGCCCTTGGATCAAACTCCTTTCAAATCAAAGGTTAAAACAATCATAGTCTCTTAAGAGATTTTGTGGTGTCTGAAAACCTTTCAAATCATTTGATGTGCTTAATTACCTATTATTTTTTATTCCTTTTTTAGGTTTTAGGTATATGTAAAGCATATGAAGCCCTTCGATCAAACTCATTTCTAATCAAAGGTTAAAACTATCATAGTCTCTTACGAGATTTGTGGTGTATGAACACCTTTCAAATCACTTGATTTGCTTAATTACCTATTGTTTTTTACTCCTTTTATAGTTATTAGGTATATTTAAAGCATAGGAAGACCTTGGATAAAACTCATTTCAAATCAAAGGTTAAAAATATCATACTCTCTTACGAGATTTTGTGATGTATGAACACCTTTTAAATCATTTGATGTTCTTAATTACCTATTGTTTTTGAATCCTTCAATAGGTATTAGGTATATGTAAGGCTTATGAAGCCCTTGGATCAAACTCATTTCAAATCAAAGGTTAAAACTATCATAGTCTCGTACGAGATTTTGTGATGTAAGAACACCTTTCAAATCATTTGATGTGCTTAATTACTTATTGTTTTTGACTCCTTTTATAGGTATTAGTTATATTTTAAGCATATGAAGCCCTTTGATCAAAACTCATTTAAAATAAAAGGTTAAAATTATTAGTCACTTATGAGATTTTGTGGTGTATGAACACCTCTCAAATCACTTGATGTTCTTAATTACCTATTGTTTTTGACTCCTTGAATAGGTGTTAGGTATATTTAAATGATATGAAGCCCTTGGATCAAACTCATTTCAAATCAAAGGTTAAAACTATCATAGTCTCTTACGAGATTTTGTGGTGTATGAACACCTTTCAAATCATTTGATGTGCTTAATTACCTATTGTTTTTGACTCCTTGAATGGGTATAAGGTATCTTTCAATCAAATGAAGCCCATGGATCAAACTCATTTCAAATCAAAGGTTAAAACTATCATAGTCTCTTACGAGATTTTGTGGTGTATGAACACCTTTCAACTCACTTGATGTGCTTAATTACCTATTGTTTTTTACTCCTTTTATAGGTATTAGGTATGTCTAAAGCAGATGACACCCTTGGATCAAACTCATTTCAAATCAAAGGTTAAAACAATCATAGTCTCTTACGAGATTTTTTGGTGAATGAACACCTTTCAAATCATTTGATGTGCTTAATTACCTATTATTTTTTATTCCTTTTTTAGGTTTTAGGTATATGTAAAGCATATGAAGCCCTTCGATCAAACTCATTTCAAATCAAAGGTTAAAACTATCATAGTCTCTTACGAGATTTGTGGTGCATGAACACCTTTCAAATCATTTGATGTGCTTAATTACTTATTGTCTTTTACTCCTTGAATGGGTATTAGGTATATTTCAAATATATGACGCCCATGGATCAAACTCATTTCAAATCGAAGGTTAAAACTATCATAGTCTCTTACGAGATTTTGTTGTGTATGAACACCTTTCAAATCATTTGATGTGCTTAAATTCGTACTGATTTTGAATCCTTGAATAGGTATTAGGTATATTTAAATCATATGAAGCCCTTGGATCAAACTTATTTCATATCAAAGGTCAAAACTATCATAGTCTCTTACGAGATTATTTGGTGTATAAACACCTTTCAAATCACTTGATGTGCTTAATTACCTATTGTTTTTTACTCCTTTTATAGGTATTGGGTATGTCTAAAGCAGATGACGCCCTTGGATCAAACTCATTTAAAATCAAAGGTTAAAACAATCATAGTCTCTTACGAGATTTTGTGGTGTATGAACACCTTTCAAATCATTTGATGTGCTTAATTACCTATTATTTTTCATTCCTTTTTTAGGTTTTAGGAATATGTAAAGCATATGAAGCCCTTCGATCAAACTCATTTCAAATCAAAGGTTAAAACTATCATAGTCTCTTACGAGATTTGTGGTGTATGAACACCTTTCAAATCACTTGATGTGCTTAATTACCTATTGTTTTTTACTCCTTTTATAGGTATTAGTTATATTTTAAGCATATGAAGCCCTTTGATCAAAACTCATTTCAAATCAAAGGTTAAAAATATCATACTCTCTTACGAGATTTTGTGATGTATGAACACCTTTTAAATCATTTGATGTTCTTAATTACCTATTGTTTTTGAATCCTTCAATAGGTATTAGGTATATGTAAGGCTTATGAAGCCCTTGGATCAAACTCATTTCAAATCAAAGGTTAAAACTATCATAGTCTCGTACGAGATTTTGTGATGTAAGAACACCTTTCAAATCATTTGATGTGCTTAATTACTTATTGTTTTTGACTCCTTTTATAGGTATTAGTTATATTTTAAGCATATGAAGCCCTTTGATCAAAACTCATTTAAAATAAAAGGTTAAAATTATTAGTCACTTATGAGATTTTGTGGTGTATGAACACCTCTCAAATCACTTGATGTTCTTAATTACCTATTGTTTTTGACTCCTTGAATAGGTGTTAGGTATATTTAAATGATTTGAAGCCCTTGGATCAAACTCATTTCAAATCAAAGGTTAAAACTATCATAGTCTCTTACGAGATTTTGTGGTGTATGAACACCTTTCAAATCATTTGATGTGCTTAATTACCTATTGTTTTTGACTCCTTGAATGGGTATAAGGTATCTTTCAATCAAATGAAGCCCATGGATCAAACTCATTTCAAATCAAAGGTTAAAACTATCATAGTCTCTTACGAGATTTTGTGGTGTATGAACACCTTTCAACTCACTTGATGTGCTTAATTACCTATTGTTTTTTACTCCTTTTATAGGTATTAGGTATGTCTAAAGCAGATGACACCCTTGGATCAAACTCATTTCAAATCAAAGGTTAAAACAATCATAGTCTCTTACGAGATTTTTTGGTGAATGAACACCTTTCAAATCATTTGATGTGCTTAATTACCTATTATTTTTTATTCCTTTTTTAGGTTTTAGGTATATGTAAAGCATATGAAGCCCTTCGATCAAACTCATTTCAAATCAAAGGTTAAAACTATCATAGTCTCTTACGAGATTTGTGGTGCATGAACACCTTTCAAATCATTTGATGTGCTTAATTACTTATTGTCTTTTACTCCTTGAATGGGTATTAGGTATATTTCAAATATATGACGCCCATGGATCAAACTCATTTCAAAATCGAAGGTTAAAACTATCATAGTCTCTTACGAGATTTTGTTGTGTATGAACACCTTTCAAATCATTTGATGTGCTTAAATTCGTACTGATTTTGAATCCTTGAATAGGTATTAGGTATATTTAAATCATATGAAGCCCTTGGATCAAACTTATTTCATATCAAAGGTCAAAACTATCATAGTCTCTTACGAGATTATTTGGTGTATAAACACCTTTCAAATCACTTGATGTGCTTAATTACCTATTGTTTTTTACTCCTTTTATAGGTATTGGGTATGTCTAAAGCAGATGACGCCCTTGGATCAAACTCATTTAAAATCAAAGGTTAAAACAATCATAGTCTCTTACGAGATTTTGTGGTGTATGAACACCTTTCAAATCATTTGATGTGCTTAATTACCTATTATTTTTCATTCCTTTTTTAGGTTTTAGGAATATGTAAAGCATATGAAGCCCTTCGATCAAACTCATTTCAAATCAAAGGTTAAAACTATCATAGTCTCTTACGAGATTTGTGGTGTATGAACACCTTTCAAATCACTTGATGTGCTTAATTACCTATTGTTTTTTACTCCTTTTATAGTTATTAGGTATATTTAAAGCATAGGAAGACCTTGGATAAAACTCATTTCAAATCAAAGGTTAAAAATATCATACTCTCTTACGAGATTTTGTGATGTATGAACACCTTTTAAATCATTTGATGTTCTTAATTACCTATTGTTTTTGAATCCTTCAATAGGTATTAGGTATATGTAAGGCTTATGAAGCCCTTGGATCAAACTCATTTCAAATCAAAGGTTAAAACTATCATAGTCTCGTACGAGATTTTGTGATGTATGAACACCTTTCAAATCATTTGATGTGCTTAATTACTTATTGTTTTTGACTCCTTTTATAGGTATTAGTAATATTTTAAGCATATGAAGCCCTTTGATCAAAACTCATTTAAAATAAAAGGTAAAAATTATTAGTCACTTATGAGATTTTGTGGTGTATGAACACCTTTCAAATCACTTGATGTTCTTAATTACCTATTGTTTTTGACTCCTTGAATAGGTATTAGGTATATTTAAATGATATGAAGCCCTTGGATCAAACTCATTTCAAATCAAAGGTTAAAACTATCATAGTCTCTTACGAGATTTTGTGGTGTATGAACACCTTTCAAATCATTTGATGTGCTTAATTACCTATTGTTTTTGACTCCTTGAATGGGTATAAGGTATCTTTCAATCATATGAAGCCCATGGATCAAACTCATTTCAAATCAAAGGTTAAAACTATCATAGTCTCTTACGAGATTTTGTGGTGTATGAACACCTTTCAACTCACTTGATGTGCTTAATCACCTATTTTTTTTTACTCCTTTTATAGGTATTAGGTATGTCTAAAGCAGATGACACCCTTGGATCAAACTCATTTCAAATCAAAGGTTAAAACAATCATAGTCTCTTACGAGATTTTTTGGTGAATGAACACCTTTCAAATCATTTGATGTGCTTAATTACCTATTATTTTTTATTCCTTTTTTAGGTTTTAGGTATATGTAAAGCATATGAAGCCCTTCGATCAAACTCATTTCAAATCAAAGGTTAAACCTATCATAGTCTCTTACGAGATTTGTGGTGTATGAACACCTTTCAAATCATTTGATGTGCTTAATTACTTATTGTTTTTTACTCCTTGAATGGGTATTAGTTATATTTCAAATATATGACGCCCATGGATCAAACTCATTTAAAATCGAAGGTTAAAACTATCATAGTCTCTTACGAGATTTTGTTGTGTATGAACACCTTTCAAATCATTTGATGTGCTTAATTTCGTAATGATTTTTAATCCTTGAATAGGTATTAGGTATATTTAAATCATATGAAGCCCTTGGATCAAACTCATTTCATATCAAAGGTCAAAACTATCATAGTCTCTTACGAGATTTTGTGGTGCATGAACACCTTTCAAATCATTTGATGTGCTTAAATATCAATTCTTTTGACTCCTTTTATAGGTATTAGGTATGTCTAAAGCATATCAAGCCCTTGGATCAAACTCATTTCAAATCAAAGGTTAAAACAATCGTAGTCTCTTACGAGATTTTGTGGTGTATGAACACCTTTCAAATCATTTGATGTGCTTAATAACCTATTATTTTTTATTCTTTTATAGGTTTAAGGTATATGTAAAGCAAATGAAGCCCTTGGATCAAACTCATTACAAATCAAAGGTTAAGACAATCATAGTCTCTTACGAGATTTTGTGGTGTATGAACACCTTTCAAATCATTTGATGTGCTTAATTACCTATTATTTTTTATTCCTTTTATAGGTTTTAGTTATATGTAAAGCATATGAAGCCCTTGGATCAAACTCATTTGAAATTAAAGGTTAAAACTATCATAGTCTCTTACGCGATTTTGATATGTATGAACACCTTTCAAATCATTTGATGTGCTTCATTACCTATTGTTTTTGACTCCTTTAATAGGTATTCAGTATATGTAAAGCATATGAAGCCCTCAGATCAAACTCATTTCAAATCAAAGGTTAAAACTATCATAGTCTCTTACGAGATTTTGTGGTGTATGAACACCTTTTAAATCATTTGATGTGCTTAATTACCTAGTGTTTTTTATTCCTTTTATAGGTATTAGGTATATTTAAAGCATATGAAGCCCTTGGTTCAACCTCATTTCAAATCAAAGGTTAAACTATCATAGTCTCTTACGAGATTTTGTGGTGTATGAACACCTTTCCAATCATTTGATGTGCTTATTTACCTATTGTTTTTGACTCCTTTTATATGTATTAGGTATATGTAAAGCATATGAAGCCCTTGGTTCAAAATCATTTCAAATCAAAGGTTAAAACTATCATAGTCTCGTACGAGATTTTGTGATGTATGAACACCTTTCAAATCATTTGATGTGCTTAATTACCTATTGTTTTTGACTTCTTTTATAGGTATTAGGTATATTTTAAGCATATGAAGCCCTTTGATCAAAACTCATTTAAAATCAAAGGTTAAAATTATTAGTCACTTATGAGATTTTGTGGTGTATGAACACCTTTCAAATCATTTGATGTGCTTAATTACCTATTGTTTTTGACTCCTTGAATGGGTATAAGGTATCTTTCAATCATATGAAGCCCATGGATCAAACTCATTTCAAATCAAAGGTTAAAACTATCATAGTCTCTTACGAGATTTTGTGGTGTATGAACACCTTTCAACTCACTTGATGTGCTTAATCACCTATTTTTTTTTACTCCTTTTATAGGTATTAGGTATGTCTAAAGCAGATGACACCCTTGGATCAAACTCATTTCAAATCAAAGGTTAAAACAATCATAGTCTCTTACGAGATTTTTTGGTGAATGAACACCTTTCAAATCATTTGATGTGCTTAATTACCTATTATTTTTTATTCCTTTTTTAGGTTTTAGGTATATGTAAAGCATATGAAGCCCTTCGATCAAACTCATTTCAAATCAAAGGTTAAACCTATCATAGTCTCTTACGAGATTTGTGGTGTATGAACACCTTTCAAATCATTTGATGTGCTTAATTACTTATTGTTTTTTACTCCTTGAATGGGTATTAGTTATATTTCAAATATATGACGCCCATGGATCAAACTCATTTAAAATCGAAGGTTAAAACTATCATAGTCTCTTACGAGATTTTGTTGTGTATGAACACCTTTCAAATCATTTGATGTGCTTAATTTCGTAATGATTTTTAATCCTTGAATAGGTATTAGGTATATTTAAATCATATGAAGCCCTTGGATCAAACTCATTTCATATCAAAGGTCAAAACTATCATAGTCTCTTACGAGATTTTGTGGTGCATGAACACCTTTCAAATCATTTGATGTGCTTAAATATCAATTCTTTTGACTCCTTTTATAGGTATTAGGTATGTCTAAAGCATATCAAGCCCTTGGATCAAACTCATTTCAAATCAAAGGTTAAAACAATCGTAGTCTCTTACGAGATTTTGTGGTGTATGAACACCTTTCAAATCATTTGATGTGCTTAATAACCTATTATTTTTTATTCTTTTATAGGTTTAAGGTATATGTAAAGCAAATGAAGCCCTTGGATCAAACTCATTACAAATCAAAGGTTAAGACAATCATAGTCTCTTACGAGATTTTGTGGTGTATGAACACCTTTCAAATCATTTGATGTGCTTAATTACCTATTATTTTTTATTCCTTTTATAGGTTTTAGTTATATGTAAAGCATATGAAGCCCTTGGATCAAACTCATTTGAAATTAAAGGTTAAAACTATCATAGTCTCTTACGCGATTTTGATATGTATGAACACCTTTCAAATCATTTGATGTGCTTCATTACCTATTGTTTTTGACTCCTTTAATAGGTATTCAGTATATGTAAAGCATATGAAGCCCTCAGATCAAACTCATTTCAAATCAAAGGTTAAAACTATCATAGTCTCTTACGAGATTTTGTGGTGTATGAACACCTTTTAAATCATTTGATGTGCTTAATTACCTAGTGTTTTTTATTCCTTTTATAGGTATTAGGTATATTTAAAGCATATGAAGCCCTTGGTTCAACCTCATTTCAAATCAAAGGTTAAACTATCATAGTCTCTTACGAGATTTTGTGGTGTATGAACACCTTTCCAATCATTTGATGTGCTTATTTACCTATTGTTTTTGACTCCTTTTATATGTATTAGGTATATGTAAAGCATATGAAGCCCTTGGTTCAAAATCATTTCAAATCAAAGGTTAAAACTATCATAGTCTCGTACGAGATTTTGTGATGTATGAACACCTTTCAAATCATTTGATGTGCTTAATTACCTATTGTTTTTGACTTCTTTTATAGGTATTAGGTATATTTTAAGCATATGAAGCCCTTTGATCAAAACTCATTTAAAATCAAAGGTTAAAATTATTAGTCACTTATGAGATTTTGTGGTGTATGAACACCTTTCAAATCATTTGATGTGCTTAATTACCTATTGTTTTTGACTCCTTGAATGGGTATAAGGTATCTTTCAATCATATGAAGCCCATGGATCAAACTCATTTCAAATCAAAGGTTAAAACTATCATAGTCTCTTACGAGATTTTGTGGTGTATGAACACCTTTCAACTCACTTGATGTGCTTAATCACCTATTTTTTTACTCCTTTTATAGGTATTAGGTATGTCTAAAGCAGATGACACCCTTGGATCAAACTCATTTCAAATCAAAGGTTAAAACAATCATAGTCTCTTACGAGATTTTTTGGTGAATGAACACCTTTCAAATCATTTGATGTGCTTAATTACCTATTATTTTTTATTCCTTTTTTAGGTTTTAGGTATATGTAAAGCATATGAAGCCCTTCGATCAAACTCATTTCAAATCAAAGGTTAAACCTATCATAGTCTCTTACGAGATTTGTGGTGTATGAACACCTTTCAAATCATTTGATGTGCTTAATTACTTATTGTTTTTTACTCCTTGAATGGGTATTAGTTATATTTCAAATATATGACGCCCATGGATCAAACTCATTTAAAATCGAAGGTTAAAACTATCATAGTCTCTTACGAGATTTTGTTGTGTATGAACACCTTTCAAATCATTTGATGTGCTTAATTTCGTAATGATTTTTAATCCTTGAATAGGTATTAGGTATATTTAAATCATATGAAGCCCTTGGATCAAACTCATTTCATATCAAAGGTCAAAACTATCATAGTCTCTTACGAGATTTTGTGGTGCATGAACACCTTTCAAATCATTTGATGTGCTTAAATATCAATTCTTTTGACTCCTTTAATAGGTATTAGGTATGTCTAAAGCATATCAAGCCCTTGGATCAAACTCATTTCAAATCAAAGGTTAAAACAATCGTAGTCTCTTACGAGATTTTGTGGTGTATGAACACCTTTCAAATCATTTGATGTGCTTAATTACCTATTATTTTTTATTCTTTTATAGGTTTAAGGTATATGTAAAGCAAATGAAGCCCTTGGATCAAACTCATTACAAATCAAAGGTTAAGACAATCATAGTCTCTTACGAGATTTTGTGGTGTATGAACACCTTTCAAATCATTTGATGTGCTTAATTACCTATTATTTTTTATTCCTTTTATAGGTTTTAGTTATATGTAAAGCATATGAAGCCCTTGGATCAAACTCATTTGAAATTAAAGGTTAAAACTATCATAGTCTCTTACGCGATTTTGATATGTATGAACACCTTTCAAATCATTTGATGTGCTTCATTACCTATTGTTTTTGACTCCTTTAATAGGTATTCGGTATATGTAAAGCATATGAAGCCCTCAGATCAAACTCATTTCAAATCAAAGGTTAAAACTATCATAGTCTCTTACGAGATTTTGTGGTGTATGAACACCTTTTAAATCATTTGATGTGCTTAATTACCTAGTGTTTTTTATTCCTTTTATAGGTATTAGGTATATTTAAAGCATATGAAGCCCTTGGTTCAACCTCATTTCAAATCAAAGGTTAAACTATCATAGTCTCTTACGAGATTTTGTGGTGTATGAACACCTTTCCAATCATTTGATGTGCTTATTTACCTATTGTTTTTGACTCCTTTTATATGTATTAGGTATATGTAAAGCATATGAAGCCCTTGGTTCAAAATCATTTCAAATCAAAGGTTAAAACTATCATAGTCTCGTACGAGATTTTGTGATGTATGAACACCTTTCAAATCATTTGATGTGCTTAATTACCTATTGTTTTTGACTTCTTTTATAGGTATTAGGTATATTTTAAGCATATGAAGCCCTTTGATCAAAACTCATTTAAAATCAAAGGTTAAAATTATTAGTCACTTATGAGATTTTGTGGTGTATGAACACCTTTCAAATCACTTGATGTTCTTAATTACCTATTGTTTTTGACTCCTTGAATAGGTATTAGGTATATTTAAATGATATGAAGACCTTGGATCAAACTCATTTCAAATCAAAGGTAAAAACTATCATAGTCTCTTACGAGATTTTGTGGTGTATGAACACCTTTCAAATCATTTGATGTGTTTAATTACCTATTGTTTTTGACTCCTTGAATGGTTATTAGGTATCTTTCAATCATATGAAGCCCATGGATCAAACTCATTTCAAATCAAAGGTTAAAACTATCATAGTCTCTTACGAGATTTTGTGGTGTATGAACACCTTTCAAATCATTTGATGTGCTTAATTACCTATTATTATTTATTCCTTTTTTAGGTTTTAGGTATATGTAAAGCATATGAAGCCCATCGATCAAACTCATTTCAAATCAAAGGTTAAAACTATCATAGTCTCTTACGAGATTTCGTGGTGTATGAACACCTTTCAAATCATTTGATGTGCTTAATTACCTATTATTTTTTATTCCTTTTATAGGGTTTAGGTATATGTAAAGCATATGAAGCCCTTGGATCAAACTCATTTCAAATCAAAGGTTAAAACTATCATAGTCTCTTACGAGATTTTGTGGAGTATGAACACCTTTCAAATCACTTGATGTGCTTAATACCTATTGTTTTTTACTCCTTTTATAGGTATTAGGTATATTTAAAGCATATGAAGACCTTGGACAAAACTCATTTCAAATCAATGGTTAAAACTATCATACTCTCTTACGAGATTTTGTGATGTATGAACACCTTTTAAATCATTTAATGTTCTTAATTACCTATTGTTTTTGACTCCTTGAATAGGTATTAGGTATATTTAAATTATATGAAGCCCTTGGATCAAACTCATTTCAAATCGAAGGTTAAAACTATCATAGTCTCTTACGAGATTTTGTGGTGTCTGAACACCTTTCTAATCATTTGATGTGCTTAATTACCTATTGTTTTTGACTCCTTGAATGGGTATAAGGTATCTTTCTATCATTTGAAGCCCATGGATCAAACTCATTTCAAATCAAAGGTTAAAACTATCATAGTCTCTTACGAGATTTTGTGGTGTATGAACACCTTTCAAATCACTTGATGTGGTTAATTACCTTTTTTTTTTTACTCCTTTTATAGGTATTAGGTATATTTAAAGCATAGGAAAACCTTGGATAAAACTCATTTCAAATAAAAGGTTAAAACTATCATACTCTCTTACGAGATTTAGTGGTGTATGACCACCTTTCAAATCACTTGATGTTCTTAATTACCTATTGTTTTTGATTCCTTGAATAGGAATTAGGTATATTTAAATGATATGAAGCCCTTGGATCAAACTCATTTCAAATCAAAGGTTAAAAACTATCATAGTCTCTTACGAGATTTTGTGGTGTATGAACACCTTTCAAATCATTTGATGTGCTTAATTACCTATTGTTTTTGACTCCTTAAATGGGTATTAGGTATATTTCAATCATATGAAGCCCATGGATCAAACTCATTTCAAATCGAAGGTTAAAACTGATGCATAAAGCATTTCACAAGCAAGAGCATTCGTTGGTTAAGAACCGAAGAATCAGTTTTGCTTCAAGCCTTGTTGGAACCGTACCAACAACCACCACTTTCACTAGCCTTAGAACCACCAAACTAGGCCACCAATGTCAAAGAAGAACTCTTGGTGCAACCTTGCTTTGTTAAATTAGTAACTAATCTACGTTAGTTAGCTAATTAACTCAAAGACTTTAATTAGGACAAACTGTCCAGTTTTGCTCTAAGCGCACAGCTCAAAGAAATGAGTATAACTCTTAATTCATTCAACAAACTCTAATGAAACTTCTTGCATTACAAACCTAACATATAAAGCAGTAACATACCAAAAATTCACGTCATTTGGTGATGTTTTGCTTAGGTAACAAAAGCCATCTTAAACTATTACAAAAATCTGGCCAGTTTTCAGTACCTAGGTGCAATGATTGAGGGATTCTGAGAAACGAAAATGTCCTACTGCAAAAAGGAAGCTAAGGTATTAAAATAGACATTCTAAGGAAAATATCCTCAAAAAATCAGCTCCAAAAGCTAAAAAAAGACGGCTGCCCAGAACTGATGAAGAGGGGCCCAGAAAGACGCCTCCCAGCTGCGGTTTTGGATACTTCTCCATGAAGCTCTCATTTCCTATTGATTCTTGCCTCCAACTCTTCACATGCTTGTTGGTGATGTATGTAAGCACACAGGTGAGTCATGTATGGTTGCCTTAGCCAAGAATAAAGCTCAAAAACGTAGCCAAAACGTGCCCTAAACAAACCGTATAAATTCTGTTCTTCCAAAACAGTTTCACTAAGCTTACTTTAATGACTTAGAACTAACTAATTAAGCTATTTAATCATAATTCAAGCTTTATTACTAATACTTTATGATGTTAAGATGATCATAAGCATTAATCAACAAGGCTTAAAAAAGATTAAAAGGTGTTAAGCTTAATTAACAATTCGAAGTACTTGTTTGTTCGAAATTGGATTAAGTAAACTAATGAACTGAATCTCCTTCACCTTAATCTCTTCTTGATGACTCTTTGTTAGGAGATCTGGATTGATCATGGATGCTCCTGCATCATTCTCCCCTGGTTTGGAGAAGTCTTCTTGTAACTCAAAATCTTCTTCTAAATATGGAGCTAAATCACCCACATTGAAGGTGGCCGAAATGTTGCCCATCTCACTTGGTAGTTCTATCTTGTATGCATTGTTATTGATCTTTTCAAGCACCCTAAATGGACCATCACTCCTTGGCATCAGCTTGTTCTTCCTTCTTGATGGAAATCGTTCCTTCCTTAGGTGCAACCATACCAAGTCCCCGGGCTTGTAAATGACCTCCTTTCGATGCTTGTTAGCTCGGACCTTGTAAGCTTCATTAACCTTCTCAATGCGTGCTCTAATCTGTTGGTGAAGCTTTTTCATCTCCTTTGCCTTCTCCTCTGCATCTTTGCTTTGTCTCACTTCAACTGGAATAGGTAGTAAATCAATGGGGCTTAAAGGATTAACCCCATAGTTCACTTCGAATGGAGAGCACTTCGTGGCATATGTAGGTGATCTATTATAAGCAAATTCTGCATGTGCTAGCTTTAGATCCCAATCTTTCTGTGACTTGTTAACTAGAGTCCTGAGGAGAGTAGTAAGTGTCCTGTTTGTCACCTCCGTTTGACCATTAGTTTGTGGATGCGCCGTGGTACTAAAGAGGAGCTTAGTACCTAGGAGCTTCCATAAAGTCTTCCAAAAGAAACTGAGGAACTTAACATCCTTATCAGAAACAATAGTCTTCGGTACACCATGTAATCTAATGATCTCCTTGAAGTACAAATCAGCTACATGAATTGCATCATCCGTCTTGTTGCAAGCAATGAAATGAGCCATCTTTGAGAATCGATCCACCACCACCATAATAGCATCTCTTTGCCTTTGAGTCCTAGGCAAAGCCACAATGAAATCCATACTAACATCTTCCCATGGCTGATTAGGAACTGGAAGTGGAGTATAGAGCCCTTGATGAAAAGAACTCTTGGCCTTTTGACATGTAGAACATCGAGCTAGAACTGAGTGAACATCACCTGCCAGTTTTGGCCAATAAAAGTGTTCCTGCAAAACATCCACAGTTTTGTTAATACCAAAATGTCCAGCTAGGCCTCCTCCATGAACCTCCTTGATGAGCAAATCCCTTAGTGAGCACTTAGGGATACAAAGCTTATTATTTCGGAAGAGAAAACCATCTAGAACCGAATAAGCTCCATGAGAACCATTCTTGCACGCTTCTATCAATGGTGAGAAATCTGGATCATCATAATAAAGCTCCTTAATATGAGTGAAGCCAAGAACTCGAGCCTCCATTAGAGAGAGCATAGAATGCCTCCTAGATAATGCATCTGCAACCACATTAGAAACTCCAGTTTTGTACTTTAAAACAAAATCAAAAGATTGAAGGAACTCCACCCATTTAGCATGTCGTGAACTGAGCTTATGTTGTCCATTAATGTACTTCAAAGCTTGATGATCTGAATGCAACACAAACTGAGCTGGCCTAAGATAATGAGTCCAATAAGTCAAAGCACGAATAATAGCATAGAACTCTTTATCATAGGTGCTGTAGTTGAGCTTGGCATGATTGAGCTTCTCACTGAAATAGGCTATGGGACGCCCTCCTTGTTGTAAAACAGCTCCAATCCCTACGCCACTTGCATCACATTCCACTTCAAACACTTTCTTGAAATCTGGTAAGGCTAGAACAGGCGCCTCACAAAGTTTGCCTTTCAACTGATCAAATGCTTCCTGAGCTGCTGGAGTCCAAGTGAAAGAACCCCCTTTGATACATTCGGTCAGTGGAGCCAAAATAGTACTAAAACCTCTGATGAATCTCCTGTAAAAAGATGCCAATCCATGAAAACTTCGAACTTCTGTGATGGACTTTGGAATTGGCCATGATTTGATTGCCTCCACCTTGGATTCATCCATAGAAATACCCTGAGATGAAATAATGAAACCAAGAAAAGACACACTAGAAGTGAAGAATTCACACTTCTCCATCTTTGCATATAGCTTCTTTTCCCTTAGCTTAAGGAAAACCTTCTTCAGATGAATAAGATGATCCTGTTCACTGTTGCTATACACAAGAATATCATCAAAATAAACCACAACAAACGAACCAATGAAAGGACGAAGTACCTCATGCATGAGCCTCATGAAAGTACTAGGAGCATTAGTTAAACCAAATGGCATAACACGCCACTCATATAACCCACTCTTAGTCTTAAAGGCTGTTTTCCATTCATCCCCTTCCTTGATTCGAATCTGATGATAACCACTACGCAAATCTATCTTGGAGAATATAGTAGCACCATGTAATTCATCGAGCAAATCATCAAGCCTAGGAATAGGATACCTATACTTGATGGTAATGTTGTTTATAGCCCTGCAATCTACACACATACGCATAGTTCCATCCTTCTTTGGAACCAAAATAACAGGAACAGCACATGGACTAAGACTTTCTTGTACAAATCCCTTAGCTAACAATTCAGTAATCTATTTTTGCAACTCTTTAGCTTCTTCAGGATTACATCTATAAGCTGCCTTGTTAGGTAATGGTGCTCCAGGAACTAAGTCAATTTGATGCTCAATACCCCTACTAGGTGGTAAACCATAGGGAAGATCCTCGGGAAAAATATCACTAAAATCGTTCACTAATGGTTTAACCCAATCATGTAATTCACGAGTATTTTCATCATTTGCAGCAAATAACAACAACAAGTACATTTCCTTCCCCTTTTCAATGGCTTTATCAACTTGATGTTTTTGGAGAATTAAGGATTTCTGATTTTTAGCTTTCGAATTGGAGGTTTCTTTCTTAGGCAAATTCGGACCCTTTTTGCTAGGACTAAGTATAATTTTCTTGTTTTCATGCATGAAAGTGTATGTATTAGTCCTACCATTATGTAAGGTTTCCTTATCAGATTGCCACGGCCTCCCTAAGAGAATATGACATGCATTCATAGGCACTACATCACATAAAACCTTATCATTA
This sequence comes from Patellifolia procumbens, assembly GCA_947645195.1. Taxonomy (NCBI): domain Eukaryota; kingdom Viridiplantae; phylum Streptophyta; class Magnoliopsida; order Caryophyllales; family Amaranthaceae; genus Patellifolia; species Patellifolia procumbens. The sequence goes on from CANSGD010001419.1 coordinate 181,556, forward strand.
TACGAATCACCAAAAGAGAAGCTAATTAAAGCTTGTTTTGTTACCTCCACACAGTTACCATCATTAAGCCAATGAAGCTTATATGGTTTAGGATGACTGAAGGTAGGATGATTGAGCTTCTCCACCATAGAACTCGAAGCTACATTAGTGCAACTCCCACCATCAATAATCATGGAACAAATCTTGCCCTTGATTAAGCATTTTGTCTGAAAAATCTGGTCTCGTTGAGATGGTATAGCTTCGGCTTCTTTGGAGTGAAGGACCCTCCTTAGAACCAAGCTAAGATGATCATCTCCTTCCACTTCATCAACAAGAACATCTTCATTGCATTCATCCTCCTTTTCAGATTCTTTTTCGTGCTCCTCTTGATCTTTAAGGGCATCTTCTATGTTTTTAATGTCTAGTAAGGTCATTACCCTTCTGTTTGGGCATTGTGCTTGATAATGACCATAACCATGACACTTAAAACATTTAATATCATCCTTCTTGGAAGAACTTTCAGCAACTTTCTTCCCTTTATCAAGAAATTTCGAACCAGCTTCACTTTTAGGCGTAAATGGAGATGTCGAAGTAGGCTTTACATACGAACTAGAACCTCCTTTAGCATAAGAAGTTCCTTTGCTAAACACCTTCTTCTTCTTGTCTTTTTGATGCTTTTCCACCTTAAGAGCCAACCTGAAAAGTTCATCTAAAGTAGAATAAGATTGAAGCTCAAGCTTCTTTTGGATGTCACGATCTAGGCCCTTCACAAAACGAGCCATGGTCTGTTCTTCCCTTTCTTGAACATCCAATTTCATCATCAACTTTTCATATTCATGGATGTATGTCTCGACATTCTTGGTACCTTGGAACAAATCAGAAAGTTGGTTATATAAATCAAGAGTGTAAGTGGAGGGGAGAAACTTAGCTTCCATCTTCTTTTTCAGTTTCTTCCAACTCTTGATTTTTGGCTTATGCTTCCTTTCTCTAGCAAGAGCAACGTTTTCCCACCAAAGGGATGCATAACCCTTTAGCTTAGTGATAGCCAACTTGAAAGATTTCGAATCATCATACTCCTTTAGCTCGAAAATCCTATTACATCTCGAAACCCATTCCAAATAAGCATCCGGATTAAGGTTTCCATCAAATTCTGGAACATCTAACTTGATGTCTCGAAAATCATCTTGTTTTCGTGGCCTCCTTCTTTGATTAGAAGTTTGTGATTGTACTTCTTCACTAGAGTCATAAACAACCTCATTCTCATCTTCAAAGTGCCTCCTTTCATGAACTTCTCTTCGAACTCCAACACTAGAACTTCGAAAAGCTTCCATGAGATTTGCCATTTGCTCACTAATTGTAGCCATTTGATTCTCAAGGCCAACTAACCTTGCTTCATTCAATGTCATGCCCCTTCTAAACTGATTTTGATCTTCACCACCACTCATTTTAACAACCACTAAGTTGTATCAAAGATTAGAGGTGAAAAGAGAAGAAAAGAGATGTGTTTGGGCTTAGAATTGATTTTGGTTTTGGGGGGATAAGTGTATGAGTTTAGGAAATGATTATGGGATGATTAGAGGGTTAAAAGAATGCTCTTAAACTAACCAAAGCTCTGATACCAAATGATGCATAAAGCATTTCACAAGCAAGAGCATTCGTTGGTTAAGAACCGAAGAATCAGTTTTGCTTCAAGCCTTGTTGGAACCGTACCAACAACCACCACTTTCACTAGCCTTAGAACCACCAAACTAGGCCACCAATGTCAAAGAAGAACTCTTGGTGCAACCTTGCTTTGTTAAATTAGTAACTAATCTACGTTAGTTAGCTAATTAACTCAAAGACTTTAATTAGGACAAACTGTCCAGTTTTGCTCTAAGCGCACAGCTCAAAGAAATGAGTATAACTCTTAATTCATTCAACAAACTCTAATGAAACTTCTTGCATTACAAACCTAACATATAAAGCAGTAACATACCAAAAATTCACGTCATTTGGTGATGTTTTGCTTAGGTAACAAAAGCCATCTTAAACTATTACAAAAATCTGGCCAGTTTTCAGTACCTAGGTGCAATGATTGAGGGATTCTGAGAAACGAAAATGTCCTACTGCAAAAAGGAAGCTAAGGTATTAAAATAGACATTCTAAGGAAAATATCCTCAAAAAATCAGCTCCAAAAGCTAAAAAAAGACGGCTGCCCAGAACTGATGAAGAGGGGCCCAGAAAGACGCCTCCCAGCTGCGGTTTTGGATACTTCTCCATGAAGCTCTCATTTCCTATTGATTCTTGCCTCCAACTCTTCACATGCTTGTTGGTGATGTATGTAAGCACACAGGTGAGTCATGTATGGTTGCCTTAGCCAAGAATAAAGCTCAAAAACGTAGCCAAAACGTGCCCTAAACAAACCGTATAAATTCTGTTCTTCCAAAACAGTTTCACTAAGCTTACTTTAATGACTTAGAACTAACTAATTAAGCTATTTAATCATAATTCAAGCTTTATTACTAATACTTTATGATGTTAAGATGATCATAAGCATTAATCAACAAGGCTTAAAAAAGATTAAAAGGTGTTAAGCTTAATTAACAATTCGAAGTACTTGTTTGTTCGAAATTGGATTAAGTAAACTAATGAACTGAATCTCCTTCACCTTAATCTCTTCTTGATGACTCTTTGTTAGGAGATTTGGATTGATCATGGATGCTCCTGCATCAAAAACTATCATAGTCTCTTACGAGATTTTGTTGTGTATGAACACCTTTCAAATCATTTGATGTGCTTAATTTCGTACTGATTTTGAATCCTTGAATTGGTATTAGGTATATTTAAATCATATGAAACCCTTAGATCAAACTCATTTCATATCAAAGGTCAAAACTATCATAGTCTCTTACGAGATTTTGTGGTGCATGAACACCTTTCAAATCATTTGATGTGCTTAATTACCTATTGTTTTGACTCCTTTTATAGTATTAGGTACGTCTAAAGTATATCAAGCCCTTGGATCAAACTCATTTCAAATCAAAGGTTAAAACAATCGTAGTGTCTTACGAGATTTTGTGGTGTATGAACACCTTTCAAATCATTTTATGTGCTTAATTACCTTTTTTTTTTTTCCTTTTATAGGTTTTAGGTATATGTAAAGCATATGAAGCCCTTTGATCAAACTCATTTCAAATCAAAGGTTAAGACAATCATAGTCTCTTACGAGATTTTGTGGTGTATGAACACCTTTCAAATCATTTGATGTGCTTAATTACCTATTATTTTTTATTCCTTTTATTTGTTTTAGGTATATGTAAAGCATATGAAGCCCTTGGATCAAACTCATTTGAAATTAAAGGTTAAAACTATCATAGTGTCTTACGAGATTTTGATATGTATGAACAGCTTTCAAATCATTTGATGTGCTTCATTACCTATTGTTTTTTACTCCTTTAATAGGTATTAAGTATATGTAAAGCATATGAAGCCCTCGGATCAAACTCATTTCAAATCAAAGGTTAAAACTATCATAGTCTCTTACGAGATTTTGTGGTGTATGAACACCTTTTAAATCATTTGATGTGCTTAATTACCTATTGTTTTTTATTCCTTTTATAGGTATTAGGTATATTTAAAGTATATGAAGCCCTTGGATCAAACTCATTTCAAATCAAAGGTTAAAACTATCATAGTCTCTTACGAGATTTTGTGGTGTATGAACACCTTTCAAATCATTTAATGTGCTTAATTACCTATTGTTTTTGACTCCTTTTATATGTATTAGGTATATGTAAAGCATATGAAGCCCTTGGATCAAACTCATTTCAAATCAAAGGTTAAAACTATCATACTCTCGTACGAGATTTTGTGATGTATGAACACCTTTCAAATCATTTGATGTGCTTAATTACCTATTGTTTTTGACTCCTTTTATAGGTATTAGGTATATTTTAAGCATATGAAGACCTTTGATCAAAACTCATTTAAAATCAAAGGTTAAAATTATTAGTCACTTATGAGATTTTGTGGTGTATGAACACTTTTAAAATCACTTGATGTTCTTAATTACCTATTGTTTTTGACTCCTTGAATAGGAATTAGGTATATTTAAATGATATGAAGCCCTTGGATCAAACTCATTTCAAATCAAAGGTTAAAACTATCATAGTCTCCTACGAGATTTTGTGGTATCTGAACACCTTTCTAATCATTTGATGTGCTTAATTACCTTTTGTTTTTGACTCCTTGAATGGGTATTAGGTACATTTCAATCATATGAAGCCCATGGATCAAACTCATTTCAAATCAAAGGTTAAAACTATCATAGTCTCTTACGAGATTTTGTGGTGTATGAACACCTTTCAAATCATTTGATGTGCTTAATTACCTATTGTTTTTTACTCCTTTTATAGGTATTAGTTATATTTTAAACATATGAAGCCCTTTGATCAAAACTCATTTAAAATCAAAGGTTAAAATTATTAGTCACTTATGAGATTTTGTGGTGTATGAAAACCTTTCAAATCACTTGATGTTCTTAATCACCTATTGTTTTTGACTCCTTGAATAGGTATTAGGTATATTTAAACGATATGAAGCCCTTGGATCAAACTCATTTCAAATCAAAGGTTAAAACTATCATAGTCTCTTACGAGATTTTGTGGTGTATGAACACCTTTCAAATCATTTGATGTGCTGAATTACCTATTGTTTTTGAATCCTTGAATGGGTATAAGGTATCTTTCAATCATATGAAGCCCATGGATCAAACTCATTTCAAATCAAAGGTTAAAACTATCATAGTCTCTTACAAGATTTTGTGGTGTATGAACACCTTTCAAATCACTTGATGTGCTTAATTACCTATTGTTTTTTACTCCTTTTATAGGTATTAGGTATGTCTAAAGCATATGAAGCCCTTGGATCAAACTCATTTCAAATCAAAGGTTAAAACAATCATAGTCTCTTACGAGATTTTGTGGTGTATGAACACCTTCCATGTCATTTGATGTACTTAATTACCTATTATTTTTTATTCCTTTGATAGGTTTTAGGTATATGTAAAGCATATGAAGCCCTTCGATCAAACTCATTTCAAATCAAAGGTTAAAACTATCATGGTCCCTTACGAGATTTCGTGGTGTATGAACACCTTTCAAATAACTTGATGTTCTTAATTACCTATTGTTTTTGAATCCTTCAATAGGTATTAGGTATATGTAAATCATATGAAGCCCTTGGATCAAAATCATTTCAAATCAAAGGTTAATACTATCATAGTCTCTTACGAGATTTTTTGATGTATGAACACCTTTCAAATCATTTGATGTGCTTAGTTACCTATTGTTTTTTACTCCTTTTATAGGTATTAGGTATATTTTAAGCATATGAAGCCCTTTGATCAAAACTCATTTAAAATCAAAGGTTAAAATTATTAGTCACTGACGAGATTTAGTGGTGTATGAAAACCTTCCAAATCACTTGATGTTCTTAATTACCTATTGTTTTTGATTCCTTGAATAGGAATTAGGTATATTTAAATGATATGAAGCCCTTGGATCAAACTCATTTCAAATCAAAGGTTACAACTATCATAGTCTCTTACGAGATTTCGTGGTGTATGAACACCTTTCAAATAACTTGATGTTCTTAATTACCTATTGTTTTTGAATCCTTCAATAGGTATTAGGTATATGTAAATCATATGAAGCCCTTGGATCAAAATCATTTCAAATCAAAGGTTAATACTATCATAGTCTCTTACGAGATTTTTTTGATGTATGAACACCTTTCAAATCATTTGATGTGCTTAGTTACCTATTGTTTTTTACTCCTTTTATAGGTATTAGTTATATTTTAAGCATATGAAGCCCTTTGATCAAAACTCATTTAAAATCAAAGGTTAAAATTATTAGTCACTGACGAGATTTAGTGGTGTATGAAAACCTTCCAAATCACTTGATGTTCTTAATTACCTATTGTTTTTGATTCCTTGAATAGGAATTAGGTATATTTAAATCATATTAAACCCTTGGCTCAAACTCATTTTCAAATCAAAGGTTAAAAACTATCATAGTCTCTTACGAGATTTTGTGGTGTATGAACACCTTTTAAATCATTTGATGTGCTTAATTACCTATTGTTTTTGACTCCTTGAATGGGTATTAGGTATATTTCAATCATATGAAGCCCATGGATCAAACTCATTTCAAATCCAAGGTTAAAACTATCATAGTCTCTTACGAGATTTTGTTGTGTATGAACACCTTTCAAATCATTTGATGTGCTTAATTTCATACTGATTTTGAATCCTTGAATAGGTATTAGGTATATTTAAATCATATGAAGCCCTTGGATCAAACTCATTTTATATCAAAGGTCAAAACTATCATAGTCTCTTACGAGATTTTGTGGTGCATGCACACCTTTTAAATCATTTGATGTGCTTAATTACCTATTGTTTTTTATTCCTTTTATAGGTATTAGGTATATTTAAAGTATATGAAGCCCTTGGATCAAACTCATTTCAAATCAAAGGTTAAAACTATCATAGTCTCTTACGAGATTTTGTGGTGTATCAACACCTTTCAAATCATTTAATGTGCTTAATTAACTATTGTGTTTGACTCCTTTTTTATGTATTAGGTATATATAAAGCATATGAAACCCTTGGATCAAACTCATTTCAAATCAAAGGTTAAAACTATCATAGTCTCGTACGAGATTTTGTGATGTATGAACACCTTTCAAATCATTTGATGTGCTTAATTACCTATTGTTTTTTACTCCATTTATAGGTATTAGGTATATTTTAAGCATATGAAGACCTTTGATCAAAACTCATTTAAAATCAAAGGTTAAAATTATTAGTCACTTATGAGATTTTGTGGTGTATGAACACTTTTCAAATCACTTGATGTTCTTAATTACCTATTGTTTTTGACTCCTTGAATAGGAATTAGGGATATTTAAATCATATGAAGCCCTTGGATCAAACTCATTTCAAATCAAAGGTTACAACTATCATTGTCTCTTACGAGATTTTGTGGTGTATGAACACCTTTCAAATCATTTGATGTGCTTAGTTACCTATTGTTTTTGAGTCCTTGAATGGGTATTAGGTATATTTCAATCATATGAAGCCCATGGATCAAACTCATTTCAAATCGAAGGTTAAAACTATCATAGTCTCTTACGAGATTTTGTTGTGTATGAACACCTTTCAAATCATTTGATGTGCTTAATTTCGTACTGCTTTTGAATCCTTGAGTTGGTATTAGGTATATTTAAATCATATGAAGCACTTGGATCAAACTCATTTGATATCAAAGGTCAAAACTATCATAGTCTCTTACGAGATTTTGTGGTGCATGAACACCTTTCAAATCATTGGATGTGCTTAATTACCTATTGTTTTGACTCCTTTTATAGGTATTAGGTATGTCTAAAGCATATCAAGCCCTTGGATCAAACTCATTTCAAATCAAAGGTTAAAACAATTGTAGTCTCTTACGAGATTTTGTGGTTTATGAACAACTTTCAAATCATTTCATGTGCTTAATTACCTATTATTTTTTATTCCTTTTATTGGTTTTAGGTATATGTAAAGCATATGAAGCCCTTGGATCAAACTCATTTCAAATCAAAGGTTAAACCAATCATAGACTCTTACGATATTTTTTGGTGTATGAACACCTTTCAAATAATTTGATGTGCTTAATTACCTATTATTTTTTATTCCTTTTCTAGGTTTTAGGTATATGTAAAGAATATGAAGCCCTTGGATCAAACTCATTTCAAATCAAAAGTTAAAACTATCATAGTCTCTTACGAGATTTTGATATGTATGAACACCTTTCAAATCATTTGATTTGCTTAATTACCTATTGTTTTTGACTCATTTAATAGGTATTAGGTATATGTAAAGCATATGAAGCCCTCGGATCAAACTCATTTCAAATCAAAGGTAAAAACTATCAGTCTCTTACGAGATTTTGTGGTGTATGAACACCTTTCAAATCATTTGATGTGCTTAATTACCTATTGTTTTTGACTCCTTTAATGGGTATTAGGTATATTTCAATCATATGAAGCCCATGGATCAAACTCATTTCAAATCGAAGGTTAAAACTATCATAGTCTCTTACAAGATTTTGTTGTGTATGAACACCTTTTAAATCATTTGATGTGCTTAATTTCGTACTGATTTTGAATCCTTGAATAGGTATTAGGTATATTTAAATCATATGAAGCCCTTGGATCAAACTCATTTCATATCAAAGGTTACAACTATCATAGTCTCTTACGAGATTTTGTGGTGCATGAACACCTTTTAAATCATTTTATGTGCTTAATTACCTATTGTTTTGACTCCTTTTATAGGTATTAGGTATGTCTAAAGCATATGAAGCACTTGGATAAAACTCATTTCAAATCAAAGATTAAAACAATCGTAGTCTCTTACGAGATTTTGTGGTATATGAACACCATTCAAATCATTTGATGTGCTTAATTACCTATTATTTTTTATTCCTTTTATAGGTTTTAGGTATATGTAAAGCATATGAAGCCTTTGGATAATACTCATTTCAAATCAAATGTTAAAACAATCATAGTCTCTTACGAGATTTTGTGGTGTATGAACACCTTTCAAATCATTTGATGTGCTTAATTACCTATTGTTTGTGATTCCTTTAATATGTATTAGGTATATGTAAAGCATATGAAGCCCTTGGATCAAACTCATTTCAAATCAAAGGTTAAAACTATCATAGTCTCTTACGAAATTTTGTGGTGTATGAACACCTTTGAAATCATTTGATGTGCTTAATTACCTATTGTTTTTTATTCCTTTTATAGGTATTAGGTGTATTTAAAGCATATGAATCCCTGGGATCAAACTCATTTCAAATCAAAGGTTAAAACTATCATAGTCTCTTACGAGATTTTGTGGTTTATGAACACCTTTCAGATGATTTGATGTGCTTAATTACCTATTGTTTTATACTCCTTTAATATGTATTAGGTATATGTAAAGCATATGAAGCCCTTGGATCAAACTCATTTCAAATCAATGGTTAAAACTATCATAGTCTCTTACGAGATTTTGTGGTGTATGAACACCTTTCAAATCACTTGATGTGCTTAATTACCTATTGTTATTTACTCCTTTTATTGGTATTAGGTATATTTAAAGCATATGAAGACGTTGGATAAAACTCATTTCAAATCAAAGGTTAAAACTATCATACTCTCTTACGAGATTTTGTGATGTATGAACACCTTTTAAATCATTTGATGTTCTTAATTACCTATTGTTTTTGAATCCTTCAATAGGTATTAAGTATATGTAAAGCATATGAAGCCCTTGGATCAAACTCATTTCAAATCAAAGGTTAAAACTATCATAGTCTCTTACGAGATTTTGTGATGTATGAACACCTTTCAAATCATTTGATGTGCTTAATTACCTATTGTTTTTTACTCCTTTTATAGGTATTAGGTATATTTTAAGCATATGAAGCCCTTTGATCAAAAGTCATTTAAAATCAAAGGTTAAAATTATTAGTCACTTACGAGATTTTGTGGTGCATGAACACCTTTAAAATCACTTGATGTTCTTAATTACCTATTGTTTTTGACTCCTTGAATAGGTATTAGGTATATTTAAATTATATGAAGCCCTTGGATCAAACTCATTTCAAATCAAAAGTTAAAACTATCATAGTCTCTTACGAGATTTTGTGGTGTATGAACACCTTTCAAATCACTTGATGTGCTTAATTACCTATTGTTTTTTACTCCTTTTATAGGTATTAGGTATATTTAAAGCATATGAAGACCTTGGATAAAACTCATTTCAAATCAAAGGTTAAAACTATCATACTCTCTTACGAGATTTTGTGATGTATGAACACCTTTTAAATCATTTGATGTTCTTAATTACCTATTGTTTTTGAATCCTTCAATAGGTATTAGGTATATGTAAAGCATATGAAGCCCTTGGATCAAACTCATTTCAAATCAAAGGTTAAAACTATCATAGTCTCTTACGAGATTTTGTGGTGTATGAACACCTTTGAAATCATTTGATGTGCTTAATTACCTATTGTTTTTTATTCCTTTTATAGGTATTAGGTATATTTAAAGCATGTGAAGCCCTTGGATCAAACTCATTTCAAATCAAAGGTTAAAACTATCATAGTCTCTTACGAGATTTTGTGGTGTCTGAACACCTTTCAAATCATTTGCTGTGCTTAATTACCTATTATTTTATTTCTCCTTTAATGCATTAGGTATATGTAAAGCATATAAAGCCCTTGGATCAAACTCATTTCAAATCAAAGGTTAAAACTATCATACTCTCGTACGAGATTTTGTGGTGTATGAACACCTTTCAAATCACTTGATGTGCTTAATTACCTATCGTTTTTTACTCCTTTTATGGGTATTAGGTATGTCTAACGCATATGATGCCCTTGGATCAAACTCATTTCAAATCAAAGGTTAAAACTATCATAGTCTCTTACGAAATTTTGTGGTGTATGAACACCTTTCAAATCATTTGATGTGCTTAATTACCTATTGTTTTTTATTCCTTTTATAGGTATTAGGTATATTTAAAGCATAGGAAGACCTTGGATAAAACTCATTTAAAATCAAAGGTTAAAGCTATCATAGTCTTTTACGAGATTTTGTGGTTTATGAACACCTTTCAGATCATTTGATGTGCTTAATTACCTATTGTTTTATAATCCTTTAATATGTATTAGGTATATGTAAAGCATATGAAGCCCTTCGATCAAACTCATTTCAAATCAAAGGTTAAAACTATCATAGTCTCTTGCGAGATTTTGTGGTGTATGAACACCTTCAAATCACTTGATGTGCTTAATTACCTATAGTTTTTTACTCCTTTTATTGGTATTCGGTATATTTAAAGCATATGAAGACGTTGGATAAAACTCATTTCAAATCAAAGGTTAAAACTATCATACTCTCTTACGGGATTTTGTGATGTATGAACACCTTTTAAATCATTTGATGTTCTTAATTACCTATTGTTTTTGAATCCTTCAATAGGTATTAGGTATATTTTAAGCATATGAAGCCCTTTGATCAAAACTCATTTAAAATCAAAGGTTAAAATTATTAGTCACTTACGAGATTTTGTGGTGTATGAACACCTTTCAAATCACTTGATGTTCTTAAATACTATTGTTTTTGACTCCTTGAATAGGTATTAGGTTTATTTAAATTATATGAAGCCCTTTGATCAAACTCATTTCAAATTAATGGTTAAAACTATCAGTCTCTTACGAGATTTTGTGGTGTATGAACACCTTTCAAATCATTTGATGTGCTTAATTACCTATTGTTTTTGACTCCTAGAATGGGTATTAGGTATATTTCAATCATATGAAGCCCATGGATCAAACTCATTTCAAATCGAAGGTTAAAACTATCATAGTCTCTTACGAGATTTTTTTGTGTATGAACACCTTTTAAATCATTTGATGTGCTTAATTTTGTACTGATTTTGAATCCTTGAATAGGTATTAGGTATATTTAAATAATATGAAGCCCTTGGATCAAACTCATTTCATATCACAGGTAAAAACTATCGTAGTCTCTTACAAGATTTTGTGGTGCATGAACACCTTTTAAATCATTTTATGTGCTTAATTACCTATTGTTTTGACTCCTTTTATAGGTATTAGGTATGTCTAAAGCATATGAAGCACTTGGATCAAACTCATTTCAAATCAAAGATTAAAATAATCGTAGTCTCTTACGAGATTTTGTGGTATATGAACACCATTCAAATCATTTGATGTGCTTAATTACCTATTATTTTTTATACCTTTTATAGGTTTTAGGTATATGTAAAGCATATGAAGCCTTTGGATCAAACTCATTTCAAATCAAATGTTAAAACAATCATAGTCTCTTACGAGATTTTGTGGTGTATGAACACCTTTCAAATCATTTGATGTGCTTAATTACCTATTGTTTTTGATTCCTTTAATATGTATTAGGTATATGTAAAGCATATGAAGCCCTTGGATCAAACTCATTTCAAATCAAAGGTTAAAACTATCATAGTCTCTTACGAAATTTTGTGGTGTATGAACACCTTTGAAATCATTTGATGTGCTTAATTACCTATTGTTTTTTATTCCTTTTATAGGTATTAGGTATATTTAAACCATATGAATCCCTTGGATCAAACTCATTTCAAATCAAAGGTTAAAACTATCATAGTCTCTTACGAGATTTTGTGGTTTATGAACACCTTTCAGATCATTTGATGTGCTTAATTACCTATTGTTTTATACTCCTTTAATATGTATTAGGTATATGTAAAGCATATGAAGCTCTTGGATCAAACTCATTTCAAATAAATGGTTAAAACTATCATAGTCTCTTACGAGATTTTCTGGTGTATGAACACCTTTCAAATCATTTGATGTGCTTAATTACCTATTGTTTTTTACTCCTTTTATAGGTATTAGGTATATTTTAAGCATATGAAGCCCTTTTATCAAAACACATTTAAAATCAAAGGTAAAAATTATTAGTCACTTACGAGATTTTGTGGTGTATGAACACCTTTCAAATCACTTGATGTTCTTAATTACCTATTGTTTTTTACTCCTTGAATAGGTATTAGGTATATTTAAATTATATGAAGCCCTTGGATCAAACTCATTTCAAATCAAAAGTTAAAACTATCATAGTCTCTTACGAGATTTTGTGGTGTATGAACACCTTTCAAATCACTTGATGTGCTTAATTACCTATTGTTTTTTACTCCTTTTATAGGTATTAGGTATATTTAAAGCATATGAAGACGTTGGATAAAACTCATTTCAAATCAAAGGTTAAAACTATCATACTCTCTTACGAGATTTTGTGATGTATGAACACCTTTTAAATCATTTCATGTTCTTAATTACCTATTGTTTTTGAATCCTTCAATAGGTATTAGGTATGTAAAGCATATGAAACCCTTGGATCAAACTCATTTCAAATCAAAGGTTAAAACTATCATAGTCTCTTACGAGATTTTGTGATGTATGAACACCTTTCAAATCATTTGATGTGCTTAATTAACAATTGTATTTGACTCCTTTTATAGGTATTAGGTATATTTTAAGCATATGAAGCCCTTTGATCAAAACTCATTTAAAATCAAAGGTTAAAATTATTAGTCACTTACGAGATTTTGTGGTGCATGAACACCTTTCAAATCAGTTGATGTTCTTAATTACCTATTGTTTTTGACTCCTTGAATAGGTATTAGGTATATTTAAATTATATGAAGCCCTTGGATCAAACTCATTTCAAATCAAAAGTTAAAACTATCATAGTCTCTTACGAGATTTTGTGGTGTATGAACACCTTTCAAATCACTTGATGTGCTTAATTACCTAGTGTTTTTTACTCCTTTTATAGGTATTAGGTATATTTAAAGCATATGAAGACCTTGGATAAAACTCATTTCAAATCAAAGGTTAAAACTATCATACTCTCTTACGAGATTTTGTGATGTATGAACACCTTTTAAATAATTTGATGTTCTTAATTACCTATTGTTTTTGAATCCTTCAATAGGTATTAGGTATATGTAAAGCATATGAAGCCCTTGGATCAAACTCATTGCAAATCAAAGGTTAAAATATCATAGTCTCTTACGAGATTTTGTGATGTATGACCACCTTTCAAATCATTTGATGTGCTTAATTACCTATTGTATTTGACTCCTTTTATAGGTAGTAGGTATATTTTAAGCATATGAAGCCCTTTGATCAAAACTCATTTAAAATCAAAGGTTAAAATTATTTGTCACTTACGAGATTTTGTGGTGTATGAACACCTTTCCAATCACATGATGTTCTTAATTACCTATTGTTTTTGACTCCTTGAATAGGTAATAGGTATATTTAAATGTTATGAAGCCCTTGGATCAAACTCATTTCAAATCAAAGGTTAAAATAATCATAGTCTCTTACGAGATTTTGTGGTGTATGAACACCATTCAAATCATTTGATGTGCGTAATTACCTATTATTTTTTATTCCTTTTATAGGTTTTAGGTATATGTAAAGCATATGAAGCCCTTGGATCAAACTCATTTCAAATCAAAGGTTAAAACTATCATAGTCTCTTACGAGATTTTGTGGTGTATGAACACCTTTGAAATCATTTGATGTGCTTAATTACCTATTGTTTTTTATTCCTTTTATAGGTATTAGGTATATTTAAAGCATGTGAAGCCCTTGGATCAAACTCATTTCAAATCAAAGGTTAAAACTATCATAGTCTCTTACGAGATTTTGTGGTGTCTGAACACCTTTCAAATCTTTTGTTGTGCTTAATTACCTATTATTTTATTTCTCCTTTAATGTATTAGGTATATGTAAAGCATATAAAGCCCTTGGATCAAACTCATTTCAAATCAAAGGTTAAAACTATCATACTCTCTTACGAGATTTTGTGGTGTATGAACACCTTTCAAATCACTTGATGTGCTTAATTACCTATCGTTTTTTACTCCTTTTATAGGTATTAGGTATGTCTAAAGCATATGATGCCCTTGGATCAAACTCATTTCAAATCAAAGGTTAAAACTATCATAGTCTCTTACGAAATTTTGTGGTGTATGAACACCTTTCAAATCATTTGATGTGCTTAATTACCTATTGTTTTTTATTCCTTTTATAGGTATTAGGTATATTTAAAGCATAGGAAGACCTTAGATAAAACTCATTTAAAATCAAAGGTTAAAACTATCATAGTCTCTTACGAGATTTTGTGGTTTATGAACACCTTTCAGATCATTTGATGTGCTTAATTACCTATTGTTTTATAATCCTTTAATATGTATTAGGTATATGTAAAGCATATGAAGCCCTTCGATGAAACTCATTTCAAATCAAAGGTTAAAACTATCATAGTCTCTTGCGAGATTTTGTGGTGTATGAACACCTTCAAATCACTTGATGTGCTTAATTACCTATAGTTTTTTACTCCTTTTATTGGTATTCGGTATATTTAAAGCATATGAAGACGTTGGATAAAACTCATTTCAAATCAAAGGTTAAAACTATCATACTCTCTTACGGGATTTTGTGATGTATGAACACCTTTTAAATCATTTGATGTTCTTAATTACCTATTGTTTTTGAATCCTTCAATAGGTATTAGGTATATTTTAAGTATATTAAGCCCTTTGATCAAAACTCATTTAAAATCAAAGGTTAAAATTATTAGTCACTTACGAGATTTTGTGGTGTATGAACACCTTTCAAATCACTTGATGTTCTTAAATACTATTGTTTTTGACTCCTTGAATAGGTATTAGGTTTATTTAAATTATATGAAGCCCTTTGATCAAACTCATTTCAAATCAATGGTTAAAACTATCAGTCTCTTACGAGATTTTGTGGTGTATGAACACCTTTCAAATCATTTGATGTGCTTAATTACCTATTGTTTTTGACTCCTTGAATGGGTATTAGGTATATTTCAATCATATGAAGCCCATGGATCAAACTCATTTCAAATCGAAGGTTAAAACTATCATAGTCTCTTACGAGATTTTTTTGTGTATGAACACCTTTTAAATCATTTGATGTGCTTAATTTCGTACTGATTTTGAATCCTTGAATAGGTATTAGGTATATTTAAATAATATGAAGCCCTTGGATCAAACTCATTTCATATCAAAGGTAAAAACTATCGTAGTCTCTTACAAGATTTTGTGGTGCATGAACACCTTTTAAATCATTTTATGTGCTTAATTACCTATTGTTTTGACTCCTTTTATAGGTATTAGGTATGTCTAAAGCATATGAAGCACTTGGATCAAACTCATTTCAAACCAAAGATTAAAACATTCGTAGTCTCTTACGAGCTTTTGTGGTATATGAACACCATTCCAATCATTTGATGTGCTTAATTACCTATTATTTTTTATACCTTTTAGAGGTTTTAGGTATATGTAAAGCATATGAAGCCTTTGGATCAAACTCATTTCAAATCAAATGTTAAAACAATCATAGTCTCTTACGAGATTTTGTGGTGTATGAACACCTTTCAAATCATTTGATGTGCTTAATTACCTATTGTTTTTGATTCCTTTAATATGTATTAGGTATATGTAAAGCATATGAAGCCCTTGGATCAAACTCATTTCAAATCAAAGGTTAAAACTATCATAGTCTCTTACTAAATTTTGTGGTGTATGAACACCTTTGAAATCATTTGATGTGCTTAATTACCTATTGTTTTTTATTCCTTTTATAGGTATTAGGTATATTTAAACCATATGAATCCCTTGGATCAAACTCATTTCAAATCAAAGGTTAAAACTATCATAGTCTCTTACGAGATTTTGTGGTTTATGAACACCTTTCAGATCATTTGATGTGCTTAATTACCTATTGTTTTATACTCCTTTAATATGTATTAGGTATATGTAAAGCATATGAAGCCCTTGGATCAAACTCATTTCAAATAAATGGTTAAAACTATCATAGTCTCTTACGAGATTTTGTGGTGTATGAACACCTTTCAAATCATTTGATGTGCTTAATTACCTATTGTTTTTTACTCCTTTTATAGGTATTAGGTATATTTTAAGCATATGAAGCCCTTTGATCAAAACACATTTAAAATCAAAGGTAAAAATTATTAGTCACTTACGAGATTTTGTGGTGTATGAACACCTTTCAAATCACTTGATGTTCTTAATTACCTATTGTGTTTGACTCCTTGAATAGGTATTAGGTATATTTAAATTATATGAAGCCCTTGGATCAAACTCATTTCAAATAAAAAGTTAAAACTATCATAGTCTCTTACGAGATTTTGTGGTGTATGAACACCTTTGAAATAACTTGATGTGCTTAATTACCTATTGTTTTTTACTCCTTTTATAGGTATTAGGTATATTTAAAGCATATGAAGACCTTGGATAAAACTGATTTCAAATCAAAGGTTTAAACTATCATACTCTCTTACGAGATTTTGTGATGTATGAACACCTTTTAAATCATTTCATGTTCTTAATTACCTATTGTTTTTGAATCCTTCAATAGGTATTAG
Organism: Patellifolia procumbens; assembly: GCA_947645195.1. Lineage (NCBI taxonomy): Eukaryota > Viridiplantae > Streptophyta > Magnoliopsida > Caryophyllales > Amaranthaceae > Patellifolia > Patellifolia procumbens. The sequence goes on from CANSGD010001419.1 coordinate 198,629, forward strand.
GTATATGTAAAGCATATGAAACCCTTGGATCAAACTCATTTCAAATCAAAGGTTAAAACTATCATAGTCTCTTACGAGATTTTGTGATGTATGAACACCTTTCAAATCATTTGATGTGCTTAATTAACAATTGTATTTGACTCCTTTTATAGGTATTAGGTATATTTTAAGCATATGAAGCCCTTTGATCAAAAGTCATTTAAAATCAAAGGTTAAAATTATTAGTCACTTACGAGATTTTGTGGTGTATGAACACCTTTCAAATCACTTGATGTTCTTAATTACCTATTGTTTTTGACTCCTTGAATAGGTAATAGGTATATTTAAATGTTATGAAGCCCTTGGATCAAACTCATTTCAAATCGAAGGTTAAAACAATCATAGTCTCTTACGAGATTTTGTGGTGTATGAACACCATTCAAATCATTTGATGTGCTTAATTACCTATTATTTTTTATTCCTTTCATAGGTTTTAGGTATATGAAAAGCATATGAAGCCCTTGGATCAAACTCATTTCAAATCAAAGGTTAAAACTATCATAGTCTCTTACGAGATTTTGTGGTGTATGAACACCTTTGAAATCATTTGATGTGCTTAATTACCTATTGTTTTTTATTCCTTTTATAGGTATAAGGTATATTTAAAGCATGTGAAGCCCTTGGATCAAACTCATTTCAAATCAAAGGTTAAAACTATCATAGTCTCTTACGAGATTTTGTGGTGTCTGAACACCTATCAAATCATTTGCTGTGCTTAATTACCTATTGTTTTATTTCTCCTTTAATATGTATTAGGTATATGTAAAGCATATGAAGCCCTTGGATCAAACTCATTTCAAATCAAAGGTTAAAACTATCATACTCTCTTACGAGATTTTGTGGTGTATGAACACCTTTCAAATCACTTGATGTGCTTAATTACCTATTGTTTTTTACTCCTTTTATAGGTATTTGGTATGTCTAAAGCATATGATGCCCTTGGATCAAACTCATTTCAAATCAAAGGTTAAAACAATCATAGTCTCTTACGAGATTTTGTGGTGTATGAACACCTTTCAAATCACTTGATGTGCTTAATTACCTATTGTTTTTTACTTCTTTTATAGGTATTAGGTATATTTAAAGCATAGGAAGACCTTGGATAAAACTCAGTTCAAATCAAAGGTTAAAAATATCATACTCCCTGACGAGATTTTATGATGTATGAACACCTTTTAAATCATTTGATGTTCTTAATTACCTATTGTTTTTGAATCCTTCAATAGGTATTAGGTATATGTAAAGCATATGAAGCCCTTGGATCAAACTCATTGCAAATCAAAGGTTAAAAATATCATAGTCTCTTACGAGATTTTGTGATGTAAGACCACCTTTCAAATCATTTGATGTGCTTAATTACCTATTGTTTTTGACTCCTTGAATGGGTATTAGGTATATTTCAATCATATGAAGCCCATGGATCAAACTCATTTCAAATCGAAGGTTAAAACTATCATATTCTCTTACGAGATTTTTTTGTGTATGAACACCTTTTAAATCATTTGATGTGCTTAATTTCGTACTGATTTTGAATCCTTGAATAGGTATTAGGTATATTTAAATAATATGAAGCCCTTGGATCAAACTCATTTCATATCAAAGGTAAAAACTATCGTAGTCTCTTACAAGATTTTATGGTGCATGAACACCTTTTAAATCATTTTATGTGCTTAATTACCTATTGTTTTGACTCCTTTTATAGGTATTAGGTATGTCTAAAGCATATGAAGCACTTGGATCAAACTCATTTCAAATCAAAGATTAAAACAATCGTAGTCTCTTACGAGATTTTGTGGTATATGAACACCATTCAAATCATTTGATGTGCTTAATTACCTATTATTTTTTATACCTTTTATAGGTTTTAAGTATATGTAAAGCATATGAAGCCTTGGGATCAAACTCATTTCAAATCAAATGTTAAAACAATCATAGTCTCTTACGAGATTTTGTGGTGTATGAACACCTTTCAAATCATTTGATGTGCTTAATTACCTATTGTTTTTGATTCCTTTAATATGTATTAGGTATATGTAAAGCATATGAAGCCCTTGGATCAAACTCATTTCAAATCAAAGGTTAAAACTATCATAGTCTCTTACGAAATTTTGTGGTGTATGAACACCTTTGAAATCACTTGATGTGCTTAATTACCTATCGTTTTTTACTCCTTTTATAAGTATTAGGTATGTCTAAAGCATATGATGCCCTTGGATCAAACTCATTTCAAATCAAAGGTTAAAACTATCATAGTCTCTTACGAAATTTTGTGGTGTATGAACACCTTTCAAATCATTTGATGTGCTTAATTACCTATTGTTTTTTATTCCTTTTATAGGTATTAGGTATATTTAAAGCATAGGAAGACCTTGGATAAAACTCATTTAAAATCAAAGGTTAAAACTATCATACTCTCTTACGAGATTTTGTGGTTTATGAACACCTTTCAGATCATTTGATGTGCTTAATTACCTATTGTTTTATAATCCTTTAATATGTATTAGGTATATGTAAAGCATATGAAGCCCTTCGATCAAACTCATTTCAAATCAAAGGTTAAAACTATCATAGTCTCTTGCGAGATTTTGTGGTGTATGAACACCTTCAAATCACTTGATGTGCTTAATTACCTATTGTTTTTTACTCCTTTTATTGGTATTCGGTATATTTAAAGCATATGAAGACGTTGGATAAAACTCATTTCAAATCAAAGGTTAAAACTATCATACTCTCTTACGGGATTTTGTGATGTATGAACACCTTTTAAATCATTTGATGTTCTTAATTACCTATTGTTTTTGAATCCTTCAATAGGTATTAGGTATATTTTAAGCATATGAAGCCCTTTGATCAAAACTCATTTAAAATCAAAGGTTAAAATTATTAGTCACTTACGAGATTTTGTGGTGTATGAACACCTTTCAAATCACTTGATGTTCTTAAATACTATTGTTTTTGACTCCTTGAATAGGTATTAGGTTTATTTAAATTATATGAAGCCCTTTGATCAAACTCATTTCAAATCAATGGTTAAAACTATCAGTCTCTTACGAGATTTTGTGGTGTATGAACACCTTTCAAATCATTTGATGTGCTTAATTACCTATTGTTTTTGACTCCTTGAATGGGTATTAGGTATATTTCAATCATATGAAGCCCATGGATCAAACTCATTTCAAATCGAAGGTTAAAACTATCATAGTCTCTTACGAGATTTTTTTGTGTATGAACACCTTTTAAATCATTTGATGTGCTTAATTTCGTACTGATTTTGAATCCTTGAATAGGTATTAGGTATATTTAAATAATATGAAGCCCTTGGATCAAACTCATTTCATATCAAAGGTAAAAACTATCGTAGTCTCTTACAAGATTTTGTGGTGCATGAACACCTTTTAAATCATTTTATGTGCTTAATTACCTATTGTTTTGACTCCTTTTATAGGTATTAGGTATGTCTAAAGCATATGAAGCACTTGGATAAAACTCATTTCAAATCAAAGATTAAAACAATCGTAGTCTCTTACGAGATTTTGGTGTATATGAACACCATTCAAATCATTTTTTATACCTTTTATAGGTTTTAGGTATATGTAAAGCATATGAAGCCTTTGGATCAAACTCATTTCAAATCAAATGTTAAAACAATCATAGTCTCTTACGAGATTTTGTGGTGTATGAACACCTTTCAAATCATTTGATGTGCTTAATTACCTATTGTTTTTGATTCCTTTAATATGTATTAGGTATATGTAAAGCATATGAAGCCCTTGGATCAAACTCATTTCAAATCAAAGGATAAAAGTATCATAGTCTCTTACGAAATTTTGTGGTGTATGAACACCTTTGAAATCATTTGATGTGCTTAATTACCTATTGTTTTTTATTCCTTTTATAGGTATTAGGTATATTTAAACCATATGAATCCCTTGGATCAAACTCATTTCAAATCAAAGGTTAAAACTATCATAGTCTCTTACGAGATTTTGTGGTTTATGAACACCTTTCAGATCATTTGATGTGCTTAATTACCTATTGTTTTATACTCCTTTAATATGTATTAGGTATATGTAAAGCATATGAAGCCCTTGGATCAAACTCATTTCAAATAAATGGTTAAAACTATCATAGTCTCTTACGAGATTTTGTGGTGTATGAACACCTTTCAAATCATTTGATGTGCTTAATTACCTATTGTTTTTTACTCCTTTTATAGGTATCAGGTATATTTTAAGCATATGAAGCCCTTTGATCAAAACACATTTAAAATCAAAGGTAAAAATTATTAGTCACTTACGAGATTTTGTGGTGTATGAACACCTTTCAAATCACTTGATGTTCTTAATTACCTATTGTTTTTGACTCCTTGAATAGGTATTAGGTATATTTAAATTATATGAAGCCCTTGGATAAAACTCATTTCAAATCAAAAGTTAAAACTATCATAGTCTCTTACGAGATTTTGTGGTGTATGAACACCTTTGAAATCACTTGATGTGCTTAATTACCTATTGTTTTTTACTCCTTTTATAGGTATTAGGTATATTTAAAGCATATGAAGACCTTGGATAAAACTCATTTCAAATCAAAGGTTAAAACTATCATACTCTCTTACGAGATTTTGTGATGTATGAACACCTTTTAAATCATTTCATGTTCTTAATTACCTATTGTTTTTGAATCCTTCAATAGGTATTAGGTATATGTAAAGCATATGAAACCTTTGGATCAAACTCATTTAAAATCAAAGGTTAAAACTATCATAGTCTCTTACGAGATTTTGTGATGTATGAACACCTTTCAAATCATTTGATGTGCTTAATTAACAATTGTATTTGACTCCTTTTATAGGTATTAGGTATATTTTAAGCATATGAAGCCCTTTGATCAAAAGTCATTTAAAATCAAAGGTTAAAATTATTAGTCACTTACGAGATTTTGTGGTGTATGAACACCTTTCAAATCACTTGATGTTCTTAATTACCTATTGTTTTTGACTCCTTGAATAGGTAATAGGTATATTTAAATGTTATGAAGCCCTTGGATCAAACTCATTTCAAATCGAAGGTTAAAACAATCATAGTCTCTTACGAGATTTTGTGGTGTATGAACACCATTCAAATCATTTGATGTGCTTAATTACCTATTATTTTTTATTCCTTTTATAGGTTTTAGGTATATGTAAAGCATATGAAGCCCTTGGATCAAACTCATTTCAAATCAAAGGTTAAAACTATCATAGTCTCTTACGAGATTTTGTGGTGTATGAACACCTTTGAAATCATTTGATGTGCTTAATTACCTATTGTTTTTTATTCCTTTTATAGGTATTAGGTATATTTAAAGCATGTGAAGCCCTTGGATCAAACTCATTTCAAATCAAAGGTTAAAACTATCATAGTCTCTTACGAGATTTTGTGGTGTCTGAACACCTTTCAAATCATTTGCTGTGCTTAATTACCTATTATTTTATTTCTCCTTTAATGTATTAGGTATATGTAAAGCATATAAAGCCCTTGGATCAAACTCATTTCAAATCAAAGGTTAAAACTATCATAGTCTCTTACGAGATTTTGTGGTGTATGAACACCTTTCAAATCACTTGATGTGCTTAATTACCTATCGTTTTTTACTCCTTTTATAAGTATTAGGTATGTCTAAAGCATATGATGCCCTTGGATCAAACTCATTTCAAATCAAAGGTTAAAACTATCGTAGTCTCTTACGAAATTTTGTGGTGTATGAACACCTTTCAAATCATTTGATGTGCTTAATTACCTATTGTTTTTTATTCCTTTTATAGGTAGGAAGACCTTGGATAAAACTCATTTAAAATCAAAGGTTAAAACTATCATACTCTCTTACGAGATTTTGTGGTTTATGAACACCTTTCAGATCATTTGATGTGCTTAATTACCTATTGTTTTATAATCCTTTAATATGTATTAGGTATATGTAAAGCATATGAAGCCCTTGGAGCAAACTCATTTCAAATCAAAGGTTAAAACTATCATAGTCTCTTGCGAGATTTTGTGGTGTATGAACACCTTCAAATCACTTGATGTGCTTAATTACCTATTGTTTTTTACTCCTTTTATTGGTATTCGGTATATTTAAAGCATATGAAGACGTTGGATAAAACTCATTTCAAATCAAAGGTTAAAACTATCATACTCTCTTACGGGATTTTGTGATGTATGAACACCTTTTAAATCATTTGATGTTCTTAATTACCTATTGTTTTTGAATCCTTCAATAGGTATTAGGTATATTTTAAGCATATGAAGCCCTTTGATCAAAACTCATTTAAAATCAAAGGTTAAAATTATTAGTCACTTACGAGATTTTGTGGTGTATGAACACCTTTCAAATCACTTGATGTTCTTAAATACTATTGTTTTTGACTCCTTGAATAGGTATTAGGTATATGTAAAGCATATAAAGCCCTTGGATCAAACTCATTTCAAATCAAAGGTTAAAACTATCATAGTCTCTTACGAGATTTTGTGGTGTATGAACACCTTTCAAATCACTTGATGTGCTTAATTACCTATCGTTTTTTACTCCTTTTATAGGTATTAGGTATGTCTAAAGCATATGATGCCCTTGGATCAAACTCATTTCAAATCAAAGGTTAAAACTATCATAGTCTCTTACGAAATTTTGTGGTGTATGAACACCTTTCAAATCATTTGATGTGCTTAATTACCTATTGTTTTTTATTCCTTTTATAGGTAGGAAGACCTTGGACAAAACTCATTTAAAATCAAAGGTTAAAACTATCATACTCTCTTACGAGATTTTGTGGTTTATGAACACCTTTCAGATCATTTGATGTGCTTAATTACCTATTGTTTTATAATCCTTTAATATGTATTAGGTATATGTAAAGCATATGAAGCCCTTGGAGCAAACTCATTTCAAATCAAAGGTTAAAACTATCATAGTCTCTTGCGAGATTTTGTGGTGTATGAACACCTTCAAATCACTTGATGTGCTTAATTACCTATTGTTTTTTACTCCTTTTATTGGTATTCGGTATATTTAAAGCATATGAAGACGTTGGATAAAACTCATTTCAAATCAAAGGTTAAAACTATCATACTCTCTTACGGGATTTTGTGATGTATGAACACCTTTTAAATCATTTGATGTTCTTAATTACCTATTGTTTTTGAATCCTTCAATAGGTATTAGGTATATTTTAAGCATATGAAGCCCTTTGATCAAAACTCATTTAAAATCAAAGGTTAAAATTATTAGTCACTTACGAGATTTTGTGGTGTATGAACACCTTTCAAATCACTTGATGTTCTTAAATACTATTGTTTTTGACTCCTTGAATAGGTATTAGGTTTATTTAAATTATATGAAGCCCTTTGATCAAACTCATTTCAAATCAATGGTTAAAACTATCAGTCTCTTACGAGATTTTGTGGTGTATGAACACCTTTCAAATCATTTGATGTGCTTAATTACCTATTGTTTTTGACTCCTTGAATGGGTATTAGGTATATTTCAATCATATGAAGCCCATGGATCAAACTCATTTCAAATCGAAGGTTAAAACTATCATAGTCTCTTACGAGATTTTTTTGTGTATGAACACCTTTTAAATCATTTGATGTGCTTAATTTCGTACTGATTTTGAATCCTTGAATAGGTATTAGGTATATTTAAATAATATGAAGCCCTTGGATCAAACTCATTTCATATCAAAGGTAAAAACTATCGTAGTCTCTTACAAGATTTTGTGGTGCATGAACACCTTTTAAATCATTTTATGTGCTTAATTACCTATTGTTTTGACTCCTTTTATAGGTATTAGGTATGTCTAAAGCATATGAAGCACTTGGATCAAACTCATTTCAAATCAAAGATTAAAACAATCGTAGTCTCTTACGAGATTTTGGTGTATATGAACACCATTCAAATCATTTGATGTGCTTAATTACCTATTATTTTTTATACCTTTTATAGGTTTTAGGTATATGTAAAGCATATGAAGCCTTTGGATCAAACTCATTTCAAATCAAATGTTAAAACAATCATAGTCTCTTACGAGATTTTGTGGTGTATGAACACCTTTCAAATCATTTGATGTGCTTAATTACCTATTGTTTTTGATTCCTTTAATATGTATTAGGTATATGTAAAGCATATGAAGCCCTTGGATCAAACTCATTTCAAATCAAAGGTTAAAAGTATCATAGTCTCTTACGAAATTTTGTGGTGTATGAACACCTTTGAAATCATTTGATGTGCTTAATTACCTATTGTTTTTTATTCCTTTTATAGGTATTAGGTATATTTAAACCATATGAATCCCTTGGATCAAACTCATTTCAAATCAAAGGTTAAAACTATCATAGTCTCTTACGAGATTTTGTGGTTTATGAACACCTTTCAGATCATTTGATGTGCTTAATTACCTATTGTTTTATACTCCTTTAATATGTATTAGGTATATGTAAAGCATATGAAGCCCTTGGATCAAACTCATTTCAAATAAATGGTTAAAACTATCATAGTCTCTTACGAGATTTTGTGGTGTATGAACACCTTTCAAATCATTTGATGTGCTTAATTACCTATTGTTTTTTACTCCTTTTATAGGTATTAGGTATATTTTAAGCATATGAAGCCCTTTGATCAAAACACATTTAAAATCAAAGGTAAAAATTATTAGTCACTTACGAGATTTTGTGGTGTATGAACACCTTTCAAATCACTTGATGTTCTTAATTACCTATTGTTTTTGACTCCTTGAATAGGTATTAGGTATATTTAAATTATATGAAGCCCTTGGATAAAACTCATTTCAAATCAAAAGTTAAAACTATCATAGTCTCTTACGAGATTTTGTGGTGTATGAACACCTTTGAAATCACTTGATGTGCTTAATTACCTATTGTTTTTTACTCCTTTTATAGGTATTAGGTATATTTAAAGCATATGAAGACCTTGGATAAAACTCATTTCAAATCAAAGGTTAAAACTATCATACTCTCTTACGAGATTTTGTGATGTATGAACACCTTTTAAATCATTTCATGTTCTTAATTACCTATTGTTTTTGAATCCTTCAATAAGTATTAGGTATATGTAAAGCATATGAAACCCTTGGATCAAACACATTTCAAATCAAAGGTTAAAACTATCATAGTCTCTTACGAGATTTTGTGATGTATGAACACCTTTCAAATCATTTGATGTGCTTAATTAACAATTGTATTTGACTCCTTTTATAGGTATTAGGTATATTTTAAGCATATGAAGCCCTTTGATCAAAAGTCATTTAAAATCAAAGGTTAAAATTATTAGTCACTTACGAGATTTTGTGGTGTATGAACACCTTTCAAATCACTTGATGTTCTTAATTACCTATTGTTTTTGACTCCTTGAATAGGTAATAGGTATATTTAAATGTTATGAAGCCCTTGGATCAAACTCATTTCAAATCGAAGGTTAAAACAATCATAGTCTCTTACGAGATTTTGTGGTGTATGAACACCATTCAAATCATATGATGTGCTTAATTACCTATTATTTTTTATTCCTTTCATAGGTTTTAGGTATATGTAAAGCATATGAAGCCCTTGGATCAAACTCATTTCAAATCAAAGGTTAAAACTATCATAGTCTCTTACGAGATTTTGTGGTGTATGAACACCTTTGAAATCATTTGATGTGCTTAATTACCTATTGTTTTTTATTCCTTTTATAGGTATAAGGTATATTTAAAGCATGTGAAGCCCTTGGATCAAACTCATTTCAAATTAAAGGTTAAAACTATCATAGTCTCTTACGAGATTTTGTGGTGTCTGAACACCTTTCAAATCATTTGCTGTGCTTAATTACCTATTGTTTTATTTCTCCTTTAATATGTATTAGGTATATGTAAAGCATATGAAGCCCTTGGATCAAACTCATTTCAAATCAAAGGTTAAAACTATCATACTCTCTTACGAGATTTTGTGGTGTATGAACACCTTTCAAATCACTTGATGTGCTTAATTACCTATTGTTTTTTACTCCTTTTATAGGTATTTGGTATGTCTAAAGCATATGATGCCCTTGGATCAAACTCATTTCAAATCAAAGGTTAAAACAATCATAGTCTCTTACGAGATTTTGTGGTGTATGAACACCTTTCAAATCACTTGATGTGCTTAATTACCTATTGTTTTTTACTTCTTTTATAGGTATTAGGTATATTTAAAGCATAGGAAGACCTTGGATAAAACTCATTTCAAATCAAAGGTTAAAAATATCATACTCTCTGACGAGATTTTATGATGTATGAACACCTTTTAAATCATTTGATGTTCTTAATTACCTATTGTTTTTGAATCCTTCAATAGGTATTAGGTATATGTAAAGCATATGAAGCCCTTGGATCAAACTCATTTCAAATCAAAGGTTAAAACTATAAGAGTCTCTTACGAGATTTTTTGATGTATGAACACCTTTCAAATTATTTGATGTGCTTAATTACCTATTGTTCTTGACTCCTTTTATATGTATTAGGTATATGTAAAGCATATGAAGCCCTTGGATCAAACTCATTTCAAATCAAAGGTTAAAATTATCATAGTCTCTTACGGGATTTTGTGAAGTATGAACACCTTTCAAATCATTTGATGTGCTTAATTACCTAATGTTTTTGACTCCTGTTATAGTTATTAGGTATATTTTAAGCATATGAAGCCCTTTGATCAAAACTCATTTAAAATCAAAGGTTAAAATTATTAGTCACTTACGAGATTTTGTGGTGTATGAACACCTTTCAAATCACTTGATGTTCTTAAATACTATTGTTTTTGACTCCTTGAATAGGTATTAGGTATATTTAAATTATATGAAGCCCTTGGATAAAACTCATTTCAAATCAAAGGTTAAAACTATCAGTCTCTTACGAGATTTTGTGGTGTATGAACACCTTTCAAATCATATGATGTGCTTAATTACCTATTGTTTTTGACTCCTTGAATGGGTATTAGGTATATTTTAATCATATGAAGCCCATGGATCAAACTCATTTCAAATCGAAGGTTAAAACTATCATAGTCTCTTACGAGATTTTGTTGTGTATGAACACCTTTTAAATCATTTGATGTGCTTAATTTCGTACTGATTTTGAATCCTTGAATAGGTATTAGGTATATTTAAATCATATGAAGCCCTTGGATCAAACTCATTTCATATCAAAGGTTAAAGCTATCATAGTCTCTTACGAGATTTTGTGGTGCATGAACACCTTTTAAATCATTTTATGTGCTTAATTACCTATTGTTTTGACTCCTTTTATAGGTATTAGGTATGTCTAAAGCATATGAAGCACTTGGATCAAACTCATTTGAAATCAAAGATTAAAACAATCGTAGTCTCTTCCGAGATTTTGTGGTATATGAACACCATTCAAATCATTTGATGTGCTTAATTACCTATTATTTTTTATTCCTTTTATAGGTTTTAGGTATATGTAAAGCATATGAAGCCTTTGGATCAAACTCATTTCAAATCAAATGTTAAAACAATCATAGTCTCTTACCAGATTTTGTGGTGTATGAACACCTTTCAAATCATTTGATGTGATTAATTACCTATTGTTTTTTATTCCTTTAATATGTATTAGGTATATGTAAAGCATATGAAGCCCTTGGATCAAACTCATTTCAAATCAAAGGTTAAAACTATCATAGTCTCTTACGAAATTTTGTGGTGTATGAACACCTTTGAAATCATTGGATGTGCTTAATTACCTATTGTTTTTTATTCCTTTTATAGGTATTAGGTATATTTAAACCATATGAATCCCTTGGATCAAACTCATTTCAAATCAAAGGTTAAAACTATCATAGTCTCTTACGAGATTTTGTGGTTTATGAACACCTTTCAGATCATTTGATGTGCTTAATTACCTATTGTTTTATACTCCTTTAATATGTATTAGGTATATGTAAAGCATATGAAGCCCTTGGATCAAACTCATTTCAAATCAATGGTTAAAACTATCATAGTCTCTTACGAGATTTTGTGGTGTATGAACACCTTTCAAATCATTTGATGTGCTTAATTACCTATTGTTTTTTACTACTTTTATAGGTATTAGGTATATTTTAAGCATATGAAGCCCTTTGATCAAAACACATTTAAAATCAAAGGTAAAATTATTAGTCACTTACGAGATTTTGTGGTGTATGAACACCATTTAAATTATTTGATGTTCTTAATTACCTATTGTTTTTGAATCCTTGAATAGGTATTAGGTATATGTAAAGCATATGAAGCCCTTGGATCAAACTCATTTCAAATCAAAGGTTAAAACTATCATAGTCTCTTACGAGATTTTGTGATGTATGAACACCTTTCAAATCATTTGATGTGCTTAATTACCTATTGTATTTGACTCCTTTTATAAGTATTAGGTATATTTTAAGCATATGAAGCCCTTTGATCAAAACTCATTTAAAATCAAAGGTTAAAATTATTAGTCACTTACGAGATTTTGTGGTGTATGAACACCTTTCAAATCACTTGATGTTCTTAATTACCTATTGTTTTTGACTCCTTGAATAGGTAATAGGTATATTTAAATGTTATGAAGCCCTTGGATCAAACTCATTTCAAATCAAAGGTTAAAACTATCATAGTATCTTACGAGATTTTGTGGTGTATGAACACCTTTCAAATCATTTGATGTGCTTAATTACCTATTGATTTTGACTCCTTGAATTGGTATTAAGTATATTTCAATCATATGAAGCCCATGGATCAAACTCATTTCAAATCGAAGGTTAAAACTATCATAGTCTCTTACGAGATTTTGTGGTGTATGAACACCTTTCAAATCATTTCATGTGCTTAATTACCTATTATTTTTTATTCCTTTTATAGGTTTTATGTAAATGTAAAGCATATGAAGCCCTTGGATCAAACTCATTTCAAATCAAAGGTTAAAATAATCATCGTCTCTTACCAGATTTTGTAGTGTATCAACACCTTTCAAATCATTTTATGTGCTTAATTACCTTTTATTTTTTATTCCTTTTATAGGTTTTATGTAAATGTAAAGCATATGAAGCCCTTGGATCAAACTCATTTCAAATTAAAGGTTAAAACTATTATAGTCTCTTACGAGATTTTGTGGTGTATGAACACCTTTTAAAACATTTGATGTGCTTGATTACCTATTGTTCTTTATTTCTTTTATAGGTATTAGGTATATTTAAATCATATGAAGCCCTTGGATCAAACTCATTTCAAATCAAAGGTTAAAACTATCATAGTCTCTTACGAGATTTTGTGGTGTATGAACACCTTTCAAATCATTTGATGTGCTTAATTACCTATTGTTTTTGACTCCTTTAATATGTATTAGGTATATGTAAAGCATATGAAGCCCTTGGATCAAACTCATTTCAAATCAAAGGTTAAAACTATCATAGTCTCTTACGAGATTTTTTGATGTATGAACACCTTTCAAATCATTTGATGTGCTTAATTACCTATTGTTTTTGACTCCTTTTATAGGTATTAGGTATATTTTAAGCATATGAAGCCCTTTGATCAAAACTCATTTAAAATCAAAGGTTTAAATTATTAGTCACTTACGAGAGTTTATTTGGTGTATGAACACCTTTCAAATCACTTGATGTTCTTAATTACCTATTGTTTTTGTCTCCTTGAATAGGTATTAGGTATATTTAAATGATATGAAGCCCTTGGATCTGATGCAGGAGCATCCATGATCAATCCAAGTCTCCTAACAAAGAGTCATCAAGAAGAGATTAAGGTGAAGGAGATTCAGTTCATTAGCTTACTTAATCCAATTTCGAACAAACAAGTACTTCGAATTGTTAATTAAGCTTAACACCTTCTTAATCTTCTTTTTTAAGCCTTGTTGATTAATGCTTATGATCATCTTAACATCATTAAGTATTAGTAATAAAGCTTAAATTATGATTAAATAGCTTAATTAGTTAGTTCTAAGTCATTAAAGTAAGCTTAGTGAAACTGTTTTGGAAGAACAGAATTTACACGGTTTGTTTAGGGCACGTTTTGGCTACGTTTTTGAGCTTTATTCTTGGCTAAGGCAACCATACATGACTCACCTGTGTGCTTACATACATCACCAACAAGCATGTGAAGAGTTGGAGGCAAGAATCAATAGGAAAAGAGAGCTTCATGGAGAAGTATCCAAAACCGCAGCTGGGAGGCGTCATTCTGGGCCCCTCTTCTTCAGTTCTGGGCAGCCGTCTTTTTTTAGCTTTTGGAGCTGATTTTTTGAGGATATTTTCCTTAGAATGTCTATTTTAATACCTTAGCTTCCTTTTTGCAGTAGGACATTTTCGTTTCTCAGAATCCCTCAATCATTGCACCTAGGTACTGTAAACTGGCCAGATTTTTGTAATAGTTTAAGATGGCTTTTGTTACCTAAGCAAAACATCACCAAATGACGTGAATTTTTGGTATGTTACTGCTTTATATGTTAGGTTTGTAATGCAAGAAGTTTCATTAGACTTTGTTGAATGAATTAAGAGTTATACTCATTTCTTTGAGCTGTGCGCTTAGAGCAAAACTGGACAGTTTGTCCTAATTAAAGTCTTTGAGTTAATTAGCTAACTAACGTAGATTAGTTACTAATTTAACAAAGCAAGGTTGCACCAAGAGTTCTTCTTTGACATTGGTGGCCTAGTTTGGTGGTTCTAAGGCTAGTGAAAGTGGTGGTTGTTGGTACGGTTCCAACAAGGCTTGAAGCAAAACTGATTCTTCGGTTCTTAACCAACGAATGCTCTTGTTTATGAAATGCTTTATGCATCATTTGGTATCAGAGCTTTGGTTAGTTTAAGAGCATTCTTTTAACCCTCTAATCATCCCATAATCATTTCCTAAACTCATACACTTATCCCCCCCAAAACCGAAATCAATTCTAAGCCCAAACACATCTCTTTTCTTCTCTTTTCACCTCTAATCTTTGATACAACTTAGTGGTTGTTAAAATGAGTGGTGGTGAAGATCCAAATCAGTTTAGAAGGGGCATGACATTGAATGAAGCAAGGTTAGTTGGCCTTGAGAATCAAATGGCTACAATTAGTGAGCAAATGGCAAATCTCATGGAAGCTTTTCGAAGTTCTAGTGTTGGAGTTCGAAGAGAAGTTCATGAAAGGAGGCACTTTGAAGATGAGAATGAGGTTGTTTATGACTCTAGTGAAGAAGTACAATCACAAACCTCTAATCAAAGAAGGAGGCCACGAAAACAAGATGATTTTCGAGACATAAAGTTAGATGTTCCAGAATTTGATGGAAACCTTAATCCGGATGCTTATTTGGAATGGGTTTCGAGATGTAATAGGATTTTCGAGCTAAAGGAGTATGATGATTCGAAATCTTTCAAGTTGGCTATCACTAAGCTAAAGGGTTATGCATCCCTTTGGTGGGAAAACATTACTCTTGCTAGAGAAAGGAAGCATAAGCCGAAAATCAAGAGCTGGAAGAAACTGAAAAAGAAGATGGAAGCTAAGTTTCTCCCCTCCACTTACACTCTTGATTTATATAACCAACTTTCTGATTTGTTCCAAGGTACCAAGAATGTCGAGACATACATCCATGAATATGAAAAGTTGATGATGAAATTGGATGTTCAAGAAAGGGAAGAGCAGACCATGGCTCGTTTTGTGAAGGGCCTAGATCGTGACATCCAAAAGAAGCTTGAGCTTCAATCTTATTCTACTTTAGATGAACTTTTCAGGTTGGCTCTTAAGGTGGAAAAGCATCAAAAAGACAAGAAGAAGAAGGTATTTAGCAAAGGAACTTCTTATGCTAAAGGAGGTTCTAGTTCCTATGTAAAGCCTACTTCGACATCTCCATTTACACCTAAAAATGAAGCTAGTTCGAAATTTCTTGATAAAGGGAAGAAAGTTGCTGAAAGTTCTTCCAAGAAGGATGATATTAAATGTTTTAAGTGTCATGGTTATGGTCATTATCAAGCACAATGCCCAAACAGAAGGGTAATGACCTTATTAGACATTAAAAACATAGAAGATGCCCTTAAAGATCAAGAGGAGCACGAAAAAGAATCTGAAAAGGAGGATGAATGCAATGAAGATGTTCTTGTTGATGAAGTGGAAGGAGATGATCATCTTAGCTTGGTTCTAAGGAGGGTCCTTCACTCCAAAGAAGCCGAAGCTATACCATCTCAACGAGACCAGATTTTTCAGACAAAATGCTTAATCAAGGGCAAGATTTGTTCCATGATTATTGATGGTGGGAGTTGCACTAATGTAGCTTCGAGTTCTATGGTGGAGAAGCTCAATCATCCTACCTTCAGTCATCCTAAACCATATAAGCTTCATTGGCTTAATGATGGTAACTGTGTGGAGGTAACAAAACAAGCTTTAATTAGCTTCTCTTTTGGTGATTCGTATAATGATAAGGTTTTATGTGATGTAGTGCCTATGAATGCATGTCATATTCTCTTAGGGAGGCCGTGGCAATCTGATAAGGAAACCTTACATAATGGTAGGACTAATACATACACTTTCATGCATGAAAACAAGAAAATTATACTTAGTCCTAGCAAAAAGGGTCCGAATTTGCCTAAGAAAGAAACCTCCAATTCGAAAGCTAAAAATCAGAAATCCTTAATTCTCCAAAAACACCAAGTTGATAAGGCCATTGAAAAGGGGAAGGAAATGTACTTGTTGTTGTTATTTGCTGCAAATGATGAAAATACTCGTGAATTACATGATTGGGTTAAACCATTAGTGAACGATTTTAGTGATATTTTTCCCGAGGATCTTCCATATGGTTTACCACCTAGTAGGGGTATTGAGCATCAAATTGACTTAGTTCCTGGAGCACCATTACCTAATAAGGCAGCTTATAGATGTAATCCTGAAGAAGCTAAAGAGTTGCAAAAACAGATTACTGAATTGTTAGCTAAGGGATTTGTACAAGAAAGTCTTAGTCCATGTGCTGTTCCTGTTATTTTGGTTCCAAAGAAGGATGGAACTATGCGTATGTGTGTAGATTGCAGGGCTATAAACAACATTACCATCAAGTATAGGTATCCTATTCCTAGGCTTGATGATTTGCTCGATGAATTACATGGTGCTACTATATTCTCCAAGATAGATTTGGGTAGTGGTTATCATCAGATTCGAATCAAGGAAGGGGATGAATGGAAAACAGCCTTTAAGACTAAGAGTGGGTTATATGAGTGGCGTGTTATGCCATTTGGTTTAACTAATGCTCCTAGTACTTTCATGAGGCTCATGCATGAGGTACTTCGTCCTTTCATTGGTTCGTTTGTTGTGGTTTATTTTGATGATATTCTTGTGTATAGCAACAGTGAACAGGATCATCTTATTCATCTGAAGAAGGTTTTCCTTAAGTTAAGGGAAAAGAAGCTATATGCAAAGATGGAGAAGTGTGAATTCTTCACTTCTAGTGTGTCTTTTCTTGGTTTCATTATTTCATCTCAGGGTATTTCTATGGATGAATCCAAGGTGGAGGCAATCAAATCATGGCCAATTCCAAAGTCCATCACAGAAGTTCGAAGTTTTCATGGATTGGCATCTTTTTACAGGAGATTCATCAGAGGTTTTAGTACTATTTTGGCTCCACTGACCGAATGTATCAAAGGGGGTTCTTTCACTTGGACTCCAGCAGCTCAGGAAGCATTTGATCAGTTGAAAAGCAAGCTTTGTGAGACGCCTGTTCTAGCCTTACCAGATTTCAAGAAAGTGTTTGAAGTGGAATGTGATGCAAGTGGCGTAGGGATTGGAGCTGTTTTACAACAAGGAGGGCGTCCCATAGCCTATTTCAGTGAGAAGCTCAATCATGCCAAGCTCAACTACAGCACCTATGATAAAGAGTTCTATGCTATTATTCGTGCTTTGACTTATTGGACTCATTATCTTAGGCCAGCTCAGTTTGTGTTGCATTCAGATCACCAAGCTTTGAAGTACATTAATGGGCAACATAAGCTCAGTTCACGACATGCTAAATGGGTGGAGTTCCTTCAATCTTTTGATTTTGTTTTAAAATACAAAACTGGAGTTTCTAATGTGGTTGCAGATGCATTATCTAGGAGGCATTCTATGCTTTCTCTAATGGAGGCTCGAGTTCTTGGCTTCACTCATATTAAGGAGCTTTATTATGATGATCCAGATTTTTCACCATTGATAGAAGCGTGCAAGGATGGTTCTCATGGAGCTTATTCGGTTCTAGATGGTTTTCTCTTCCGAAATAATAAGCTTTGTATCCCTAAGTGCTCACTAAGGGATTTGCTCATCAAGGAGGTTCATGGAGGAGGCCTAGCAGGACATTTTGGTATTAACAAAACTGTGGATGTTTTGCAGGAACACTTTTATTGGCCAAAACTGGCAGGTGATGTTCACTCAGTTCTAGCTCGATGTTCTACATGTCAAAAGGCCAAGAGTTCTTTTCATCAAGGGCTCTATACTCCACTTCCAGTTCCTAATCAGCCATGGGAAGATGTTAGTATGGATTTCATTGTGGCTTTGCCTAGGACTCAAAGGCAAAGAGATGCTATTATGGTGGTGGTGGATCGATTCTCAAAGATGGCTCATTTCATAGCTTGCAACAAGACGGATGATGCAATTCATGTAGCTGATTTGTACTTCAAGGAGATCATTAGATTACATGGTGTACCGAAGACTATTGTTTCTGATAAGGATGTTAAGTTCCTTAGTTTCTTTTGGAAGACTTTATGGAAGCTCCTAGGTACTAAGCTCCTCTTTAGTACCACGGCGCATCCACAAACTGATGGCCAAACGGAGGTTACAAACAGGACACTTACTACTCTACTCAGGACTCTAGTTAACAAGTCACAGAAAGATTGGGATCTAAAGCTAGCACATGCAGAATTTGCTTATAATAGATCACCTACATATGCCACGAAGTGCTCTCCATTCGAAGTGAACTATGGGGTTAATCCTTTAAGCCCCATTGATTTACTACCTATTCCAGTTGAAGTGAGGCAAAGCAAAGATGCAGAGGAGAAGGCAAAGGAGATGAAAAAGCTTCACCAACAGATTAGAGCACGCATTGAGAAGGTTAATGAAGCTTACAAAGTCCGAGCTAACAAGCATCGAAAGGAGGTCATTTACAAGCCCGGGGACTTGGTATGGTTGCACCTAAGGAAGGAGCGATTTCCATCAAGAAGGAAGAACAAGCTGATGCCAAGAAGTGATGGTCCATTTAGGGTGCTTGAAAAGATCAATAACAATGCATACAAGATAGAACTACCAAGTGAGATGGGCAACATTTCGGCCACCTTCAATGTGGGTGATTTAGCTCCATATTTGGAAGAAGATTTTGAGTTACAAGAAGATTTCTCCAAACCAGGGGAGAATGATGCAGGAGCATCCATGATCAATCCAAGTCTCCTAACAAAGAGTCATCAAGAAGAGATTAAGGTGAAGGAGATTCAGTTCATTAGCTTACTTAATCCAATTTCGAACAAACAAGTACTTCGAATTGTTAATTAAGCTTAACACCTTCTTAATCTTCTTTTTTAAGCCTTGTTGATTAATGCTTATGATCATCTTAACATCATTAAGTATTAGTAATAAAGCTTAAATTATGATTAAATAGCTTAATTAGTTAGTTCTAAGTCATTAAAGTAAGCTTAGTGAAACTGTTTTGGAAGAACAGAATTTACACGGTTTGTTTAGGGCACGTTTTGGCTACGTTTTTGAGCTTTATTCTTGGCTAAGGCAACCATACATGACTCACCTGTGTGCTTACATACATCACCAACAAGCATGTGAAGAGTTGGAGGCAAGAATCAATAGGAAAAGAGAGCTTCATGGAGAAGTATCCAAAACCGCAGCTGGGAGGCGTCATTCTGGGCCCCTCTTCTTCAGTTCTGGGCAGCCGTCTTTTTTTAGCTTTTGGAGCTGATTTTTTGAGGATATTTTCCTTAGAATGTCTATTTTAATACCTTAGCTTCCTTTTTGCAGTAGGACATTTTCGTTTCTCAGAATCCCTCAATCATTGCACCTAGGTACTGTAAACTGGCCAGATTTTTGTAATAGTTTAAGATGGCTTTTGTTACCTAAGCAAAACATCACCAAATGACGTGAATTTTTGGTATGTTACTGCTTTATATGTTAGGTTTGTAATGCAAGAAGTTTCATTAGACTTTGTTGAATGAATTAAGAGTTATACTCATTTCTTTGAGCTGTGCGCTTAGAGCAAAACTGGACAGTTTGTCCTAATTAAAGTCTTTGAGTTAATTAGCTAACTAACGTAGATTAGTTACTAATTTAACAAAGCAAGGTTGCACCAAGAGTTCTTCTTTGACATTGGTGGCCTAGTTTGGTGGTTCTAAGGCTAGTGAAAGTGGTGGTTGTTGGTACGGTTCCAACAAGGCTTGAAGCAAAACTGATTCTTCGGTTCTTAACCAACGAATGCTCTTGTTTATGAAATGCTTTATGCATCAGGATCAAACTCATTTCAAATCAAAGGTTAAAACTATCATAGTCTCTTACGAGATTTTGTGGTGTATGAACACCTTTCAAATCACTTGATGTGCTTAATCACCTATTGTTTTTGACTCCTAGAATAGGTATTAGGTATATTGAAATCATATGAAGCCTTTGGATCAAACTCATTTCCAATCAAAGGTTAAAACTATCATAGTCTCTTACGAGATTTTGTGGTGCATGAACACCTTTTAAATCATTTTATGTGCTTAATTACCTATTGTTTTGACTCCTTTTATAGGTATTAGGTATGTCTAAAGCATATGAAGCACTTGGATCAAACTCATTTAAAATCAAAGATTAAAACAATCGTAGTCTCTTACGAGATTTTGTGGTATATGAACACCATTCAAATCATTTGATGTGCTTAATTACCTATTATTTTTTATTCCTTTTATAGGTTTTAGGTATATGTAAAGCATATGAAGCCTTTGGATCAAACTCATTTCAAATCAAATGTTAAAACAATCATAGTCTCTTACGAGATTTTGTGGTGTATGAACACCTTTCAAATCATTTGATGTGCTTAATTACCTATTGTTTTTGATTCCTTTAATATGTATTAGGTATATGTAAAGCATATGAAGCCCTTGGATCAAACTCATTTCAAATCAAAGGTTAAAACTATCATAGTCTCTTACGAAATTTTGTGGTGTATGAACACCTTTGAAATCATTTGATGTGCTTAATTACCTATTGTTTTTTATTCCTTTTATAGGTATTAGGTATATTTAAACCATATGAATCCCTTGGATCAAACTCATTTCAAATCAAAGGTTAAAACTATCATAGTCTCTTACGAGATTTTGTGGTTTATGAACACCTTTCAGATCATTTGATGTGCTTAATTACCTATTGTTTTATACTCCTTTAATATGTATTAGGTATATGTAAAGCATATGAAGCCCTTGGATCAAACTCATTTCAAATCAATGGTTAAAACTATCATAGTCTCTTACGAGATTTTGTGGTGTATGAACACCTTTCAAATCATTTGATGTGCTTAATTACCTATTGTTTTTTACTCCTTTTATAGGTATTAGGTATATTTTAAGCATATGAAGCCCTTTGATCAAAACACATTTAAAATCAAAGGTAAAAATTATTAGTCACTTACGAGATTTTGTGGTGTATGAACACCTTTCAAATCATTTGATGTTCTTAATTACCTATTGTTTTTGACTCCTTGAATAGGTATTAGGTATATTTAAATTATATGAAGCCCTTGGATCAAACTCTGATGTAAAATCAAATACAGAAGAACAAGTGCCAGAGTTATTAATCAGTCTAAATCCAAGTATGGGTTCGAAACATTTACATGGTCCTTGTTTGAGCCTAAACAAGACGGTTTTACATAACGAAGGTTCGGTTGCTTTTCGGAATGATTTGGGTTGATTAGCCAAACTTAAAGGAGGATTAAGTGGGCTTAAGAAAGCAACCAAATATCCTAATTAGTACTATTAGTGATTATTTAGCATTAACCTTGTTTAAGATGCTAAACTAATCCTAATAGAGTAAAAAATCTGATTTCAGCATTTTTCCTACATGTTTTCAGCTTTTCTCTTAGTTTTGATGATGTAATACATGATGAAAGGGAGTAATTAATGTAGTACAGCATCCTAGTCATGTGTATATGTGTTATTGAAGCTTAGGGTCCAAGTGGAAGCCTTTAGATTAAGCAAAGAACAAGTTTTAGCCAAGTTATCAATGCTGCCCAGCTGAAAAACGTGAATGATGTCTGATTGTAATTGGTTCTGGGCAACAGCATTTTTAGCTCCAAATCCAGAAAATCTTACATGGTTGGAAGCCCTTACATGTGTAGGGATGGAATTCATCCTTTTGGAGCTTATTTTGGATAGCCAAGTGGATTAAAATTGGCTCTAAAGCTGTCAAGGTCCAAACAGTTTTTGCTGATTTGTTCTTCTTGATTTTCTTTTTGTTTTTTCTTGTTTCCTTGTAATTTTGGAAGCTTCCAAGGCTGTATCTTTGTTGTTTAGGATGTTATTAAGTCTATATAAGAAATAGGAATCCATGGGAGCATGTATGTACTTGACTTTTGATGAAATAAAAACCGTGTGTTTTTCCTAAGCTTAAAAACCGAGTGTTTCTTAGCTTAAATTGAACGAGTTACTTGGGAGAGTATTCGACAAGTGCTCAAAACATTTTAGTGAGTTTAAGAGCTAATCTTTTACTTATTAAAACACCCTTAGTATTTAGGTTTGTGAGCTAATCCTTCCTAAACACTAAGACAATCGAATTTAAGTAATTAAGAGCAAATCTTTCTTACTTATTTTCACATCAATTGGTATCCGAGCTAAGTTCAACAATGGGGGACAATGATGCTAATGAAAGAAGGGATCGAATGATCGATGCATTGGCAGAACAAACAAGTGCTATTCAAGCCATGATGAATCAACTCACTCTCGAAGTAATTCGAAAGAAGAATACAGATGAAGGAGAACGAAGTGTTAAGAGTAATGATCATGGAATGAAGATAGAAGTTCCAGAATTCAATGGTACTTTGGATCCTGAAGCCTACTTAGAATGGGAACGTTCTTTAGAGAAGTTCTTTGAGTATAAGGAGACTCCAGATGATAAAAAGTACAAGATTGCAGTTCTTAAACTAACCAAGTATGCATCTATTTGGTTAGAAGGAGTTAAGAGGCAAAGAGCTCGTGCTGAAAAGTCCAAAATTTCAACTTGGCCGAAATTAAAGAAGCTCTTAAGAAAGAGATTTGTTCCAGCAAACTATAAACAAAATCAGTATGTTAAATGGTCTACTTTGAAGCAAGGAAATCTTTCCGTGGAAGAGTATATCATGGAATTTGAAAAATTATCAATTGTTTGCGAAATTGATGAACTAGAAGAGCATTTATTTCATCTGCAGCAGTTATTTGAAGTTCTTAGAAAACAGAAACTCTATGGCAAGCTTGAGAAGTGTTCTTTCATGCAAAGGGAGATTGGTTTTCTTGGCTTTATTATTTCAGATGAAGGTGTCAAAGTGGATCCATCTAAAGTGGAAGCTATTTCCTCTTGGCCGGTTCCTAAAACTGTTACCGAGGTGAGATCTTTTCATGGTCTGGCTTCATTTTATAGAAGATTCATCAGCAATTTCAGTACTTTAATGAGTCCTATAACTGAATGCACAAAGCAAGGAAGATTTGAGTGGACTGAATCTGCTCAAAAGGCTTTTGAGACCGTGAAAGAAAGAATGTGTCATGCACCCATTTTGTCCTTACCTGATTTTACCAAACCTTTTGAAGTAGAATGTGATGCTAGTGGAACAGGTATTGGAGCAGTTCTTATTCAAGCAGGCAAACCTGTAGCTTATTTCAGTGAAAAGCTAAATGGCGCCAAGCTCAATTATTCAACCTATGATAAAGAGTTCTATGCTATGGTTCGAGCTCTTAATCATTGGAGCCATTATTTGAGGCCGCAAGCTTTTGTTCTTCGTTCAGATCATGAGTCACTGAAGTACATCCATGGGCAACATAAGTTGAGTGCTCGTCATGCTAAATGGGTGGAATTTTTGCAATCCTTTAACTTTGTCGCTAAATACAAAGCGGGGAAAGCAAATGTTGTAGCAGATGCATTATCTAGAAGACATTCTTTATTAGCTACAGTTGATTCGAAGATTTTGGGGTTCGAGCTGATTAAAGAATATTATTCAGAAGATCCAGATTTTCGTGAAGTATATGAAGAGTGCAAGAAAGGCCAACATGCTCATTATCATATTACAGATGAGTTTCTATTCAAGGGGAACAAGCTCTGTGTTCCTAAGTGTCCAGCTCGTGATTTATTGATTAGAGAAGCTCATGGAGGTGGTCTAGCTGGTCATTTTGGCATTACTAAAACTGTTGAATTATTGCAAGAACATTTTTACTGGCCACGCATGGTGGGAGATGTTCAAGCCATTATAGCTCGTTGTGGTACATGTCAAAAGGCTAAGAGTACGTTCTTGCAAGGACCTTACACACCACTACCAGTTCCAGAAAAGCCATGGGAAGATGTAAGCATGGATTTCATTGTTGCTCTTCCAAGAACTCAGAGGGGCAAAGACTCTATTATGGTGGTGGTAGATCGTTTTTCAAAAATGGCACACTTTGTTCCATGCCATAAAACCGAAGATGCCATTAATGTAGCTGTTTTATATTTCAGAGAAATAGTTCGCTTGCATGGTGTTCCAAGGACTATTGTATCTGATCGTGATAGCAAGTTTTTAAGCTACTTCTGGAGAACATTATGGAGACTTGTGGGTACTAAGTTGCTGTTTAGTACTTCTTGTCATCTTCAAACAGATGGTCAGACTGAAGTGACCAACAGAACTCTTGGTACGTTATTAAGAGGCCTAGTAAGCAAGACAGGAAAAGACTGGGATGTGAAGTTATGTCATGCTGAGTTTGCTTACAACAGAACACCAACTTTTGCTACTAAACATTCACCATTCGAGACTGTTTATGGGGTAAATCCTTATGTCCCGATTGATTTAATTGCTATTCCTAAAGATTCTTTTGTTCATGGAGATGCTAGGAAACAAGCTGAAGAAATGGTGAAGATTCATAGGCAGGTTCGAAATAATATAGAGAAAGCCAATGAAGCCTATAAAAAAGAGCAAACAGAAGAAGGTCACCTAGAATTTTTGCTCCAGGTGACTTAGTTTGGATTCATCTGAGAAAGGAAAGATTCCCGGGAAAAAGAAAACACAAACTAATGCCACGTGCTGAAGGTCCATTCAAGGTATTAGAAAGATGTGGAGACAATGCATACAAGATTGATCTTCCTGGTGAATATGGAGTTGCTGCAACCTTCAATGTTGGAGATTTGTCACCATACTTAGAAGATGATGAATTACAAGAATTGAGGACAATTCCAACTGAAGAAGGAGAGAATGATGTAAAATCAAATACAGAAGAACAAGTGCCAGAGTTATTAATCAGTCTAAATCCAAGTATGGGTTCGAAACATTTACATGGTCCTTGTTTGAGCCTAAACAAGACGGTTTTACATAACGAAGGTTCGGTTGCTTTTCGGAATGATTTGGGTTGATTAGCCAAACTTAAAGGAGGATTAAGTGGGCTTAAGAAAGCAACCAAATATCCTAATTAGTACTATTAGTGATTATTTAGCATTAACCTTGTTTAAGATGCTAAACTAATCCTAATAGAGTAAAAAATCTGATTTCAGCATTTTTCCTACATGTTTTCAGCTTTTCTCTTAGTTTTGATGATGTAATACATGATGAAAGGGAGTAATTAATGTAGTACAGCATCCTAGTCATGTGTATATGTGTTATTGAAGCTTAGGGTCCAAGTGGAAGCCTTTAGATTAAGCAAAGAACAAGTTTTAGCCAAGTTATCAATGCTGCCCAGCTGAAAAACGTGAATGATGTCTGATTGTAATTGGTTCTGGGCAACAGCATTTTTAGCTCCAAATCCAGAAAATCTTACATGGTTGGAAGCCCTTACATGTGTAGGGATGGAATTCATCCTTTTGGAGCTTATTTTGGATAGCCAAGTGGATTAAAATTGGCTCTAAAGCTGTCAAGGTCCAAACAGTTTTTGCTGATTTGTTCTTCTTGATTTTCTTTTTGTTTTTTCTTGTTTCCTTGTAATTTTGGAAGCTTCCAAGGCTGTATCTTTGTTGTTTAGGATGTTATTAAGTCTATATAAGAAATAGGAATCCATGGGAGCATGTATGTACTTGACTTTTGATGAAATAAAAACCGTGTGTTTTTCCTAAGCTTAAAAACCGAGTGTTTCTTAGCTTAAATTGAACGAGTTACTTGGGAGAGTATTCGACAAGTGCTCAAAACATTTTAGTGAGTTTAAGAGCTAATCTTTTACTTATTAAAACACCCTTAGTATTTAGGTTTGTGAGCTAATCCTTCCTAAACACTAAGACAATCGAATTTAAGTAATTAAGAGCAAATCTTTCTTACTTATTTTCACATCAAACTCATTTCAAATCAAAAGTTAAAACTATCATAGTCTCTTACGAGATTTTGTGGTGTATGAACACCTTTGAAATCACTTGATGTGCTTAATTACCTATTGTTTTTTACTCCTTTTATAGGTATTAGGTATATTTAAAGCATATGAAGACCTTGGATAAAACTCATTTCAAATCAAAGGTTAAAACTATCATACTCTCTTACGAGATTTTGTGATGTATGAACACCTTTTAAATCATTTCATGTTCTTAATTACCTATTGTTTTTGAATCCTTCAATAGGTATTAGGTATATGTAAAGCATATGAAACCCTTGGATCAAACTCATTTCAAATCAAAGGTTAAAACTATCATAGTCTCTTACGAGATTTTGTGATGTATGAACACCTTTCAAATCATTTGATGTGCTTAATTAACAATTGTATTTGACTCCTTTTATAGGTATTAGATATATTTTAAGCATATGAAGCCCTTTGATCAAAAGTCATTTAAAATCAAAGGTTAAAATTATTAGTCACTTACGAGATTTTGTGGTGTATGAACACCTTTCAAATCACTTGATGTTCTTAATTACCTATTGTTTTTGACTCCTTGAATAGGTAATAGGTATATTTAAATGTTATGAAGCCCTTGGATCAAACTCATTTCAAATCGAAGGTTAAAACAATCATAGTCTCTTACGAGATTTTGTGGTGTATGAACACCATTCAAATCATTTGATGTGCTTAATTACCTATTATTTTTTATTCCTTTCATAGGTTTTAGGTATATGTAAAGCATATGAAGCCCTTGGATCAAACTCATTTCAAATCAAAGGTTAAAACTATCATAGTCTCTTACGAGATTTTGTGGTGTATGAACACCTTTGAAATCATTTGATGTGCTTAATTACCTATTGTTTTTTATTCCTTTTATAGGTATAAGGTATATTTAAAGCATGTGAAGCCCTTGGATCAAACTCATTTCAAATCAAAGGTTAAAACTATCATAGTCTCTTACGAGATTTTGTGGTGTCTGAATACCTTTCAAATCATTTGCTGTGCTTAATTACCTATTGTTTTATTTCTCCTTTAATATGTATTAGGTATATGTAAAGCATATGAAGCCCTTGGATCAAACTCATTTCAAATCAAAGGTTAAAACTATCATACTCTCTTACGAGATTTTGTGGTGTATGAACACCTTTCAAATCACTTGATGTGCTTAATTACCTATTGTTTTTTACTCCTTTTATAGGTATTTGGTATGTCTAAAGCATATGATGCCCTTGGATCAAACTCATTTCAAATCAAAGGTTAAAACAATCATAGTCTCTTACGAGAT
Organism: Patellifolia procumbens; assembly: GCA_947645195.1. Classification (NCBI taxonomy): domain Eukaryota; kingdom Viridiplantae; phylum Streptophyta; class Magnoliopsida; order Caryophyllales; family Amaranthaceae; genus Patellifolia; species Patellifolia procumbens. The sequence continues at coordinate 226,459 of CANSGD010001419.1, forward strand.
TTTGTGGTGTATGAACACCTTTCAAATCACTTGATGTGCTTAATTACCTATTGTTTTTTACTTCTTTTATAGGTATTAGGTATATTTAAAGCATATGAATCCCTTGGATCAAACTCATTTCAAATCAAAGGTTAAAACTATCATAGTCTCTTACGAGATTTTGTGGTTTATGAACACCTTTCAGATCATTTGATGTGCTTAATCACCTATTGTTTTTGACTCCTAGAATAGGTATTAGGTATATTGAAATCATATGAAGCCCTTGGATCAAACTCATTTCCAATCAAAGGTTAAAACTATCATAGTCTCTTACGAGATTTTGTGGTGTATGAACACCTTTCAAATCATTTGAAGTGCTTAATTACCTATTGTTTTTGACTACTTTTATATGTATTAGGTATATGTAAAGCATATGAAGCCCTTGGATCAAACTCATTTCAAATCAAAGGTTAACATTATCATAGTCTCTTACGAGATTTTGTGATGTATGAACACCTTTCATATCATTTGATGTGCTTAATTACCTATTGTTTTTGACTCCTGTTATAGGTATTAGGTATATATTAAGCATATGAAGCCCTTTGATCAAAACTCATTTAAAATGAAAGGTTAAAATTATTAGTAACTTACGAGATTTTGTGGTGTATGAACACCTTTCAAATCACTTGATGTTCTTAAATACCTATTGTTTTTGACTCCTTGAATAGGTATTAGGTATATTTAAATTATATGAAGCCCTTGGATCAAACTCATTTCAAATCAAAGGTAAAAACTATCAGTCTCTTACGAGATTTTGTGGTGTATGAACACCTTTCAAATCATTTGATGTGCTTAATTACCGATTGTTTTTGACTCCATGAATGGGTATTAGGTATATTTCAATCATATGAAGCCCATGGATCAAACTCATTTCAAATCGAAGGTTAAAACTATCATAGTCTCTTACGATATTTTGTTGTGTATAAACACCTTTCAAATCATTTGATATGCTTAATTTCGTACGGATTTTGAATCCTTGAATAGGTATTAGGTATATTTAAATCATATGAAGCCCTTGGATCAAACTCATTTCATATCAAAGGTTAAAACTATCATAGTCTCTTACGAGATTTTGTGGTGCATGAACACCTTTCAAATCATTTGATGTGCTTAATTACCTATTGTTTTGACTCCTTTTATAGGTATTAGGTATGTCTAAAGCATATGAAACCCTTGGATCAAACTCATTTCAAATCAAAGATTAAAACAATCGTAGTCTTTTACGAGATTTTCTGGTGTATGAACACCATTCAAATCATTTAATGTGCTTAATTACCTATTATTTTTTAACCCTTTTATAGGTTTTAGGTATATGTAAGGCATATGAAGCCTTTTGATCAAACTCATTTCAAATCAAAGGTTAAACAATCATAGTCTCTTACGAGATTTTGTGGTGTATGAACACCTTTCAAATCATTTGATGTGCTTAATTACCTATTGTTTTTGACTCCTTTAATATATATTAGGTATATGTAAAGCATATGAAGCCCTTGGATCAAACTCATTTCAAATCAAAGGTTAAAACTATCATAGTCTCTTACGAGATTTTGTGGTGTATGAACACCTTTGAAATCATTCGATGTGCTTAATTACCTATTGTTTTTTATTACTTTTATAGGTATTAGGTATATTTAAAGCATATGAAGCCCTTGGATCAAACTCATTTCAAATCAAAGGTTAAAACTATCATAGTCTCTTACGAGATTTTGTGGTGTATGAACACCTTTGAAATCATTCGATGTGCTTAATTACCCATTGTTTTTTATTCCTTTTATAGGTATTAGGTATATTTAAAGCATATGAAGCCCTTGGATCAAACTCATTTCAAATCAAAGGTTAAAACTACCATACTCTCTTACGAGATTTTGTGGTGTATGAACACCTTTTAAATCGTTTGATGTGCTTAATTACCTATTGTTTTAGACTCCTTTAATATGTATTAGGTATATGTAAAGCATATTAAGCCCTTGGATCAAACTCATTTCAAATCAAAGGTTAAAACTATCATAGTCTCTTACGAGATTTTGTGATGTATGAACACCTTTCAAATCATTTGATGTGCTTAATTACCTATTCTATTTGACTCCTTTTATAGGTATTAGGTATATTTTAAGCATATGAAGCCCTTTGATCAAAACTCATTTAAAATCAAAGGTTAAAATTATTAGTCACTTACGAGATTTTGTGGTGTATGAACACCTTTCAAATCACTTGATGTTCTTAATTACCTATAGTTTTTGAATCCTTCAATAGGTATTAGGTATATGTAAAGTATATGAAGCCCTTGGATCAAACTCATTTCAAATCAAAGGTTAAAACTATCATAGTCTCTTACGAGATTTTGTGATGTATGAACACCTTTCAAATCATTTGATGTGCTTAATTACCTATTGTATTTGACTCCTTTTATAGGTATTAGGTATATTTTAAGCATATGAAGCCCTTTGATCAAAACTCATTTAAAATCAAAGGTTAAAATTATTAGTCACTTACGAGATTTTGTGGTGTATGAACACCTTTCAAATCACTTGATGTTCTTAATTACCTATTGTTTTTGACTCCTTGAATAGGTAATAGGTATATTTAAATGTTATGAAACCCTTGGATCAAACTCATTTCAAATCAAAGGTTAAAACTATCATAGTCTCTTACGAGATTTTGTGGTGTATGAACACCTTTCAAATCATTTGATGTGCTTAATTACCTATTGATTTTGACTCCTTGAATGGGTATTAAGTATATTTCAATCATATGAAGCCCATGGATCAAACTCATTTCAAATCGAAGGTTAAAACTATCATTGTCTCTTACGAGATTTTGTGGTGTATGAACACCTTTCAAATCATTTGATGTGCTTAATTACCTATTGTTTTTGACTCCTTGAATGGGTATTAAGTATATTTCAATCATATGAATCCCATGGATCAAACTCATTTCAAATCAAAGGTTAAAACTATCATAGTCTCTTACGAGATTTTGTGGTGTATGAACACCTTTCAAATCATTTCATGTGCTTAATTACCTATTATTTTTTATTCCTTTTATAGGTTTTAGGTATATGTAAAGCATATGAAGCCCTTGGATCAAACTCATTTCAAATCAAAGGTTGAAACAATCATAGTCTCTTACCAGATTTTGTAGTGTATCAACACCTTTCAAATCATTTGATGTGCTTAATTACCTTTTATTTTTTATTCCTTTTATAGGTTTTATGTAAATGTAAAGCATATGAAGCCCTTGGATCAAACTCATTTCAAATTAAAGGTTAAAACTATCATAGACTCTTACTAGATTTTGATATGTATGAACACCTTTCAAATCATATGATGTGCTTCATTACCTATTGTTTTTGACTCCTTTAATAGGTATTAGGTATATGTAAAGCATATAAACCCTCGGATCAAACTCCTTTCAAATCAAAGGTTAAAACTATCATAGTCTCTTACGAGATTTTGTGGTGTATGAACACCTTTTAAAACATTTGATGTGCTTGATTACCTATTGTTTTTTATTTCTTTTATAGGTATTAGGTATATTTAAAGCATATGAAGCCCTTGGATCAAACTCATTTCAAATCAAAGGTTAAAACTATCATAGTCTCTTACGAGATTTTGTGGTGTATGAACACCTTTTAAATCATTCGATGTGCTTGATTACCTATTGTTTTTTATTCCTTTTATAGGTATTAGGTATATTTAAAGCATATGAAGCCCTTGGATCAAACTCATTTCAAATCAAAGGTTAAAACTATCATAGTCTCTTACGAGATTTTGTGGTGTATGAACACCTTTGAAATCATTCGATGTGCTTAATTACCCATTGTTTTTTATTCCTTTTATAGGTATTAGGTATATTTAAAGCATATGAAGCCCTTGGATCAAACTCATGTCAAATCAAAGGTTAAAACTATCATACTCTCTTACGAGATTTTGTGGTGTATGAACACCTTTTAAATCGTTTGATGTGCTTAATTACCTATTGTTTTAGACTCCTTTAATATGTATTAGGTATATGTAAAGCATATGAAGCCCTTGGATCAAACTCATTTCAAACCAAAGGTTAAAACTATCATAGTCTCTTACGAGATTTTTTGATGTATGAACACCTTTCAAATCATTTGATGTGCTTAATTACCTATTGTTTTTTACTCCGTTTATAGGTATTAGGTATATTTTAAGCATATGAAGCCCTTTGATCAAAACTCATTTAAAATCAAAGGTTAAAATTATTAGTCACTTACGAGATTTTGTGGTGTATGAACACCTTTCAAATCACTTGATGTTCTTAATTACCTATTGTTTTTGACTCCTTGAATAGGTATTAGGTATATTAAAATTATATGAAGCCCTTGGATCAAACTCATTTCAAATCAAAGGTTAAAACTATCATAGTCTCGTACGAGATTTTGTGGTGTATGAACACCTTTCAAATCATTTGAAGTGCTTAATTACCTATTGTTTTTGACTACTTGAATAAGTATTAGGTATATTTAAATCATATGAAGCCCTTGGATCAAACTCATTTCAAATCGAAGGTTAAAACTATCATACTCTCTTACGAGATTTTGTGATGTATGAACACCTTTTAAATCATTTGATGTTCTTAATTACCTATTGTTTTTTAATCCTTCAATAGGTATTAGGTATATGTAAAGCATATGAAGCCCTGGGATCAAACTCATTTCAAATCAAAGGTTAAAACTATCAGAGTCTCTTACGAGATTTTGTGGTGTATAAACACCTTTTAAATCATTTGATGTGATAAATTACCTATTGTTTTTGACTCCTTTAATATGTATTAGGTATATGTAAAGCATATGAAGCCCTTGGATCAAACTCATTTCAAATCAAAGGTTAAAACTATCATAGTCTCTTACGAGATTTTGTGGTGTATGAACACCTTTGAAATCATTCGATGTGCTTTATTACCTATTGTTTTTTATTCCTTTTATAGGTATTAGGTATATTTAAAGCATATGAAACCCTTGGATCAAACTCATTTTAAATCAAAGGTTCAAACTATCATAGTCTATTACGAGATTTTGTGGTGTATGAACACCTTTCATATCACTTGATGTGCTTAATTACCTATTTTTTTTACTTCTTTAATATGTATTAGGTATATGTAAAGCATATGAAGCCCTTGGATCAAACTCATTTCAAATCAAAGGTTAAAACTATCATAGTCTCTTAGGAGATTTTGTGGTGTATGAACACCTTTCAAATCACTTGATGAGCTTAATTACCTATTGTTTTTTACTCCTTTTATTGGTATTAGGTATATTTAAATCATATAAAGACGTTGGATAAAACTCATTTCAAATCAAAGGTTAAAACTAGCATACTCTCTTACGAGATTTTGTGATGTATGAACACCTTTTAAATCATTTGATGTTCTTAATTACCTATTGTTTTTGACTCCTTTTATAGGTATTAGGTATATTTTAAGCATATGAAGCCCTTGGATCAAACTCATTTCAAATCAAAGGTTAAAATTATTAGTCACTTACGAGATTTTGTGGTGTATGAACACCTTTCAAATCACTTGATGTTCTTAATTACCTATTGTTTTTGACTCCTTGAATAGGTATTAGGTATATTTAAATGATATGAAGCCCTTGGATCAAACTCATTTCAAATCAAAGGTTAAAACTATCATAGTCTCTTACGAGATTTTGTGGTGTATGAACACCTTTCCAATCACTTGATGTGCTTAATCACCTATTGTTTTTGACTCCTAGAATAGGTATTAGGTATATTGAAATCATATGAAGCCCTTGGATCAAACTCATTTCCAATCAAAGGTTAAAACTATCATAGTCTCTTACGAGATTTTGTGGTGTATGAACACCTTTCAAATCATTTGAAGTGCTTAATTACCTATTGTTTTTGACTACTTGAATAGGTATTAGGTATATTAAAATCATATGAAGCCCTTGGATAAAACTCATTTCAAATCGAAGGTTAAAACTATCATACTCTCTTACGAGATTTTGTGATGTATGAACACCTTTTAAATCATTTGATGTTCTTAATTACCTATTGTTTTTTAATCCTTCAATAGGTATTAGGTATAAGTAAATCATATGAAGCCCTTGGATCAAACTCATTTCAAATCAAAGGTTAAAACTATCAGAGTCTCTTACGAGATTTTTTGATGTATGAACACCCTTTCAAATCATTTGATGTGCTTAATTACCTATTGTTTTTGACCCCTTTTATATGTATTAGGTATATGTAAAGCATATGAAGCCCTTGGATCAAACTCATTTCAAATCAAAGGTTAACATTATCATAGTCTCTTACGAGATTTTGTGATGTATGAACACCTTTCATATCATTTGATGTGCTTAATTACCTATTGTTTTTGACTCCTGTTATAGGTATTAGGTATATATTAAGCATATGAAGCCCTTTGATCAAAACTCATTTAAAATGAAAGGTTAAAATTATTAGTAACTTACGAGATTTTGTGGTGTATGAACACCTTTCAAATCACTTGATGTTCTTAAATACCTATTGTTTTTGACTACTTGAATAGGTAATAGGTATATTTAAATGTTATGAAGCCCATGGATCAAACTCATTTCAAATCAAAGGTTAAAACTATCATAGTCTCTTACGAGATATTGTGGTGTATGAACACCTTTCAAATCATTTGATGTGCTTAATTACCTATTGATTTTGACTCCTTGAATGGGTATTAAGTATATTTCAATCATATGAAGCCCATGGATCAAACTCATTTCAAATCGAAGGTTAAAACTAATAGTCTCTTACGAGATTTTGTGGTGTATGAACACCTTTCAAATCATTTGATGTGCTTAATTACCTATTGTTTTTGACTCCTTGAATGGGTATTAAGTATATTTCAATCATATGAATCCCATGGATCAAACTCATTTCAAATCAAAGGTTAAAACTATCATAGTCTCTTACGAGATTTTGTGGTGTATGAACACATTTCAAATCATTTCATGTGCTTAATTACCTATTATTTTTTATTCCTTTTATAGGTTTTAGGTATATGTAAAGCATATGAAGCCCTTGGATTAAACTCATTTCAAATCAAAGGTTGAAACAATCATAGTCTCTTACCAGATTTTGTAGTGTATCAACACCTTTCAAATCATTTGATGTGCTTAATTACCTTTTATTTTTTATTCCTTTTATAGGTTTTATGTAAATGTAAAGCATATGAAGTCCTTGGATCAAACTCATTTCAAATTAAAGGTTAAAATTATCATAGACTCTTACTAGATTTTGATATGTATGAACACCTTTCAAATCATTTGATGTGCTTCATTACCTATTGTTTTTGACTCCTTTAATAGGTATTAGGTATAGGTAAAGCATATAAACCCTCGGATCAAACTCCTTTCAAATCAAAGGTTAAAACTATCATAGTCTCTTACGAGATTTTGTGGTGTATGAACACCTTTTAAAACATTTGATGTGCTTGATTACCTATTGTTTTTTATTTCTTTTATAGGTATTAGGTATATTTAAAGCATATGAAGCCCTTGGATCAAACTCATTTCAAATCAAAGATTAAAACTATCATAGTCTCTTACGAGATTTTGTGGTGTATGAACACCTTTCAAATCATTTGATGTGCTTAATTACCTATTGTTTTTGACTCCTTTAATATGTATTAGGTATATGTAAAGCATATGAAGCCCTTGGATCAAACTCATTTCAAATCAAAGGTTAAAACTATCATAGTCTCTTACGAGATTTTGTGATGTATGAACACCTTTCAAATCATTTGATGTGCTTAATTACCTATTGTATTTGACTCCTTTTATAGGTATTAGGTATATTTTAAGCATATGAAGCCCTTTGATCAAAACTCATTTAAAATCAAAGGTTAAAATTATTAGTCACTTACGAGATTTTGTGGTGTATGAACATCTTTCAAATCACTTGATGTTCTTAATTACCTATTGTTTTTGACTCCTTTAATAGGTATTAGGTATATTTAAATGATATGAATCCCTTGGATCAAACTCATTTCAAATCAAAGGTTAAAACTATCATAGTCTCTTACGAGATTTTGTGGTGTATGAACACCTTTCAAATCACTTGATGTGCTTAATCACCTATTGTTTTTGACTCCTAGAATAGGTATTAGGTATATTGAAATCATATGAAGCCCTTGGATCAAACTCATTTCCAATCAAAGGTTAAAACTATCATAGTCTCTTACGAGATTTTGTGGTGTATGAACACCTTTCAAATCATTTGAAGTGCTTAATTACCTATTGTTTTTGACTACTTGAATAGGTATTAGGTATATTAAAATCATATGAAGCCCTTGGATAAAACTCATTTCAAATCGAAGGTTAAAACTATCATACTCTCTTACGAGATTTTGTGATGTATGAACACCTTTTAAATCATTTGATGTTCTTAATTACCTATTGTTTTTTAATCCTTCAATAGGTATTAGGTATAGGTAAATCATATGAAGCCCTTGGATCAAACTCATTTCAAATCAAAGGTTAAAACTATCAGAGTCTCTTACGAGATTTTTTGATGTATGAACACCTTTCAAATCATTTGATGTGCTTAATTACCTATTGTTTTTGACTCCTTTTATATGTATTAGGTATATGTAATGCATATGAAGCCCTTGGATCAAACTCATTTCAAATCAAAGGTTAACATTATCATAGTCTCTTACGAGATTTTGTGATGTATGAACACCTTTCATATCATTTGATGTGCTTAATTACCTATTGTTTTTGACTCCTGTTATAGGTATTAGGTATATATTAAGCATATGAAGCCCTTTGATCAAAACTCATTAAAAATGAAAGGTTAAAATTATTAGTAACTTACGAGATTTTGTGGTGTATGAACACCTTTCAAATCACTTGATGTTCTTAAATACCTATTGTTTTTGACTCCTTGAATAGGTATTAGGTATATTTAAATTATATGAAGCCCTTGGATCAAACTCATTTCAAATCAAAGGTTAAAACTATCAGTCTCTTACGAGATTTTGTGGTGTATGAACACCTTTCAAATCATTTGATGTGCTTAATTACCGATTGTTTTTGACTCCTTGAATGGGTATTAGGTATATTTCAATCATATGAAGCCCATGGATCAAACTCATTTCAAATCGAAGGTTAAAACTATCATAGTCTCTTACGATATTTTGTTGTATATAAACACCTTTCAAATCATTTGATATGCTTAATTTCGTACTGATTTTGAATCCTTGAATAGGTATTAGGTATATTTAAATCATATGAAGCCCTTGGATCAAACTCATTTCATATCAAAGGTTAAAACTATCATAGTCTCTTACGAGATTTTGTGGTGCATGAACACCTTTCAAATCATTTGATGTGCTTAATTACCTATTGTTTTGACTCCTTTTATAGGTATTAGGTATGTCTAAAGCATATGAAACCCTTGGATCAAACTCATTTCAAATCAAAGATTAAAACAATCGTAGTCTTTTACGAGATTTTGTGGTGTATGAACACCATTCAAATCATTTAATGTGCTTATTTACCTATTATTTTTTATTCCTTTTATAGGTTTTAGGTATATGTAAGGCATATGAAGCCTTTGGATCAAACTCTTTTCAAATCAAAGGTTAAAACAATCATAGTCTCTTACGAGAATTTGTGGTGTATGAACACCTTTCAAATAATTTGATGTGCTTAATTACCTATTGTTTTTTACTCCTTTAATATATATTAGGTATATGTAAAGCATATGAAGCTCTTGGATCAAACTCATTTCAAATCAAAGGTTAAAACTATCATAGTCTCTTACGAGATTTTGTGGTGTATGGACACCTTTGAAATCATTCGATGTGCTTAATTACCTATTGTTTTTTATTCCTTTTATAGGTATTAGGTATATTTAAAGCATATGAAGCCCTTGGATCAAACTCATTTCAAATCAAAGGTTAAAACTATTATACTCTCTTACGAGATTTTGTGGTGTATGAACACCTTTTAAATCGTTTGATGTGCTTAATTACCTATTGTTTTAGACTCCTTTAATATGTATTAGGTATATGTAAAGTATCTGAAGCCCTTGGATCAAACACATTTCAAACCAAAGGTTAAAACTATCATAGTCTCTTACGAGATTTTTTGATGTATGAACACCTTTCAAATCATTTGATGTGCTTAATTACCTATTGTTTTTTACTCCTTTTATAGGTATTAGGTATATTTTAAGCATATGAAGCCCTTTGATCAAAACTCATTTAAAATCAAAGGTTAAAATTATTAGTCACTTACGAGATTTTGAGGTGTATAAACACCTTTCAAATCACTTGATGTACTTAATTACCTATTTTTTTTGACTCCTTGAATAGGTATTAGGTATATTTAAATTATATGAAGCCCTTGGATCAAACTCATTTCAAATCAAAGGTTAAAACTATCATAGTCTCGTACGAGATTTTGTGGTGTATGAACACCTTTCAAATCATTTGAAGTGCTTAATTACCTATTGTTTTTGACTACTTGAATAAGTATTAGGTATATTTAAATCATATGAAGCCCTTGTATCAAACTCATTTCAAATCGAAGGTTAAAACTATCATACTCTCTTACGAGATTTTGTGATGTATGAACACCTTTTAAATCATTTGATGTTCTTTATTACCTATTGTTTTTTAATCCTTCAATAGGTATTAGGTATATGTAAAGCATATGAAGCCCTTGGATCAAACTCATTTCAAATCAAAGCTTAAAGCTATCAGAGTCTCTTACGAGATTTTGTGGTGTATGAACACCTTTCAAATCATTTGATGTGATTAATTACCTATTGTTTTTGACTCCTTTAATATGTATTAGGTATATGTAAAGCATATGAAGCCCTTGGATTAAACTCATTTCAAATCAAAGGTTAAAACTATCATAGTCTCTTACGAGATTTTGTGGTGTATGAACACCTTTGAAATCATTCAATGTGCTTAATTACCTATTGTTTTTTATTCCTTTTATAGGTATTAGGTATATTTAAAGCATATGAAACCCTTGGATCAAACTCATTTTAAATCAAAGGTTCAAACTATCATAGTCTATTACGAGATTTTGTGGTGTATGAACACCTTTTAGATCATTTGATGTGCTTAATTACCTATTTTTTTTACTTATTTAATATGTATTAGGTATATGTAAAGCATATGAAGCCCTTGGATCAAACTCATTTCAAATCAAAGGTTAAAACTATCATAGTCTCTTAGGAGATTTTGTGGTGTATGAACACCTTTCAAATCACTTGATGTGCTTAATTACCTATTGTTTTTTACTCCTTTTATTGGTATTAGGTATATTTAAATCATATGAAGACGTTGGATAAAGCTCATTTCAATTCAAAGGTTAAACTAGCATACTCTCTTACGAGATTTTGTGATGTATGAACACCTTTTAAATCATTTGATGTTCTTAATTACCTATTGTTTTTTAATCCTTCAATAGGTATTAGGTATATGTAAAGCATATGAAGCCCTTGGGTCAAACTCATTTCAAATCAAAGTTAAAACTATCATAGTCTCTTACGAGATTTTTTGATGTATGAACACCTTTCAAATCATTTGATGTGCTTAATTACCTATTGTTTTTTACTCCTTTTATAGGTATTAGGTATATTTTAAGCATATGAAGCCCTTTGATCAAAACTCATTTAAAATCAATGGTTAAAATTATTAGTCACTTACGAGATTTTCTAGCGTATGAACACCTTTCGAATCACTTGATGTTCTTAATTACCTATTATTTTTGACTCCTTGAATAGGTATTAGGTATATTTAAATTATATGAAGCCCTTGGATCAAACTCATTTCAAATCAAAGGTTAAAACTATCATAGTCTCTTACTAGGTTTTGTGGTGTATGAACACCTTTCAAATCACTTGATGTGCTTAATTACCTATTGTTTTTGACTCCTAGAATAGGTATTAGGTATATTGAAATCATATGAAGCCCTTGGATCAAACTCATTTCAAATCAACGGTTAAAACTATCATAGTCTCGTACGAGATTTTGTGATGTATGAACACCTTTCAAATCATTTGATGTTCTTTATTACCTATTGTTTTTGACTCCTTTTATAGGTATTAGGTATATTTTAAGCATATGAAGCCCTTTGATGAAAACATATTTAAAATCAAAGGTTAAAATTATTAGTCACTTACGAGATTTTGTGGTGTATGAACACCTGTCAAATCACTTGATGTGCTTAATCACCTATTGTTTTTGACTCCTAGAATAGGTATTAGGTATATTGAAATCATATGAAGCCCTTGGATCAAACTCATTTCCAATCAAAGGTTAAAACTATCATAGTCTCTTACGAGATTTTGTGGTGTATGAACACCTTTCAAATCATTTGAAGTGCTTAATTACCTATTGTTTCTGACTACTTGAATAGGTATTAGGTATATTAAAATCATATGAAGCCCTTGGATAAAACTCATTTTCAAATCGAAGGTTAAAACTATCATACTCTCTTACGAGATTTTGTGATGTATGAACACCTTTTAAATCATTTGATGTTCTTAATTACTTATTGTTTTTTAATCTTTCAATAGGTATTAGGTATATGTAAATCATATGAAGCCCTTTGATCAAACTCATTTCAAATCAAAGGTTAAAACTATTAGAGTCTCTTACGAGATTTTTTAATGTATGAACACCTTTTAAATCATTTGATGTGCTTAATTACCTATTGTTTTTGACTCCTTTTATATGTATTAGGTATATGTAAAGCATATGAAGCCCTTGGATCAAACTCATTTCAAATCAAAGGTAACAACTATCAGTCTCTTACGAGATTTTGTGGAGTATGAACACCTTTCAAATCATTTGATGTGCTTAATTACCGATTGTTTTTGACTCCTTGAATGGGTATTAGGTATATTTCAATCATATGAAGCCCATGGATCAAACTCATTTCAAATCGAAGGTTAAAACTATCATAGTCTCTTACGATATTTTGTTGTGTATAAACACCTTTCAAATCATTTGATATACTTAATTTCGTACTGATTTTGAATCCTTGAATAGGTATTAGGTATATTTAAATCATATGAAGCCCTTGGATCAAACTCATTTCATATCAAAGGTTAAAACTATCATAGTCTCTTACGAGATTTTGTGGTGCATGAACACCTTTCAAATCATTTGATGTGCTTAATTACCTATTGTTTTGACTCCTTTTATAGGTATTAGGTATGTCTAAAGCATATGAAACCCTTGGATAAAACTCATTTCAAATCAAAGATTAAAACAATCGTAGTCTTTTACGAAATTTTGTGGTGTATGAACACCATTCAAATCATTTAATGTGCTTAATTACCTATTATTTTTTATTCCTTTTATAGGTTTTAGGTATATGTAAGGCATATGAAGCCTTTGGATCCAACTCATTTCAAATCAAAGGTTAAAGCAATCATAGTCTCTTACGAGATTTTGTGGTGTATGAACACCTTTCAAATCATTTGATGTGCTTAATTACCTATTGTTTTTGACTCCTTTAATAGGTATTAGGTATATGTAAAGCATATAAACCCTCGGATCAAACTCCTTTCAAATCAAAGGTTAAAACTATCATAGTCTCTTACGAGATTTTGTGGTGTATGAACACCTTTTAAAACATTTGATGTGCTTGATTACCTATTGTTTTTTATTTCTTTTATAGGTATTAGGTATATTTAAAGCATATGAAGCCCTTGGATCAAACTCATTTCAAATCAAAGGTTAAAACTATCATAGTCTCTTACGAGATTTTGTGGTGTATGAACACCTTTCAAATCATTTGATGTGCTTAATTACCTATTGTTTTTGACTCCTTTTATAGGTATTAGGTATATTTTAAGCATATGAAGCCCTTGGATCAAACTCATTTCAAATCAAAGGTTAAAACTATCATAGTCTCTTACGAGATTTTTTGATGTATGAACACCTTTCAAATCATTTGATGTGCTTAATTACCTATTGTTTTTGACTCCTTTTATAGGTATTAGGTATATATTAAGCATATGAAGCCCTTTGATCAAAACTCATTTAAAATGAAAGGTTAAAATTATTAGTAACTTACGAGATTTTGTGGTGTATGAACACCTTTCAAATCACTTGATGTTCTTAAATACCTATTGTTTTTGACTCCTTTAATAGGTATTAGGTATATTTAAATTATATGAAGCCCTTGGATCAAACTCATTTCAAATCAAAGGTTAAAATTTTAAGTCTCTTACGAGATTTTGTGGTGTATGAACACCTTTCAAATCATTTGATGTGCTTAATTACCGATTGTTTTTGACTCCTTGAATGGGTATTAGGTATATTTCAATCATATGAAGCCCATGGATCAAACTCATTTCAAATCGAAGGTTAAAACTATCATAGTCTCTTACGATATTTTGTTGTGTATAAACACCTTTCAAATCATTTGATATGCTTAATTTCGTACTGATTTTGAATCCTTGAATAGGTATTAGGTATATTTAAATCATATGAAGCCCTTGGATCAAACTCATTTCATATCAAAGGTTAAAACTATCATAGTCTCTTACGAGATTTTGTGGTGCATGAACACCTTTCAAATCATTTGATGTGCTTAATTACCTATTGTTTTGACTCCTTTTATAGGTATTAGGTATGTCTAAAGCATATGAAACCCTTGGATCAAACTCATTTCAAATCAAAGATTAAAACAATCGTAGTCTTTTACGAGATTTTGTGGTGTATGAACACCATTCAAATCATTTAATGTGCTTAATTACCTATTATTTTTTATTCCTTTTATAGGTTTTAGGTATATGTAAGGCATATGAAGCCTTTGGATCAAACTCATTTCAAATCAAAGGTTAAAACAATCATAGTCTCTTACGAGAATTTGTGGTGTATGAACACCTTTCAAATCATTTGATGTGCTTAATTACCTATTGTTTTTTACTCCTTTAATATATATTAGGTATATGTAAAGCATATGAAGCTCTTGGATCAAACTCATTTCAAATCAAAGGTTAAAACTATCATAGTCTCTTACGAGATTTTGTGGTGTATGAACACCTTTGAAATCATTCGATGTGCTTAATTACCTATTGTTTTTTATTCCTTTTATAGGTATTAGGTATATTTAAAGCATATGAAGCCCTTGGATCAAACTCATTTCAAATCAAAGGTTAAAACTATCATAGTCTCTTACGAGATTTTGTGGTGTATGAACACCTTTGAAATCATTCGATGTGCTTAATTACCCATTGTTTTTTATTCCTTTTATAGGTATTAGGTATATTTAAAGCATATGAAGCCCTTGGATCAAACTCATTTCAAATCAAAGGTTAAAACTATCATACTCTCTTACGAGATTTTGTGGTCTATGAACACCTTTTAAATCGTTTGATGTGCTTAATTACCTATTGTTTTAGACTCCTTTAATATGTATTAGGTATATGTAAAGCACATGAAGCCCTTGGATCAAACTCATTTCAAACCAAAGGTTAAAACTATCATAGTCTCTTACGAGATTTTTTGATGTATGAACACCTTTCAAATCATTTGATGTGCTTAATTACCTATTGTTTTTTACTCCTTTTATAGGTATTAGGTATATTTTAAGCATATGAAGCCCTTTGATCAAAACTCATTTAAAATCAAAGGTTAAAATTATTAGTCACTTACGAGATTTTGTGGTGTATGAACACCTTTCAAATCACTTGATGTTCTTAATTACCTATTGTTTTTGACTCCTTGAATAGGTATTAGGTATATTTAAATGATATGAAGCCCTTGGATCAAACTCATTTCAAATCAAAGGTTAACATTATCATAGTCTCTTACGAGATTTTGTGATGTATGAACACCTTTTATATCATTTGATGTGCTTAATTACCTATTGTTTTTGACTCTTGTTATAGGTATTAGGTATATATTAAGCGTATGAAGCCCTTTGATCAAAACTCATTTAAAATGAAAGGTTAAAATTATTAGTAACTTACGAGATTTTGTGGTGTATGAACACCTTTCAAATCACTTGATGTTCTTAAATACCTTTTGTTTTTGACTCCTTGAATAGGTATTAGGTATATTTAAATTATATGAAGCCCTTGGATCAAACTCATTTCAAATCAAAGGTTAAAACTATCAGTCTCTTACGAGATTTTGTGGTGTATGAACACCTTTCAAATCATTTGATGTGCTTAATTACCGATTGTTTTTGACTGCTTGAATGGGTATTAGGTATATTTCAATCATATGAAGCCCATGGATCAAACTCATTTCAAATCGAAGGTTAAAACTATCATAGTCTCTTACGATATTTTGTTGTGTATAAACACCTTTCAAATCATTTGATATGCTTAATTTCGTACTGATTTTGAATCCTTGAATAGGTATTAGGTATATTTAAATCATATGAAGCTCTTGGATCAAACTCATTTCATATCAAAGGTTAAAAGTATCATAGTCTCTTACGAGATTTTGTGGTGCATGAACACCTTTCAAATCATTTGATGTGCTTAATTACCTATTGTTTTGACTCCTTTTATAGGTATTAGGTATGTCTAAAGCATATGAAACCCTTGGATCAAACTCATTTCAAATCAAAGATTAAAACAATCGTAGTCTTTTACGAGATTTTGTGGTGTATGAACACCATTCAAGTCATTAATGTGCTTAATTACCTATTATTTTTTATTCCTTTTATAGGTTTTAGGTATATGTAAGGCATATGAAGCCTTTGGATCAAACTCATTTCAAATCAAAGGTTAAACCAATCATAGTCTCTTACGAGAATTTGTGGTGTATGAACACCTTTCAAATCATTTGATGTGCTTAATTACCTATTGTTTTTTACTCCTTTAATATATATTAGGTATATGTAAAGCATATGAAACTCTTGGATCAAACTCATTTCAAATCAAAGGTTAAAACTATCATAGTCTCTTACGAGATTTTGTGGTGTATGAACACCTTTGAAATCATTCGATGTGCTTAATTACCTATTGTTTTTTATTCCTTTTATAGGTATTAGGTATATTTAAAGCATATGAAGCCCTTGGATCAAACTCATTTCAAATCAAAGGTTAAAACTATCATAGTCTCTTACGAGATTTTGTGGTGTATGAACACCTTTGAAATCATTCGATGTGCTTAATTACCCATTGTTTTTTATTCCTTTTATAGGTATTAGGTATATTTAAAGCATATGAAGCCCTTGGATCAAACTCATTTCAAATCAAAGGTTAAAACTATCATACTCTCTTACGAGATTTTGTGGTGTATGAACACCTTTTAAATCGTTTGATGTGCTGAATTACCTATTGTTTTAGACTCCTTTAATATGTATTAGGTATATGTAAAGCATATGAAGCCCTTGGATCAAACTCATTTCAAACCAAAGGTTAAAACTATCATAGTCTCTTACGAGATTTTTTGATGTATGAACACCTTTCAAATCATTTGATGTGCTTAATTACCTATTGTTTTTTACTCCTTTTATAGGTATTAGGTATATTTTAAGCATATGAAGCCCTTTGATCAAAACTCATTTAAAATCAAAGGTTAAAATTATTAGTCACTTACGAGATTTTGTGGTGTATGAACACCTTTCAAATCACTTGATGTTCTTAATTACCTATTGTTTTTGACTCCTTGAATAGGTATTAGGTATATTTAAATGATATGAAGCCCTTGGATCAAACTCATTTCAAATCAAAGGTTAAAACTATCATAGTCTCTTACGAGATTTTGTGGTGTATGAACACCTTTCAAATCACTTGATGTGCTTAATCACCTATTGTTTTTTACTCCTAGAATAGGTATTAGGTATATTGAAATCATATGAAGCCCTTGAATCAAACTCATTTCCAATCAAAGGTTATTACTATCATAGTCTCTTACGAGATTTTGTGGTGTATGAACACCTTTTAAATCATTTGATGTGCTTAATTACCTATTATTTTTGACTACTTGAATAGGTATTAGGTATATTAAAATCATATGAAGCCCTTGGATAAAACTCATTTCAAATCGAAGGTTAAAACTATCATACTCTCTTACGAGATTTTGTGATGTATGAACACCTTTTAAATCATTTGATGTTCTTAATTACCTATTGTTTTTTAATCCTTCAATAGGTATTAGGTATATGTAAATCATATGAAGCCCTTGGATCAAACTCATTTCAAATCAAAGGTTAAAACTATCAGAGTCTCTTACGAGATTTTTTGATGTATGAACACCTTTCAAATCATTTGATGTGCTTAATTACCTATTGTTTTTGACTCCTTTTATATGTATTAGGTATATGTAAAGCATATGAAGCCCTTGGATCAAACTCATTTCAAATCAAAGGTTAACATTATCATAGTCTCTTACGAGATTTTGTGATGTATGAACACCTTTTATATCATTTGATGTGCTTAGTTACCTATTGTTTTTGACTCCTGTTATCGGTATTAGGTATATATTAAGCGTATGAAGCCCTTTGATCAAAACTCATTTAAAATGAAAGGTTAAAATTATTAGTAACTTACGAGATTTTGTGGTGTATGAACACCTTTTAAATCACTTGATGTTCTTAAATACCTTTTATTTTTGACTCCTTGAATAGGTATTAGGTATATTTAAATTATATGAAGCCCTTGGATCAAACTCATTTCAAATCAAAGGTTAAAACTATCAGTCTCTTACGAGATTTTGTGGTGTATGAACACCTTTCAAATCATTTGATGTGCTTAATTACCGATTGTTTTTGACTGCTTGAATGGGTATTAGGTATATTTCAATCATATGAAGCCCATGGATCAAACTCATTTCAAATTGAAGGTTAAAACTATCATAGTCTCTTACGATATTTTGTTGTGTATAAACACCTTTCAAATCATTTGATATGCTTAATTTCGTACTGATTTTGAATCCTTGAATAGGTATTAGGTATATTTAAATCATATGAAGCTCTTGGATCAAACTCATTTCATATCAAAGGTTAAAAGTATCATAGTCTCTTACGAGATTTTGTGGTGCATGAACACCTTTCAAATCATTTGATGTGCTTAATTACCTATTGTTTTGACTCCTTTTATAGGTATTAGGTATGTCTAAAGCATATGAAACCCTTGGATCAAACTCATTTCAAATCAAAGATTAAAACAATCGTAGTCTTTTACGAGATTTTGTGGTGTATGAACACCATTCAAGTCATTAATGTGCTTAATTACCTATTATTTTTTATTCCTTTTATAGGTTTTAGGTATATGTAAGGCATATGAAGCCTTTGGATCAAACTCATTTCAAATCAAAGGTTAAACCAATCATAGTCTCTTACGAGAATTTGTGGTGTATGAACACCTTTCAAATCATTTGATGTGCTTAATTACCTATTGTTTTTTACTCCTTTAATATATATTAGGTATATGTAAAGCATATGAAGCTCTTGGATCAAACTCATTTCAAATCAAAGGTTAAAACTATCATAGTCTCTTACGAGATTTTGTGGTGTATGAACACCTTTGAAATCATTCGATGTGCTTAATTACCTATTGTTTTTTATTCCTTTTATAGGTATTAGGTATATTTAAAGCATATGAAGCCCTTGGATCAAACTCATTTCAAATCAAAGGTTAAAACTATCATAGTCTCTTACGAGATTTTGTGGTGTATGAACACCTTTGAAATCATTCGATGTGCTTAATTACCCATTGTTTTTTATTCCTTTCATAGGTATTAGGTATATTTAAAGCATATGAAGCCCTTGGATCAAACTCATTTCAAATCAAAGGTTAAAACTATCATACTCTCTTACGAGATTTTGTGGTGTATGAACACCTTTTAAATCGTTTGATGTGCTTAATTACCTATTGTTTTAGACTCCTTTAATATGTATTAGGTATATGTAAAGCATATGAAGCCCTTGGATCAAACTCATTTCAAACCAAAGGTTAAAACTATCATAGTCTCTTACGAGATTTTTTGATGTATGAACACCTTTCAAATCATTTGATGTGCTTAATTACCTATTGTTTTTTACTCCTTTTATAGGTATTAGGTATATTTTAAGCATATGAAGCCCTTTGATCAAAACTCATTTAAAATCAAAGGTTAAAATTATTAGTCACTTACGAGATTTTGTGGTGTATGAACACCTTTCAAATCACTTGATGTTCTTAATTACCTATTGTTTTTGACTCCTTGAATAGGTATTAGGTATATTTAAATGATATGAAGCCCTTGGATCAAACTCATTTCAAATCAAAGGTTAAAACTATCATAGTCTCTTACGAGATTTTGTGGTGTATGAACACCTTTCAAATCACTTGATGTGCTTAATCACCTATTGTTTTTGACTCCTAGAATAGGTATTAGGTATATTGAAATCATATGAAGCCCTTGGATCAAACTCATTTCCAATCAAAGGTTATTACTATCATAGTCTCTTACGAGATTTTGTGGTGTATGAACACCTTTTAAATCATTTGATGTGCTTAATTACCTATTGTTTTTGACTACTTGAATAGGTATTAGGTATATTAAAATCATATGAAGCCCTTGGATAAAACTCATTTCAAATCGAAGGTTAAAACTATCATACTCTCTTACGAGATTTTGTGATGTATGAACACCTTTTAAATCATTTGATGTTCTTAATTACCTATTGTTTTTTAATCCTTCAATAGGTATTAGGTATATGTAAATCATATGAAGCCCTTGGATCAAACTCATTTCAAATCAAAGGTTAAAACTATCAGAGTCTCTTACGAGATTTTTTGATGTATGAACACCTTTCAAATCATTTGATGTGCTTAATTACCTATTGTTTTTGACTCCTTTTATATGTATTAGGTATATGTAAAGCATATGAAGCCCTTGGATCAAACTCATTTCAAATCAAAGGTTAACATTATCATAGTCTCTTACGAGATTTTGTGATGTATGAACACCTTTTATATCATTTGATGTGCTTAATTACCTATTGTTTTTGACTCCTGTTATAGGTATTAGGTATATATTAAGCGTATGAAGCCCTTTGATCAAAACTCATTTAAAATGAAAGGTTAAAATTATTAGTAACTTACGAGATTTTGTGGTGTATGAACACCTTTCAAATCACTTGATGTTCTTAAATACCTTTTGTTTTTGACTCCTTGAATAGGTATTAGGTATATTTAAATTATATGAAGCCCTTGGATCAAACTCATTTCAAATCAAAGGTTAAAACTATCAGTCTCTTACGAGATTTTGTGGTGTATGAACACCTTTCAAATCATTTGATGTGCTTAATTACCGATTGTTTTTGACTGCTTGAATGGGTATTAGGTATATTTCAATCATATGAAGCCCATGGATCAAACTCATTTCAAATCGAAGGTTAAAACTATCATAGTCTCTTACGATATTTTGTTGTGTATAAACACCTTTCAAATCATTTGATATGCTTAATTTCGTACTGATTTTGAATCCTTGAATAGGTATTAGGTATATTTAAATCATATGAAGCTCTTGGATCAAACTCATTTCATATCAAAGGTTAAAAGTATCATAGTCTCTTACGAGATTTTGTGGTGCATGAACACCTTTCAAATCATTTGATGTGCTTAATTACCTATTGTTTTGACTCCTTTTATAGGTATTAGGTATGTCTAAAGCATATGAAACCCTTGGATCAAACTCATTTCAAATCAAAGATTAAAACAATCGTAGTCTTTTACGAGATTTTGTGGTGTATGAACACCATTCAAGTCATTAATGTGCTTAATTACCTATTATTTTTTATTCCTTTTATAGGTTTTAGGTATATGTAAGGCATATGAAGCCTTTGGATCAAACTCATTTCAAATCAAAGGTTAAACCAATCATAGTCTCTTACGAGAATTTGTGGTGTATGAACACCTTTCAAATCATTTGATGTGCTTAATTACCTATTGTTTTTGACTCCTTTAATATATATTAGGTATATGTAAAGCATATGAAGCCCTTCGATCAAACTCATTTCAAATCAAAGGTTAAAACTATCATAGTCTCTTACGAGATTTTGTGGTGTATGAACACCTTTGAAATCATTCGATGTGCTTAATTACCTATTGTTTTTTATTCCTTTTATAGGTATTAGGTATATTTAACGCATATGAAGCCCTTGGATCAAACTCATTTCAAATCAAAGATTAAAACTATCATAGTCTCTTACGAGATTTTGTGGTGTATGAACACCTTTGAAATCATTCGATGTGCTTAATTACCCATTGTTTTTTAATCCTTTTATAGGTATTAGGTATATTTAAAGCATATGAAGCCCTTGGACAAACTCATTTCAAATCAAAGGTTAAAACTATCATACTCTCTTACGAGATTTTGTGGTGTATGAACACCTTTTAAATCGTTTGATGTGCTTAATTACCTATTGTTTTAGACTCCTTTAATATGTATTAGGTATATGTAAAGCATATGAAGCCCTTGGATCAAACTCATTTCAAACCAAAGGTATAAACTATCATAGTCTCTTACGAGATTTTTTGATGTATGAACACCTTTCAAATCATTTGATGTGCTTAATTACCTATTGTTTTTTACTCCGTTTGTAGGTATTAGTTATATTTTAAGCATATGAAGCCCGTTGATCAAAACTCATTTAAAATCAAAGGTTAAAATTATTAGTCACTTACGAGATTTTGTGGTGTATGAACACCTTTCAAATCACTTGATGTTCTTAATTACCTATTGTTTTTGACTCCTTGAATAGGTATTAGGTATATTTAAATTATATGAAGCCCTTGGATCAAACTCATTTCAAATCAAAGGTTAAAACTATCATAGTCTCGTACGAGATTTTGTGGTGTATGAACACCTTTCAAATCATTTGAAGTGCTTAATTACCTATTGTTTTTGACTACTTGAATAAGTATTAGGTATATTTAAATCATATGAAGCCCTTGGATCAAACTCATTTCAAATCGAAGGTTAAAACTATCATACTCTCTTACGAGATTTTGTGATGTATGAACACCTTTTAAATCATTTGATGTTCTTGATTACCTATTGTTATTTAATCCTTCAATAGGTATTAGGTATATGTAAAGCATATGAAGCCCTTGGATCAAACTCATTTCAAATCAAAGCTTAAAACTATCAGAGTCTCTTACGAGATTTTGTGGTGTATGAACACCTTTCAAATCATTTGATGTGATTAATTACCTATTGTTTTTGACTCCTTTAATATGTATTAGGTATATGTAAAGCATATGAAGCCCTTGGATCAAACTCATTTCAAATCAAAGGTTAAAACTATCATAGTCTCTTACGAGATTTTGTGGTGTATGAACACCTTTGAAATCATTCGATGTGCTTAATTACCTATTGTTTTTTATTCCTTTTATAGGTATTAGGTATATTTAAAGCATATGAAACCCTTGGATCAAACTCATTTTAAATCAAAGGTTCAAACTATCATAGTCTATTACGAGATTTTGTGGTGTATGAACACCTTTCAGATCATTTGATGTGCTTAATTACCTATTTTTTTACTTCTTTAATATGTATTAGGTATATGTAAAGCATATGAAGCCCTTGGATCAAACTCATTTCAAATCAAAGGTTAAAACTATCATAGTCTCTTAGGAGATTTTGTGGTGTATGAACACCTTTCAAATCACTTGATGTGCTTAATTACCTGATGTTTTTTACTCCTTTTATTGGTATTAGGTATATTTAAATCATATGAAGACGTTGGATAAAACTCATTTCAAATCAAAGGTTAAAACTAGCATACTCTCTTACGAGAATTTGTGATGTATGAACACCTTTTAAATCATTTGATGTTCTTAATTACCTATTGTTTTTTAATCCTTCAATAGGTATTAGGTATATGTAAAGCATATGAAGCCCTTGGATCAAACTCATTTCAAATCAAAGGTCAAAACTATCATAGTCTCTTACAAAGATTTTGTGATGTATGAACACCTTTCAAATCATTTGATGTGCTTAATTACCTATTATTTTTTACTCCTTTTATAGGTATTAGGTATATTTTAAGCATATGAAGCCCTTTGATCAAAACTCATTTAAAATCAAAGGTTAATATTATTAGTCACTTACGAGATTTTGTGGCGTATGAACACCTTTCGAATCACTTAATGTTCTTAAATACCTATTGTTTTTGACTCCTTGAATAGGTATTAGGTATATTTAAATTATATGAAGCCCTTGGATCAAACTCATTTCAAATCAAAGGTTAAAACTATCATAGTCTCTTACTAGATTTTGTGGTGTATGAACACCTTTCAAATCACTTGATGTGCTTAATTACGTATTGTTTTTGACTCCTAGAATAGGTATTAGGTATATTGAAATCATATGAAGCCCTTGGATCAAACTCATTTCAAATCAAAGGTTAAAACTATCATAGTCTCGTACGAGATTTTGTGATGTATGAACACCTTTCAAATCATTTGATGTTCTTTATTACCTATTGTTTTTGACTCCTTTTATAGGTATTAGGTATATTTTAAGCATATGAAGCCCTTTGATCAAAATCAAAACATATTTAAAATCAAAGGTTAAAATTATTAGTCACTTACGAGATTTTGTGGTGTATGAACACCTTTCAAATCACTTGATGTTCTTAATTACCTATTGTTTTTGACTCCTTGAATAGGTATTAGGTATATTTAAATGATATGAAGCCCTTGGATCAAACTCATTTCAAATCAAAGGTTAAAACTATCATAATCTCTTACGAGATATTGTGGTGTATGAACACCTTTCAAATCATTTGATGTGCTTGATTACCTATTGTTTTTGACTCCTTGAATGGGTATTAGGTATATTTCAATCATATGGAGCCCATGGCTCAAACTCATTTCAAATCGAAGGTTAAAACTATCATAGTCTCTTACGAGATTTTGTTGTGTATGAACACCTTTCAAATCATTTGATGTGCTTAATTTCGTACTGATTATGAATCCTTGAATAGGTATTAGGTATATTTAAATCATATGAAGCCCTTGGATCAAACTCATTTCATATCAACGGTCAAAACTATCATAGTCTCTTACGAGATTTTGTGGTGCATGAACACCTTTCAAATCATTTGATGTGCTTAATTACCTATTGTTTTCACTCCTTTTATAGGTATTAGGTATGTCTAAAGCATATCCAGCCCTTGGATCAAACTCATTTCAAATCAAAGGTTAAAATAATTGTAGTGTCTTACCAGATTTTGTGGTATATAAACACCTTTCAAATCATTTTATGTGCTTAATTACCTATTATTTTTTATTCCTTTTATTGGTTTTAGGTATATGTAAGGCATATGAAGCCCTAGGATCAAACTCATTTCAAATCAAAGGTTAAACCTATCATAGTCTCTTACGAGATTTTGATATGTATGAACACTTTCAAATCATTTGATGTGCTTAATTACCTATTGTTTTTGACTCCTTTAATAGGTATTAGGTATAAGTAAGGCATATGAAGCCCTCAGATCAAACTTGATGCAGGAGCATCCATGATCAATCCAAGTCTCCTAGCAAAGAGTCATCAAGAAGAGATTAAGGTGAAGGAGATTCAATTCATTAGCTTACTTAATCCAATTTCGAACAAGCAAGTACTTCGAATTGTTAATTAAGCTTAACACCTTCTTAATCTATTTTAAGCCTTGTTGATTAATGCTTACGATCATCTTAACATCATAAAGTATTAGTAATCAAGCTTGAATTATGATTCAATAGCTTAATTATTTAGTTCTAAGTCATTAAAGTAAGCTTAGTGAAATTGTTTTGGAAGAACAGATTTTATACGGTTGGTTTAGGGCACGTTTTGAGCATGTTTTTGAGCTTTATTCTTGGCTAAGGCAACCATACATGACTCACCTGTGTGCTTACATACATCACCAACAAGCATGTGAAGAGTTGGAGGCAAGAATCAATAGGAAATGAGAGCTTCATGAAGAAGTATCCAAAACCGCAGCTCTGTGGTGTCTTTCTGGGTCCCATTTCTTCAGTTCTGGGCAGCCGCTTTTCTTAAGCTTTTGGAGCTAATTTTTTGAGGATATTTTCCTTAGAATGTCTATTTTATTACCTTAGTTTCCTTTTTGCAGTAGGATATTTTCGTTTCTCAGAATACCCTAATCATTGCACCTAGGTACTGAAAACTGGCCCAGATTTTGTAATATTTTAAGATGGCTTTTGTTACCTAAGCAAAACATCACCAAATGACGTGAATTTTTGGTATGTTGCTGCTTTATATGTTAGGATTGTAATGTAAGAAGTTTCATTAGACTTTGTTGAATGAATTAAGAGTTATACTCATTTCTTTGAGCTGTGCGCTTAGAGTGAAAACTGGACAGTTTGTCCTAATTCAAGTCTTTGAGTTAATTAGCTAACTAACGTAGATTAGTTACTAATTTAACAAAGCAAGGTTGCACCAAGAGTTCTTCTTTGACATTGGTGGCCTAGTTTGGTGGTTCTAAGGCTAGTGAAAGTGGTGGTTGTTGGCACGGCTCCAACAAGGCTTGATGCAAAAATTGTTTCTTCGGTTCTTAACCGACGAATGCTCTTGCTTATAAAATGCTATATGCATCATTTGGTATCAGAGCTTTGGTTAGTATAAGAGCATTCTTTTAACCCTCTAATCATCCTATAATCATTTCCTAAACTCATACACTTATTCCCCCCAAAACCGAAACCAATTCTAAGCCCAAACACATCTCTTTTCTTCTCTTTTCACCTCTAATCTTTGATACAATTTCGTGGTTGTTAAAATGAGTGGTAATGAAGATCCAAATCAGTTTAGAAGGGGCATGACATTGAATGAAGCAAGGTTAGTTGGCCTTGAGAATCAAATGGCTACAATTAGTGAGCAAATGGCAAATCTCATGGAAGCCTTTCAAAGTTCTAGTGTTGGAATTCGAAGAGAAGTTCATGAAAGAAGGCACTTTGAAGATGAGAATGAGGTTGTTTATGACTCTAGTGAAGAAGTGCAATCACAAACTTCTAATGAGGTTGTTCCAGAGTTTGATGGAAACCTTAATCCTGATGCTTACTTGGAATGGGTTTCGAGATGTAATAGGATTTTCGAGCTAAAGGAGTAATGATGATTCGAAATCTTTCAAGTTGGCTATCACTAAGCTAAAGGGTTATGCATCCCTTTGGTGGGAAAACGTTGCTCTTGCTAGAGAAAGGAAGCATAAGCCGAAAATCAAGAGTTGGAAGAAACTGAAAAAGAAGATGGAAGCTAAGTTTCTCCCCTCCACTTACACTCTTGATTTATATAACCAACTTTCTGATTTGTCTCAAGGTACCAAGAATGTAGAGACATACATCCATGAATATGAGAAGTTGATGATGAAATTGGATGTTAAAGAAAGGGAAGAGCAGACCATGGCTCGTTTTGTGAAGGGCCTAGATCGTGACATTCAAAAGAAGCTTGAACTTCAATCTTATTCTAGCTTAGATGAACTTTTCAGGTTGGCTCTTAAGGTGGAAAAGCATCAAAAAGACAGGAAGAAGAAGGTATTTAGCAAAGGAACTTCTTATGCTAAAGGAGGTTCTAGTTCCTATGTGAAGCCTACTTCTACATCTCCATTTACACCTAAAAATGAAGCTGGTTTGAAAGTTCTTGATAAAGGGAAGAAAGTTGCTGAAAGTTCTTCCAAGAAGGATGATGTCAAATGTTTTAAGTGTCATGGTTATGGTCATTATCAAGCACAATGCCCAAACAGAAGGGTAATGACCTTACTAGACATTAAAAACATAGAAGATGCCCTTAAAGATCAAGAGGAGCACGAAAAAGAATCTGAAAAGGAGGTCGAATGCAATGAAGATGTTCTTGTTGATGAAGTGGAAGGAGATGATCATTTTAGCTTGGTTCTAAGGAGGGTCCTTCACTCCAAAGAAGCCGAAGCTATACCGTCTCAACGAGACCAGATTTTTCAGACGAAATGCTTAATCAAGGGCAAGATTTGTTCCATGATTATTGATGGTGGGAGTTGCACTAATGTAGCTTCGAGTTCTATGGTGGAGAAGCTCAATCATCCTACCTTCAGTCATCCTAAACCATATAAGCTTCATTGGCTTAATGATGGTAACTGTGTGGAGGTAACAAAACAAGCTTTAATTAGCTTCACCTTTGGTGATTCGTATAATGATAAGGTTTTATGTGATGTAGTGCCTATGAATGCATGTCATATTCTCTTAGGGAGGCCGTGGCAATCTGATAAGGAAACCTTACATAATGGTAGGACTAATACATACACTTTCATGCATGAAAACAAGAAAATTATACTTAGTCCTAGCAAAAAGGGTCCGAATTTGCCTAAGAAAGAAACCTCAATTCGAAAGCTAAAAATCAAAAATCCTTAATTCTCCAAAAACATCAAGTTGATAAAGCCATTGAAAAGGGGAAGGAAATGTACTTGTTGTTGTTATTTGCTGCAAATGATGAAAATACTCGTGAATTACATGATTGGGTTAAACCATTAGTGAACGATTTTAGTGATATTTTTCCCGAGGATCTTCCATATGGTTTACCACCTAGTAGGGGTATTGAGTATCAAACTGACTTAGTTACTGGAGCACCATTACCTAACAAGGCAGCTTATAGATGTAATCCTGAAGAAGCTAAAGAGTTGTAAAAACAGATTACTGAACTGTTAGCTAAGGGGTTTGTACAAGAAAGTCTTAGTCCATGTGCTCTTCCCTGTTATTTTGGCTCCAAAGAAGGATGGAACTATGCGTATGTGTGTAGATTGCAGGGCTATAAACAACATTACCATCAAGTATAGGTATCCTATTCCTAGGCTTGATGATTTGCTCGATGAATTACATGGTGCTACTATATTCTCCAAGATAGATTTGCGTAGTGGTTATCATCAGATTCGAATCAAGGAAGGGGATGAATGGAAAACAGCCATTAAGACTAAGAGTGGGTTATATGAGTGGCGTGTTATGCCATTTGGTTTAACTAATGCTCCTAGCACTTTCATGAGGCTCATGCATGAGGTACTTCGTCCCTTCATTGGTTCATTTGTTGTGGTTTATTTTGCTGATATTCTTGTGTATAGCAACAATGAACAGGTTCATCTTATTCACCTGAAGAAGGTTTTCCTTAAGCTAAGGGAAAAAAAGCTATATGCAAAGATGGAGAAGTGTGAATTCTTCACTTCTAGTGTGTCTTTTCTTGGCTTCATTATTTCATCTCAGGGTATTTCCATGGATGAATCCAAGGTGGAGGCAATCAAATCATGGCCAATTCCAAAGTCCATCACAGAAGTTCGAAGTTTTCATGGATTGGCATCCATTTACAGGAGATTCATCAGAGGATTTAGTACTATTTTGGCTCCACTGACCGAATGTATCAAAGGGGGTTCTTTCACTTGGACTCCAGCAGATCAGGAAGCATTTGATCAGTTGAAAAACAAGCTTTGTGAGGCGCCTGTTCTAGCCTTACCAGATTTCAAGAAAGTGTATGAAGTGGAATGTGATACAAGTGGTGTAGGGATTGGAGCTGTTTTACAACAAGGAGGGCGTCCCATAGCCTATTTCAGTGAGAAGCTCAATCATGCCAAGCTCAACTACAGCACCTATGATAAAGAGTTCTATGCTGTTGTTCGTGCCTTGACTTATTGGACTCATTATCTTAGGCCAGCTCAGTTTGTGTTGCATTCAGATCATCAAGCTTTGAAGTACATTAATGGACAACATAAGCTTAGTTCACGGCATGCTAAATGGGTGGAGTTCCTTCAATCTTTTGATTTTGTTTTAAAGTACAAAACTGGAGTTTCTAATGTGGTTGCAGATGCATTATCTAGGAGGCATACTATGCTTTCTCTAATGGAGGCTCGAGTTCTTGGCTTCACTCATATTAAGGAGCTTTATTATGTTGATCCAGATTTTTCACCATTGATAGAAGCGTGCAAGGATGGTTCTCATGGAGCTTTTTCGGTTCTAGATGGTTTTCTCTTCCGAAATAATAAGCTTTGTATCCCTAAGTGCTCACTAAGGGATTTGCTCATCAAGGAGGTTCATGGAGGAGGCCTAGCAGGACATTTTGGTATTAACAAAACTGTGGATGTTTTGCAGGAACACTTTTATTGGCCAAAACTTGCAGGTGATGTTCACTCAGTTCTAGCTCGATGTTCTACATGTCAAAAGGCCAAGAGTTATTTTCATCAAGGGCTCTATACTCCACTTCCAGTTCCTAATCAGCCATGGGAAGATGTTAGTATGGATTTCATTGTGGCCTTGCCTAGGACTCAAAGGCAAAGAGATGCTATTATGGTGGTGGTGGATCGATTCTCAAAGATGGCTCATTTCATTGCTTGCAACCAGACGGATGATGCAATTCATGTAGCTGATTTGTACTTCAAGGAGATCATTAGATTACATGGTGTACCGAAAACTATTGTTTCTGATAAGGATCTTAAGTTCCTCAGTTTCTTTTGGAAGACTTTATGGAAGCTCCTAGGTACTAAACTCCTCTTTAATACCACGGCGCATCCACAAACTGATGGTCAAACGGAGGTGACAAACAGGACACTTACAACTCTCCTCAGGACTCTAGTTAACAAGTCACAGAAAGATTGGGATCTAAAGCTAGCACATGCAGAATTTGCTTATAATAGATCACCTACATATGCCACGAAGTGCTCTCCATTCAAAGTGAATTATGGGGTTAATCCTTTAAGCCCCATTGATTTACAACCTATTCTAGTTGAAGTGAGGCAAAGCAAAGATGCAGAGGAGAAGGCAAAGGAGATGAAGAAGCTTCACCAACAGATTAGAGCACGCATTGAGAAGGTTAATGAAGCTTACAAGGTCCGAGCTAACAAGCATCGAAAGGAGGTCATTTACAAGCCCGGGGACTTGGTATGGTTGCACCTAAGGAAGGAACGATTTCCATCAAGAAGGAAGAACAAGCTGATGCCAAGGAGTGATGGTCCCTTTAGGGTCCTTGAGAAGATCAATAACAATGCATACAAGATAGAGCTACCAAGTGAGATGGGCAACATTTCGGCCACCTTCAATGTGGGTGACTTAGCTCCATATTTGGAAGAAGATTTCGAGTTGCAAGAAGACTTCTCCAAACCAGGGGAGAATGATGCAGGAGCATCCATGATCAATCCACGTCTCCTAGCAAAGAGTCATCAAGAAGAGATTAAGGTGAAGGAGATTCAATTCATTAGCTTACTTAATCCAATTTCGAACAAGCAAGTACTTCGAATTCTTAATTAAGCTTAACACCTTCTTAATCAATTTTAAGCCTTGTTGATTAATGCTTATGATCATCTTAACATCATAAAGTATTATTAATCAAGCTTGAATTATGATTCAATAGCTTAATTAATTAGTTCTAAGTCATTAAAGTAAGCTTAGTGAAACTGTTTTGGAAGAACAGATTTTATACGGTTGGTTTAGGGAACGTTTTGAGCATGTTTTTGAGCTTTATTCTTGGCTAAGGCAACCATACATGACTAATCTGTGTGCTTACATACATCACCAACCAGCATGTGAAGAGTTGGAGGCAAGAATCAATAGGAAATGAGAGCTTCATGAAGAAGTATCCAAAACCGCAGCTCTGTGGCGTCTTTCTGGATCCCATTTCTTCAGTTCTGGGCAGCCGCTTTTCTTAAGCTTTTGGAGCTGATTTTTTGAGGATATTTTCCTTAGAATGTCTATTTTATTACCTTAGTTTCCTTTTTGCAGTAGGATATTTTCGTTTCTCAGAATACCCTAATCATTGCACCTAGGTACTGAAAACTGGCCCAGATTTTGTAATATTTTAAGATGGCTTTTGTTACCTAAGCAAAACATCACCAAATGACGTGCATTTTTGGTATGTTGCTGCTTTATATGTTAGGATTGTAATGTAAGAAGTTTCATTAGACTTTGTTTAATGAATTAAGAGTTATACTCATTTCTTTGAGCTGTGCGCTTAGAGTAAAAACTGGACAGTTTGTCCTAATTCAAGTCTTTGAGTTAATTAGCTAACTAACGTAGATTAGTTACTAATTTAACAAAGCAAGGTTGCACCAAGAGTTCTTCTTTGACATTGGTGGCCTAGTTTGGTGGTTCTAAGGCTAGTGAAAGTGGTGGTAGTTGGCACGGTTCCAACAAGGCTTGATGATAAAATTGTTTCTTCGGTTCTTAACCAACGAATGCTCTTGCTTATGAAATGCTATATGCATCAAGACTCATTTCAAATCAAAGGTTAAAACTATCATAGTCTCTTACGAGATTTTGTGGTGTATGAACACCTTTCAAATCATTTTATGTGCTTAATTTCGTACTGATTTTGAATCCTTGAATAGGTATTAGGTATATTTAAATCATATGAAGCCCTTGGATCAAACTCATTTCATATCAAAGGTCAAAACTATCATAGTCTCTTAAGAGATTTTGTGGTGCATGAACACCTTTCAAATCATTAGATGTGCTTAATTACCTATTGTTTTGACTCCTTTTATAGGTATTAGGTATGTCTAAAGCATATCAAGCCCTTGGATCAAACTCATTTCAAATCAAAGGTTAAAATAATTGTAGTCTCTTACTAGATTATGCGGTATATGAACACCTTTCAAATCATTTCATGTGCTTAATTACCTATTATTTTTTATTCCTTTTATTGGTTTTAGGTATATGTAAAGCATATGAAGCCCTTGGATCAAATTCATTTCAAATCAAAGGTTAAACCAATCATAGACTCTTACGAGATTTTGTGGTGTATTAACACCTTTCAAATCATTTGATGTGTATAATTACCTATTATTTGTTATTCCTTTTATAGGTTTTAGGTATATGTAAAGCATATGAAGCCCTTGGATCAAACTCATTTCAAATCAAAGGTTAAAACTATCATAGTCTCTTACGAGATTTTGATATGTATAAACACCTTTCAAATCATTGGATGTGCTTAATTACCTATTGTTTTTGACTCCTTTAATAGTTATTAGGTATATGTAAAGCATATGAAGCCCTCAGATCAAACTCATTTCAAATCAAAGGTTATTACTATCATAGTCTCTTACGAGATTTTGTGGTGTATGAACACCTTTTAAATCATTTGATGTGCTTAATTACCTATTGTTTTTTATTCCTTTTATAGGTATTACGTATATTTAAAGCATATGAAGCCCTTGGATCAAACTCATTTCAAATCAAAGGTTAAAACTATCATAGTCTCCTGCGAGATTTTGTGGTGTATGAACACCTTTCAAATCATTTGATGTTCTTAATTACCTATTGTTTTAGACTCCTTGAATGGGTATTAGGTATATTTCAATGATATGAAGCCCTTGGATCTAGCTCATTTCAAATCAAAGGTAAAAACTATCATAGTCTCTTACGAGATTTTGTGGTGTATGAACATCTTTCAAATCATTTGATGTGCTTAATTACCTATTGTTTTTGACTCCTTGAATGGGTATTAGGTATATTTCAATCACATGAAGCCCATGGATCAAACTCATTTTAAATCGAAGGTTAAAACTATCATAGTCTCTTACGAGATTTTGTTGTGTATGAACACCTTTCAAATCATTTGATGTGCTTAATTTCGTACTGATTTTTAATCCTTGAATAGGTATTAGATATATTTAAATCATATGAAGCCCTTGGATCAAACTCATTTCATATCAAAGGTCAAAACTATCATAGTCACTTACGAGATTTTGTGGTGCATGAACACCTTTCAAATCATTTGATGTGCTTAATTACCTATTGTTTCGACTCCTTTTATAGGTATTAGGTATGTCTAAAGCATATGAAGCCCTTGGATCAAACTCATTTCAAATCAAAGATTAAAACATTCGTAGTCTCTTACGAGATTTTGTGGTGTATGAACACCTTTCAAATCATTTGATGTGCTTTATTACCTATTATTTTTTATTCCTTTTATAGGTTTTAGGTATATGTAAAGCATATGAAGCCTTTGGATCAAACTCATTTCAAATCAAAGGTTAAAACAAATAGTCTCTTACGAGATTTTGTGGTGTATGAACACCTTTCAAATCATTTGATGTGCTTAATTACCTATTGTTTTTGACTCCTTTAATATGTATTAGGTATATGTAAAGCATATGACATGAGTCAAGAGCCAAAGTCAACCATTGGAGATGAGCCTATTTGCTTGGTCCTTGAGACCTTTGGATTCAAGCTCAAGGCCAATGGATCTTTTGTGAGTATGTTAGCTTGGGAGGTATAACTAGCTTGAAATGGATAATATGGGGCGTCCATATGTAGTCTTCTAGAGTATTCTATTTGCTTTTGTTGAGTAATTTTTATTCATGTAATGAAAACTACCATAGGGGCCGAAAATATGGTTATTTCGGTTATCTATGTAAGTTCTAGTAGGTTTCCAAATCCTATTGTGATTAGGATTGATGTTGGAGAGAAAATGATAAGCTTAGGCGTGTGGAATGGATATGATAAGGCCGAATACCTATCATTTTCCTTAGATGCTTATCCTTGCTTATCTCTATCTCTATCTTTCCATTCATTTTAGGGATTTAGTTTTATCTTGCTTTTTAGATAGAGTTAGGGTTTCTTATTTTGATTTGAAATGAGTTTGATCCAAGGGCTTCATATGCTTTAGACATACCTCATACATATTAAAGGAGTCAAAAACAATAGGTAATTAAGCACATCAAATGATTTGAAAGGTGAACATACACCACAAAATATCGTAAGAGACTATGATAGTTTAAACCTTTGATTTGAAATGAGTTTGATCCAAGGGCTTCATATGCTTTAAATATACCTAATACCTATAAAACGAATAAAAAACAATAGGTAATTAAGCACATCAAATGATTTAAAAGGTGGTCATACACCACAAAATCTCGTAAGAGACTATGATAGTTTTAACCTTTAATTTGAAATGAGTTTGATCCAAGGGCTTCATCTGCTTTACATATACCTAAAACCTATAAAAGGAATAAAAAATAATAGGTAATTAAGCACATCAAATGATTTTAAAGGTGTTCATACACCACAAAATCTCGTAAGAGACTATGATTGTTTTAACCTTTGATTTGAAATGAGTTTGATCCATGGGATTCATATGCTTTAGACATACCTAATTCCTATAAAAGGAGTCAAAACACTAGGTAATTAAGCACATCAAATGATTTGAAAGGTGTTCATGCACCACAAAATCTCGTAAGAGACTATGATAGTTTTGACCTTTGATATGAAATGATTTTGATCCAAGGGATTCATATGATTTAAATATACCTAATACCTATTCAAGGATTCAAAATCAGTACGAAATTAAGCACATCAAATGATTTGAAAGGTGTTCATACACAACAAAATCTCGTAAGAGACTATGATAGTTTTAACCTTCGATTTGAAATGAGTTTGATCCATGGGCTTCATATGATTGAAATATACCTAATACCCATTCAAGGAGTCAAAAATAATAGGTAATTAAGCAAATCAAATGATTTGAAAGGTGTTCATACACCA
Source organism: Patellifolia procumbens (assembly GCA_947645195.1). NCBI lineage: Eukaryota > Viridiplantae > Streptophyta > Magnoliopsida > Caryophyllales > Amaranthaceae > Patellifolia > Patellifolia procumbens. The sequence continues at coordinate 261,936 of CANSGD010001419.1, forward strand.
CAAAATCTCGTAAGAGACTATGATAGTTTTAACCTTTGATTTGAAATGAGTTTGATCCAAGGGCTTCATATCATTTAAATATACCTAATACCTATTCAAGGAGTAGAAAACAATAGGTAATTAAGAACATCAAGTGATTTGAAAGGTGTTCATACACCACAAAATCTAGTAAGTGACTAATAATTTTAACATTTGATTTTAAATGAGTTTTGATCAAAGGGCTTCATATGCTTAAAATATACCTAATACCTATAAAAGGAGTCAAAAACAATAGGTAATTAAGCACATCAAATGATTTGAAAGGTGTTCATACATCACAAAATCTCGTAAGAGACTATGATAGTTTTAACGTTTGATTTGAAATGAGTTTGATCCAAGGGCTTCATATGCTTTACCTATACCTAATACCTATTGAAGGATTCAAAAACAATAGGTAATTAAGAACATCAAATGATTTAAAAGGTGTTCATACATCACAAAATCTCGTAAGAGAGTATAATAGTTTTAACCTTTGATTTGAAATGAATTTTATCCAAAGTCTTCATATGCTTTAAATATACCTAATACCTATAAAAGGAGTAAAAAACAATAGGTAATTAAGCACATCAAGTGATTTGAAAGGTGTTCATACACCACAAAATCTCGTAAGAGACTATGATAGTTTTAACCTTTGATTTGAAATGAGTTTGATCCAAGGGCTTCATATAATTTAAATATACCTAATACCTATTCAAGGAGTCAAAAACAATAGGAAATTAAGAACTTCAAGTGATTTGAAACGTGTTCATACACCACCAAATCTCGTAAGAGACTATGATAGTTTTAACCTTTGATTTGAAATGAGTTTGATCCAAGGGGCTTCATATCATTTAAATATACCTAATACCTATTCAAGGAGTCAAAAACAATAGGTAATTAAGAACATCAAGTGATTTGAAAGGTGTTCATACACCACAAAATCTCGTAAGTGACTAATAATTTTAACCTTTGATTTTAAATGAGTTTTGATCAAAGGGCTACATATGCTTAAAATATACCTAATACATAAAAAAGGAGTAAAAAACAATAGTTAATTAAGCACATCAAATGATTTGAAAGGTGTTCATACATCACAAAATCTCTTAAGAGACTGTGATAGTTTTAACCTTTGATTTGAAATGAGTTTGATCCAAGGGCTTCATATGCTTTACATATACCTAATACCTATTGAAGGATTCAAAAACAATAGGTAATTAATTACATCAACTGATTTAAAAGGTGTTCATACATCACAAAATCTCGTAAGAGAGTATGATAGTTTTAACCTTTGATTTGAAATGAGTTTTATCCAACGTCTTCATATGCTTTAAATATACCTAATACCAATAAAAGGAGTAAAAAACAATAGGTAATTAAGCACATCAAGTGATTTGAAAGGTATTCATACACCACAAAATCTCGTAAGAGACTATGATAGTTTTAACCTTTGATTTGAAATGAGTTTGATCCAAGGGATTCCTATGCTTTACATATACCTAATACATATCAAAGGAGTAAAAAACAATAGGTAATTAAGCACATCAAATGATTTGAAAGGTGTTCATACATCACAAAATCTCGTAAGAGACTATGATAGTTTTAACGTTTGATTTGAAATGAGTTTGATCCAAGGGCTTCATATGCTTTAAATATACCTAATACCTATAAAAGGAATAAAAAACAATAGGTAATTAAGCACATCAAATGATTTCAACGGTGTTCATACACCACAAAATCTCGTAAGGGACTAATAATTTCGTATTGATTTTGACTCCTTGAATAGGTCTTAGGTATATTTAAATCAAATGAAGCCCTTGGATCAAACTCATTTCAAAGCAAAGGTTAAAACTATCATAGTCACTTACGAGATTTTGTGAGGTATGAACACCTTTCAAATCCTTTGATGTGCTTAATTACTTATTGTTTTTTACTCCTTTTATAGGTATTAGGTATATTTTAAGCATATTAAGCCCTTTGATCAAAACTCATTTAAAATCAAAGGTTAAAACTATCATAGTCTCTTACGAGATTTTGTTGTGTATGAACACCTTTCAAATCAGTTGATGTGCTTAATTTCGTATTGATTTTGACTCCTTGAATAGGTCTTAGGTATATTTAAATCAAATGAAGCCCTTGGATCAAACTCATTTCAAATCAAACGTTAAATCTATTAGAGTCTCTTACGAGATTTTGTGGTGTGTAAACACCTTTCAAATCATTTGATGTGCTTAATTACCTATTGTTTTTGACTCATTTAATAGGTATTAGGTATCTGTAGAGCATATGAAGCCCTTGGATCAAACTCATTTAATATCAAAGGTTAAAACTATCATAGTCTCTTACGGGATTTTGTGATGTATGAACACCTTTCAAATCATTTGATGTGCTTAATTACCTATTGTTTTTGACTCCTTTTAAAGGTATTAGGTATATTTTAAGCATATGAAGCCCTTTGATCAAAACTCATTTAAAATCAAAGGTTAAAATTATTAGTCACGTGCGAGATTTTGTGGTGTATGAACACCTTTCAAATCACTTGATGTTCTTAATTACCTATTGTTTTTGAATCCTTCAATAGGTATTAGGTATATGTAAAGCATATGAAGCCCTTGGATCAAACTCATTTCAAATCAAAGGTTAAAACTATCATATTCTCTTACGAGATTTTGTGGTGTATGAACACCTTTCAAATCACTTGATGTCCTTAATTACCTATTGTTTTTTTACTCCTTTTATAGGTATTAGGTATATTTAAAGCACATGAAGTCCTTGGATTAAACTCATTTCAAATCAAAGGTTAAAACGATCATACTCTCTTACGAGATTTTGTGATGTATGAACACCTTTCAAATCATTTGATGTTCTTAATTACCTATTGTTTTTGAATCCTTCAATAGGTATTAGGTATATGTAAAGCATATGAAGCCCTTGGATCAAACTCATTTCAAATCAAAGGTTAAAACAATCATAGTCTCTTACGAGATTTTGTGTTATATGAACACCTTTCAAATCATTTGATGTGCTTAATTACCTATTGTTTTTTACTCCATTTATATGTATTAGGTATATTTTAAGAATATGAAGCCCTTTGATCAAAACTCATTTCAAATCAAAGGTTAAAACTATCATAGTCTCTTACGAGATTTTGTGGTGTATGAACACCTTTCAAATAATTTCATGTGCTTAATTACCTATTGTTTTTGACTCCTTGAATGGGTATTAGGTATATTTCAATCATATGACGCCCATGGATCAAACTCGTTTCAAATCAAAGTTTAAAACTATCATAGTCTCTTACGAGATTTTGCTATGTATGAACACCTTTTAAATCATTTGATGTGCTTAATTTCCTATTAATTTTTACTCCTTGAATAGGTATTAGGTATATTTAAATCGTATGAAGCCCTTGGATTAAACTCCTTTGAAATCAAACGTTAAATCTATCAGAGTCTCTTACGAGATTGTGTGGTGTATGAACACCTTTCAAATTATTTGATGTGCTTAATTACCTATTGTTTTTGACTCCTTGAATAGGTATTAGGTATATTCCAATCATATGAAGCCCTTGGATCAAACTCATTTCAAATCGAAGGTTAAAACTATCATGTCTATTACGAGATTTTGTTGTGTATGAACACCTTTCAAATCACTTGATGTTCTTAATTACCTATTGTTTTTAACTGCTTGAATAGGTATTAGGTATATTTAAATGATATGAAGCCCTTGGATCAAACTCATTTCAAATCAAAGGTTAAAACTATCATAGTCTCTTACGAGATTTTGTGGTGTATGAACACCTTTCAAATCATTTGATGTGCTTAATTACCTATTGTTTTTGACTCCTTGAATAGGTATTAGGTATATTCCAATCATATGAAGCCCTTGGATCAAACTCATTTCAAATCGAAGGTTAAAACTATCATAGTCTCTTACGAGATTTTGTTATGTATGAACACCTTTTAAATCATTTGATGTGCTTAATTTCCTATTAATTTTTACTCCTTGAATAGGTATTAGGTATATTTAAATCGTATGAAGCCCTTGGATTAAACTCCTTTGAAATCAAACGTTAAATCTATCAGAGTCTCTTACGAGATTGTGTGGTGTATGAACACCTTTCAAATTATTTGATGTGCTTAATTACCTATTGTTTTTGACTCCTTTTATAGGTATTAGGTATATTTAAAGCACATGAAGACCTTGGATAAAACTCATTTCAAATCAAAGGTTAAAAGTATCATACTCTCTTACGAGATTTTGTGATGTATGAACACCTTTTAAATAATTTGATGTTCTTAATTACCTATTGTTTTTAAATCCTTCAATAGGTATTAGGTATATGTAAAGCATATGAAGCCCTTGGATCAAACTCATTTCAAATCAAAGGTTAAAACTATCATAGTCTCTTACGACATTTTGTGGTGTATGAACACCTTTCAAATCATTTGATGTGCTTAATTATCTATTGTTTTTTACTCCTTAAATAGGTATTAGGTATATTTTTAGATTCTGAAGCCCTTTGATCAAACTCATTTAAAATCAAAGGTTAAAACTATCACGTCTAAAACGAGATTTTGTGGTGTATGAACACCTTTCAAATCACTTGATGTTCTTAATTACCTATTGTTTTTGACTCCTTGAATAGGTATTAGGTATATTTAAATTATATGAAGCCCTTGGATCAAACTCATTTCAAATCAAAGGTTAAAACTATCATAGTCTCTAACGAGATTTTGTGGTGTATGAACACCTTTCAAATCATTTGATTTGCTTAATTACCTATTGTTTTTGACTCCTTGAATGGTTATTAGGTATATTTCAATCATATGAATCCCATGGATCAAACTCATTTCAAATCGAAGGTTAAAACTATCATAATCTCTTACGAGATTTTGTTGTGTATGAACACCTTTCAAATTATTTGATGTGCTTAATTTCGTACTGATTTTGAATCCTTGAATAGGTATTAGGTATATTTAAATCATATGAAGCCCTTGGATGAAACTCATTTCATATCAAAGGTCAACACTATCATAGTCTCTTACGAGATTTTGTGGTGCATGAACACCTTTCAAATCATTTGATGTGCTTAATTACCTATTGTTTTGACTCCTTTTATAGGAATTAGGTATATCTAAAGCATATGAAGCCCATGGTTCAAACTCATTTCAAATCAAAGGTTAAAACCATCGTATTTTCTTACGAGATTTTGTGGTGTATGAACACCTTTAAAATCATTTGATATGCTTAATTACCTATTATTTTTTATTTCTTTTATAGGTTTTAGGTATATGTAAAGCATATGAAGCCCTTGGATCAAACTCATTTCAAATTAAAGGTTAAAACTATCATAGTCTCTTACGAGATTTTTATATGTATGAACACCTTTCAAATCATTTGATGTGCTTAATTACCTATTGTTTTTGACTCCTTTAATAGGTATTAGGTATATGTAAAGCATATGACGCCCTTGGATTAAAATCATTTCAAATCAAAGGTTAAAACTATCATAGTCTCTTACGAGATTTTGTGGTGTATGAACACCTTTCAAATCACTTGATGTCCTTAATTACCTTTTGTTTTTTTACTCCTTTTATAGGTATTAGGTATATCAAAAGCATATGAAGACCTTGGATAAAACTCATTTCAAATAAAAGGTTAAAACTATCATAGTCTCTTACGAGATTTTGTTGTGTATGAACACCTTTCAAATCATTTGATGTGCTTAATTACCTATTATTTTTTATTCCCTTTATAGGTTTTAGGTATATGTAAAGCATATGAAGCCCTTGGATCAAACTCATTTCAAATCAAAGGTTATACTATCATAGTCTCTTACGAGATTTTGTGGTGTATGAACACCTTTCAAATCACTTGATGTCCTTAATTACCTATTGTTTTTTACTCCTTTTATAGGTATTAGGTATATTTAAATCAAATGAAGTCCTTGGATAAAACTCATTTCAAATCAAAGGTTAAAACTATCATACTCTCTTACGAGATTTTGTGCTGTATGAACTCCTTTTAAATCATTTGATGTTCTTAATTACCTAATGTTTTTGAATCCTTCAATAGGTATTAGGTATATGTAGAGCATATGAAGCCCTTGGATCAAACTCATTTAATATCAAAGGTTAAAACTATCATAGTCTCTTACGAGATTTTGTGATGTATGAACACCTTTCAAATCATTTGATGTGCTTAATTACCTATTGTTTTTGACTCCTTTTAAAGGTATTAGGTATATTTTAAGCATATGAAGCCCTTTGATCAAAACTCATTTAAAATCAAAGGTTAAAATTATTAGTCACGTGCGAGATTTTGTGGTGTATGAACACCTTTCAAATCACTTGATGTTCTTAATTACCTATTGTTTTTGAATCCTTCAATAGGTATTAGGTATATGTAAAGCATATGAAGCCCTTGGATCAAACTCATTTCAAATCAAAGGTTAAAACTATCATATTCTCTTACAAGATTTTGTGGTGTATGAACACCTTTCAAATCACTTGATGTCCTTAATTACCTATTGTTTTTTACTCCTTTTATAGGTATTAGGTATATTTAAAGCACATGAAGTCCTTGGATTAAACTCATTTCAAATCAAAGGTTAAAACTATCATACTCTCTTACGAGATTTTGTGATGTATGAACACCTTTCAAATCATTTGATGTTCTTAATTACCTATTGTTTTTGAATCCTTCAATAGGTATTAGGTATATGTAAAGCATATGAAGCCCTTGGATCAAACTCATTTCAAATCAAAGGTTAAAACAATCATAGTCTCTTACGAGATTTTGTGTTATATGAACACCTTTCAAATCATTTGATGTGCTTAATTACCTATTGTTTTTTACTCCATTTATAGGTATTAGGTATATTTTAAGCATATGAAGCCCTTTGATCAAAACTCATTTCAAATCAAAGGTTAAAACTATCATAGTCTCTTACGAGATTTTGTGGTGTATGAACACCTTTCAAATAATTTCATGTGCTTAATTACCTATTGTTTTTGACTCCTTGAATGGGTATTAGGTATATTTCAATCATATGACGCCCATGGATCAAACTCGTTTCAAATCAAAGTTTAAAACTATCATAGTCTCTTACGAGATTTTGTTGTGTATGAACACCTTTCAAATCAGTTGATGTGCTTAATTTCGTATTGATTTTGACTCCTTGAATAGGTCTTAGGTATATTTAAATCAAATGAAGCTCTTGGATCAAACTCATTTCAAATCAAACGTTAAATCTATTAGAGTCTCTTACGAGATTTTGTGGTGTGTGGACACATTTCAAATCATTTGATGTGCTTAATTTCCTATTGTTTTTTACTCCTTTAATAGGTATTAGGTATATGTAAAGCATATGAAGCCCTTGGATCAAACTCATTTCAAACCAATGGTTAAAACTATCATAGTCACTTACGAGATTTTGTGATGTATGAACACCTTTCAAATCCTTTGATGTGCTTAATTACTTATTGTTTTTGACTCCTTTTATAAGTATTACGTATATTTTAAGCATATTAAGCGCTTAGATCAAAACACATTTCAAATCAAAGGTTAAAACGATTAGTCACTTACGAGATTTTGTGGTGTATGAACACCTTTCAAATCTTTTTATGTGCTTAATTACCTATTTTTTTTTAACTCCTTGAATAGGTACTAGGTATAATTTTAGATTCTGAAGCCCTTGGATCAAACTCATTTCAAATCAAAGGTTAAAACTATCATGTCTATTACGAGATTTTGTTGTGTATGAACACCTTTCAAATCACTTGATGTTCTTAATTACCTATTGTTTTTGAATGCTTGAATAGGTATTAGGTATATTTAAATGATATGAAGCCCTTGGATCAAACTCATTTCAAATCAAAGGTTAAAACTATCATAGTCTCTTACGAAATTTTGTGGTGTATGAACACCTTTCAAATCATTTGATGTGCTTAATTACCTATTGTTTTTGACTCCTTGAATAGGTATTAGGTATATTCCAATCATATGAAGCCCTTGGATCAAACTCATTTCAAATCGAAGGTTAAAACTATCATAGTCTCTTACGAGATTTTGTTATGTATGAACACCTTTCAAATCATTTGATGTGCTTAATTTCCTATTAATTTTGACTCCTTGAATAGGTATTAGGTATATTTAAATCATATGAAGCCCTTGGATCAAACTCCTTTGAAATCAAACGTTAAATCTATCAGAGTCTCTTACGAGATTGTGTGGTGTATGAACACCTTTCAAATTATTTGATGTGCTTAATTACCTATTGTTTTTGACTCCTTTTATAGGTATTAGGTATATTTAAAGCACATGAAGACCTTGGATAAAACTCATTTCAAATCAAAGGTTAAAAGTATCATACTCTCTTACGAGATTTTGTGATGTATGAACACCTTTTAAATAATTTGATGTTCTTAATTACCTATTGTTTTTAAATCCTTCAATAGGTATTAGGTATATGTAAAGCATATGAAGCCCTTGGATCAAACTCATTTCAAATCAAAGGTTAAAACTATCATAGTCTCTTACGACATTTTGTGGTGTATGAACACCTTTCAAATCATTTGATGTGCTTAATTATCTATTGTTTTTTACTCCTTAAATAGGTATTAGGTATATTTTTAGATTCTGAAGCCCTTTGATCAAACTCATTTAAAATCAAAGGTTAAAACTATCACGTCTAAAACGAGATTTTGTGGTGTATGAACACCTTTCAAATCACTTGATGTTCTTAATTACCTATTGTTTTTGACTCCTTGAATAGGTATTAGGTATATTTAAATTATATGAAGCCCTTGGATCAAACTCATTTCAAATCAAAGGTTAAAACTATCATAGTCTCTAACGAGATTTTGTGGTGTATGAACACCTTTCAAATCATTTGATTTGCTTAATTACCTATTGTTTTTGACTCCTTGAATGGTTATTAGGTATATTTCAATCATATGAATCCCATGGATCAAACTCATTTCAAATCGAAGGTTAAAACTATCATAATCTCTTACGAGATTTTGTTGTGTATGAACACCTTTCAAATTATTTGATGTGCTTAATTTCGTACTGATTTTGAATCCTTGAATAGGTATTAGGTATATTTAAATCATATGAAGCCCTTGGATGAAACTCATTTCATATCAAAGGTCAACACTATCATAGTCTCTTACGAGATTTTGTGGTGCATGAACACCTTTCAAATCATTTGATGTGCTTAATTACCTATTGTTTTGACTCCTTTTATAGGAATTAGGTATATCTAAAGCATATGAAGCCCATGGTTCAAACTCATTTCAAATCAAAGGTTAAAACCATCGTATTTTCTTACGAGATTTTGTGGTGTATGAACACCTTTAAAATCATTTGATATGCTTAATTACCTATTATTTTTTATTTCTTTTATAGGTTTTAGGTATATGTAAAGCATATGAAGCCCTTGGATCAAACTCATTTCAAATTAAAGGTTAAAACTATCATAGTCTCTTACGAGATTTTTATATGTATGAACACCTTTCAAATCATTTGATGTGCTTAATTACCTATTGTTTTTGACTCCTTTAATAGGTATTAGGTATATGTAAAGCATATGACGCCCTTGGATTAAAATCATTTCAAATCAAAGGTTAAAACTATCATAGTCTCTTACGAGATTTTGTGGTGTATGAACACCTTTCAAATCACTTGATGTCCTTAATTACCTTTTGTTTTTTTACTCCTTTTATAGGTATTAGGTATATCAAAAGCATATGAAGACCTTGGATAAAACTCATTTCAAATAAAAGGTTAAAACTATCATAGTCTCTTACGAGATTTTGTTGTGTATGAACACCTTTCAAATCATTTGATGTGCTTAATTACCTATTATTTTTTATTCCCTTTATAGGTTTTAGGTATATGTAAAGCATATGAAGCCCTTGGATCAAACTCATTTCAAATCAAAGGTTATACTATCATAGTCTCTTACGAGATTTTGTGGTGTATGAACACCTTTCAAATCACTTGATGTCCTTAATTACCTATTGTTTTTTACTCCTTTTATAGGTATTAGGTATATTTAAATCAAATGAAGTCCTTGGATAAAACTCATTTCAAATCAAAGGTTAAAACTATCATACTCTCTTACGAGATTTTGTGCTGTATGAACTCCTTTTAAATCATTTGATGTTCTTAATTACCTAATGTTTTTGAATCCTTCAATAGGTATTAGGTATATGTAGAGCATATGAAGCCCTTGGATCAAACTCATTTAATATCAAAGGTTAAAACTATCATAGTCTCTTACGAGATTTTGTGATGTATGAACACCTTTCAAATCATTTGATGTGCTTAATTACCTATTGTTTTTGACTCCTTTTAAAGGTATTAGGTATATTTTAAGCATATGAAGCCCTTTGATCAAAACTCATTTAAAATCAAAGGTTAAAATTATTAGTCACGTGCGAGATTTTGTGGTGTATGAACACCTTTCAAATCACTTGATGTTCTTAATTACCTATTGTTTTTGAATCCTTCAATAGGTATTAGGTATATGTAAAGCATATGAAGCCCTTGGATCAAACTCATTTCAAATCAAAGGTTAAAACTATCATATTCTCTTACAAGATTTTGTGGTGTATGAACACCTTTCAAATCACTTGATGTCCTTAATTACCTATTGTTTTTTACTCCTTTTATAGGTATTAGGTATATTTAAAGCACATGAAGTCCTTGGATTAAACTCATTTCAAATCAAAGGTTAAAACTATCATACTCTCTTACGAGATTTTGTGATGTATGAACACCTTTCAAATCATTTGATGTTCTTAATTACCTATTGTTTTTGAATCCTTCAATAGGTATTAGGTATATGTAAAGCATATGAAGCCCTTGGATCAAACTCATTTCAAATCAAAGGTTAAAACAATCATAGTCTCTTACGAGATTTTGTGTTATATGAACACCTTTCAAATCATTTGATGTGCTTAATTACCTATTGTTTTTTACTCCATTTATAGGTATTAGGTATATTTTAAGCATATGAAGCCCTTTGATCAAAACTCATTTCAAATCAAAGGTTAAAACTATCATAGTCTCTTACGAGATTTTGTGGTGTATGAACACCTTTCAAATAATTTCATGTGCTTAATTACCTATTGTTTTTGACTCCTTGAATGGGTATTAGGTATATTTCAATCATATGACGCCCATGGATCAAACTCGTTTCAAATCAAAGTTTAAAACTATCATAGTCTCTTACGAGATTTTGTTGTGTATGAACACCTTTCAAATCAGTTGATGTGCTTAATTTCGTATTGATTTTGACTCCTTGAATAGGTCTTAGGTATATTTAAATCAAATGAAGCTCTTGGATCAAACTCAAATCAAACGTTAAATCTATTAGAGTCTCTTACGAGATTTTGTGGTGTGTGGACACATTTCAAATCATTTGATGTGCTTAATTTCCTATTGTTTTTTACTCCTTTAATAGGTATTAGGTATATGTAAAGCATATGAAGCCCTTGGATCAAACTCATTTCAAACCAATGGTTAAAACTATCATAGTCACTTACGAGATTTTGTGATGTATGAACACCTTTCAAATCCTTTGATGTGCTTAATTACTTATTGTTTTTGACTCCTTTTATAAGTATTACGTATATTTTAAGCATATTAAGCGCTTAGATCAAAACACATTTCAAATCAAAGGTTAAAACGATTAGTCACTTACGAGATTTTGTGGTGTATGAACACCTTTCAAATCTTTTTATGTGCTTAATTACCTATTTTTTTTTTAACTCCTTGAATAGGTACTAGGTATAATTTTAGATTCTGAAGCCCTTGGATCAAACTCATTTCAAATCAAAGGTTAAAACTATCATGTCTATTACGAGATTTTGTTGTGTATGAACACCTTTCAAATCACTTGATGTTCTTAATTACCTATTGTTTTTGAATGCTTGAATAGGTATTAGGTATATTTAAATGATATGAAGCCCTTGGATCAAACTCATTTCAAATCAAAGGTTAAAACTATCATAGTCTCTTACGAAATTTTGTGGTGTATGAACACCTTTCAAATCATTTGATGTGCTTAATTACCTATTGTTTTTGACTCCTTGAATAGGTATTAGGTATATTCCAATCATATGAAGCCCTTGGATCAAACTCATTTCAAATCGAAGGTTAAAACTATCATAGTCTCTTACGAGATTTTGTTATGTATGAACACCTTTCAAATCATTTGATGTGCTTAATTTCCTATTAATTTTGACTCCTTGAATAGGTATTAGGTATATTTAAATCATATGAAGCCCTTGGATCAAACTCCTTTGAAATCAAACGTTAAATCTATCAGAGTCTCTTACGAGATTGTGTGGTGTATGAACACCTTTCAAATTATTTGATGTGCTTAATTACCTATTGTTTTTGACTCCTTTTATAGGTATTAGGTATATTTAAAGCACATGAAGACCTTGGATAAAACTCATTTCAAATCAAAGGTTAAAAGTATCATACTCTCTTACGAGATTTTGTGATGTATGAACACCTTTTAAATCATTTGATGTTCTTAATTACCTATTGTTTTTGAATCCTTCAATAGGTATTAGGTATGTAAAGCATATGAAGCCCTTGGATCAAACTAATTTCAAATCAAAGGTTAAAACTATCATAGTCTCTTACGAGATTTTGTGGTGTATGAAAACCTTTCAAATCACTTGATGTGCTTAATTACCTATTGTTTTTGACTCCTTTTATAGGTATTAGGTATATTTTAAGCATATGAAGCCCTTTGATCAAAACTCATTTAAAATCAAAGGTTAAAATTATTAGTCACTTACGAGATGTTGTGGTGTATGAACACCTTTCAAATCATTTGATGTGCTTAATTACCTATTGTTTTTGACTCCTTTTATAGGTATTAGGTATATTTTAAGCATATGAAGCCCTTTCATCAAAACTTATTTAAAATCAAAGGTTAAAATTATTAGTCACTTACGAGATTTTGTGGTGTATGAACACCTTTCAAATCACTTGATGTTCTTAATTACCTATTGTTTTTGACTGCTTGAATAGGTATTAGGTATATTTAAATGATATGAAGTCATTGGATCAAACTCATTTCAAATCAAAGGTTAAAACTATCATACTCTCTTACGAGATTTTGTGGTGTATCAACACCTTTCAAATCACTTGATGTCCTTAATTACCTATTGTTTTTGACTCCTTTTATAGGTATTAGGTATATTTAAAGCACATGAAGACCTTGGATAAAACCCATTTCAAATCAAAGGTTAAAAGTATCATACTCTCTTACGAGATTTTGTGATGTATGAACACCTTTTAAATCATTTGACGTTCTTAATTACCTATTGTTTTTGAATCCTTCAATAGGTATTAGGTATATGTAAAGCATATGAAGCCCTTGGATCAAACTCATTTCAAATCAAAGGTTAAAACTATCATAGTCTCTTACGAGATTTTGTGGTGTATGAACACCTTTCAAATCACTTGATGTGCTTAATTACCTATTGTTTTTGACTCCTTTTATAGGTATTAGGTATATTTTAAGCATATGAAGCCCTTTGATCAAAATTCATTTAAAATCAAAGGTTAAAATTATTAGTCACTTACGAGATTTTGTGGTGTATGAACACCTTTGAAATCATTTGATGTGCTTAATTACCTATTGTTTTTGACCCCTTTTATAGGTATTAGGTATATTTTAAGCATATGAAGCCCTTTGATCAAAACTCATTTAAAATCAAAGGTTAAAATTATTAGTCACTTACGAGATTTTGTGGTGTATGAACACCTTTCAAATCACTTGATGTTCTTAATTACCTATTGTTTTTGACTGCTTGAATAGGTATTAGGTATATTTAAATGATATGAAGTCATTGGATCAAACTCATTTCAAATCAAAGGTTAAAACTATCATACTCTCTTACGAGATTTTGTGGTGTATCAACACCTTTCAAATCACTTGATGTCCTTAATTACCTATTGTTTTTGACTCCTTTTATAGGTATTAGGTATATTTAAAGCACATGAAGACCTTGGATAAAACCCATTTCAAATCAAAGGTTAAAAGTATCATACTCTCTTACGAGATTTTGTGATGTATGAACACCTTTTAAATCATTTGACGTTCTTAATTACCTATTGTTTTTGAATCCTTCAATAGGTATTAGGTATATGTAAAGCATATGAAGCCCTTGGATCAAACTCATTTCAAATCAAAGGTTAAAACTATCATAGTCTCTTACGAGATTTTGTTATGTATGAACACCTTTTAAATCATTTGATGTGCTTAATTTCCTATTAATTTTTACTCCTTGAATAGGTATTAGGTATATTTAAATCGTATGAAGCCCTTGGATTAAACTCCTTTGAAATCAAACGTTAAATCTATCAGAGTCTCTTACGAGATTGTGTGGTGTATGAACACCTTTCAAATTATTTGATGTGCTTAATTACCTATTGTTTTTGACACCTTTTATAGGTATTAGGTATATTTAAAGCACATGAAGACCTTGGATAAAACTCATTTCAAATCAAAGGTTAAAAGTATCATACTCTCTTACGAGATTTTGTGATGTATGAACACTTTTTAAATAATTTGATGTTCTTAATTACCTATTGTTTTTAAATCCTTCAATAGGTATTAGGTATATGTAAAGCATATGAAGCCCTTGGATCAAACTCATTTCAAATCAAAGGTTAAAACTATCATAGTCTCTTACGACATTTTGTGGTGTATGAACACCTTTCAAATCATTTGATGTGCTTAATTACCTATTGTTTTTTACTCCTTAAATAGGTATTAGGTATATTTTTAGATTCTGAAGCCCTTTGATCAAACTCATTTAAAATCAAAGGTTAAAACTATCACGTCTAAAACGAGATTTTGTGGTGTATGAACACCTTTCAAATCACTTGATGTTCTTAATTACCTATTGTTTTTGACTCCTTGAATAGGTATTAGGTATATTTAAATTATATGAAGCCCTTGGATCAAACTCATTTCAAATCAAAGGTTAAAACTATCATAGTCTCTAACGAGATTTTGTGGTGTATGAACACCTTTCAAATCATTTGATTTGCTTAATTACCTATTGTTTTTGACTCCTTGAATGGTTATTAGGTATATTTCAATCATATGAATCCCATGGATCAAACTCATTTCAAATCGAAGGTTAAAACTATCATAATCTCTTACGAGATTTTGTTGTGTATGAACACCTTTCAAATTATTTGATGTGCTTAATTTCGTACTGATTTTGAATCCTTGAATAGGTATTAGGTATATTTAAATCATATGAAGCCCTTGGATGAAACTCATTTCATATCAAAGGTCAACACTATCATAGTCTCTTACGAGATTTTGTGGTGCATGAACACCTTTCAAATCATTTGATGTGCTTAATTACCTATTGTTTTGACTCCTTTTATAGGAATTAGGTATATCTAAAGCATATGAAGCCCATGGTTCAAACTCATTTCAAATCAAAGGTTAAAACCATCGTATTTTCTTACGAGATTTTGTGGTGTATGAACACCTTTAAAATCATTTGATGTGCTTAATTACCTATTATTTTTTATTTCTTTTATAGGTTTTAGGTATATGTAAAGCATATGAAGCCCTTGGATCAAACTCATTTCAAATTAAAGGTTAAAACTATCATAGTCTCTTACGAGATTTTTATATGTATGAACACCTTTCAAATCATTTGATGTGCTTAATTACCTATTGTTTTTGACTCCTTTAATAGGTATTAGGTATATGTAAAGCATATGACGCCCTTGGATTAAAATCATTTCAAATCAAAGGTTAAAACTATCATAGTCTCTTACGAGATTTTGTGGTGTATGAACACCTTTCAAATCACTTGATGTCCTTAATTACCTTTTGTTTTTTACTCCTTTTATAGGTATTAGGTATATCAAAAGCATATGAAGACCTTGGATAAAACTCATTTCAAATAAAAGGTTAAAACTATCATAGTCTCTTACGAGATTTTGTTGTGTATGAACACCTTTCAAATCATTTGATGTGCTTAATTACCTATTATTTTTTATTCCCTTTATAGGTTTTAGGTATATGTAAAGCATATGAAGCCCTTGGATCAAACTCATTTCAAATCAAAGGTTATACTATCATAGTCTCTTACGAGATTTTGTGGTGTATGAACACCTTTCAAATCACTTGATGTCCTTAATTACCTATTGTTTTTTACTCCTTTTATAGGTATTAGGTATATTTAAATCAAATGAAGTCCTTGGATAAAACTCATTTCAAATCAAAGGTTAAAACTATCATACTCTCTTACGAGATTTTGTGCTGTATGAACTCCTTTTAAATCATTTGATGTTCTTAATTACCTAATGTTTTTGAATCCTTCAATAGGTATTAGGTATATGTAGAGCATATGAAGCCCTTGGATCAAACTCATTTAATATCAAAGGTTAAAACTATCATAGTCTCTTACGAGATTTTGTGATGTAGGAACACCTTTCAAATCATTTGATGTGCTTAATTACCTATTGTTTTTGACTCCTTTTAAATGTATTAGGTATATTTTAAGCATATGAAGCCCTTTGATCAAAACTCATTTAAAATCAAAGGTTAAAATTATTAGTCACGTGCGAGATTTTGTGGTGTATGAACACCTTTCAAATCACTTGATGTTCTTAATTACCTATTGTTTTTGAATCCTTCAATAGGTATTAGGTATATGTAAAGCATATGAAGCCCTTGGATCAAACTCATTTCAAATCAAAGGTTAAAACTATCATATTCTCTTACAAGATTTTGTGGTGTATGAACACCTTTCAAATCACTTGATGTCCTTAATTACCTATTGTTTTTTACTCCTTTTATAGGTATTAGGTATATTTAAAGCACATGAAGTCCTTGGATTAAACTCATTTCAAATCAAAGGTTAAAACTATCATACTCTCTTACGAGATTTTGTGATGTATGAACACCTTTCAAATCATTTGATGTTCTTAATTACCTATTGTTTTTGAATCCTTCAATAGGTATTAGGTATATGTAAAGCATATGAAGCCCTTGGATCAAACTCATTTCAAATCAAAGGTTAAAACAATCATAGTCTCTTACGAGATTTTGTGTTATATGAACACCTTTCAAATCATTTGATGTGCTTAATTACCTATTGTTTTTTACTCCATTTATAGGTATTAGGTATATTTTAAGCATATGAAGCCCTTTGATCAAAACTCATTTCAAATCAAAGGTTAAAACTATCATAGTCTCTTACGAGATTTTGTGGTGTATGAACACCTTTCAAATAATTTCATGTGCTTAATTACCTATTGTTTTTGACTCCTTGAATGGGTATTAGGTATATTTCAATCATATGACGCCCATGGATCAAACTCGTTTCAAATCAAAGTTTAAAACTATCATAGTCTCTTACGAGATTTTGTTGTGTATGAACACCTTTCAAATCAGTTGATGTGCTTAATTTCGTATTGATTTTGACTCCTTGAATAGGTCTTAGGTATATTTAAATCAAATGAAGCTCTTGGATCAAACTCATTTCAAATCAAACGTTAAATCTATTAGAGTCTCTTACGAGATTTTGTGGTGTGTGGACACATTTCAAATCATTTGATGTGCTTAATTTCCTATTGTTTTTTACTCCTTTAATAGGTATTAGGTATATGTAAAGCATATGAAGCCCTTGGATCAAACTCATTTCAAACCAATGGTTAAAACTATCATAGTCACTTACGAGATTTTGTGATGTATGAACACCTTTCAAATCCTTTGATGTGCTTAATTACTTATTGTTTTTGACTCCTTTTATAAGTATTACGTATATTTTAAGCATATTAAGCGCTTAGATCAAAACACATTTCAAATCAAAGGTTAAAACGATTAGTCACTTACGAGATTTTGTGGTGTATGAACACCTTTCAAATCTTTTTATGTGCTTAATTACCTATTTTTTTTTTAACTCCTAGAATAGGTACTAGGTATAATTTTAGATTCTGAAGCCCTTGGATCAAACTCATTTCAAATCAAAGGTTAAAACTATCATGTCTATTACGAGATTTTGTTGTGTATGAACACCTTTCAAATAACTTGATGTTCTTAATTACCTATTGTTTTTGAATGCTTGAATAGGTATTAGGTATATTTAAATGATATGAAGCCCTTGGATCAAACTCATTTCAAATCAAAGGTTAAAACTATCATAGTCTCTTACGAAATTTTGTGGTGTATGAACACCTTTCAAATCATTTGATGTGCTTAATTACCTATTGTTTTTGACTCCTTGAATAGGTATTAGGTATATTCCAATCATATGAAGCCCTTGGATCAAACTCATTTCAAATCGAAGGTTAAAACTATCATAGTCTCTTACGAGATTTTGTTATGTATGAACACCTTTCAAATCATTTGATGTGCTTAATTTCCTATTAATTTTGACTCCTTGAATAGGTATTAGGTATATTTAAATCATATGAAGCCCTTGGATCAAACTCCTTTGAAATCAAACGTTAAATCTATCAGAGTCTCTTACGAGATTGTGTGGTGTATGAACACCTTTCAAATTATTTGATGTGCTTAATTACCTATTGTTTTTGACTCCTTTTATAGGTATTAGGTATATTTAAAGCACATGAAGACCTTGGATAAAACTCATTTCAAATCAAAGGTTAAAAGTATCATACTCTCTTACGAGATTTTGTGATGTATGAACACCTTTTAAATCATTTGATGTTCTTAATTACCTATTGTTTTTGAATCCTTCAATAGGTATTAGGTATGTAAAGCATATGAAGCCCTTGGATCAAACTAATTTCAAATCAAAGGTTAAAACTATCATAGTCTCTTACGAGATTTTGTGGTGTATGAAAACCTTTCAAATCACTTGATGTGCTTAATTACCTATTGTTTTTGACTCCTTTTATAGGTATTAGGTATATTTTAAGCATATGAAGCCCTTTGATCAAAACTCATTTAAAATCAAAGGTTAAAATTATTAGTCACTTACGAGATGTTGTGGTGTATGAACACCTTTCAAATCATTTGATGTGCTTAATTACCTATTGTTTTTGACTCCTTTTATAGGTATTAGGTATATTTTAAGCATATGAAGCCCTTTCATCAAAACTTATTTAAAATCAAAGGTTAAAATTATTAGTGGTGTATGAACACCTTTCAAATCACTTGATGTTCTTAATTACCTATTGTTTTTGACTGCTTGAATAGGTATTAGGTATATTTAAATGATATGAAGTCATTGGATCAAACTCATTTCAAATCAAAGGTTAAAACTATCATACTCTCTTACGAGATTTTGTGGTGTATCAACACCTTTCAAATCACTTGATGTCCTTAATTACCTATTGTTTTTGACTCCTTTTATAGGTATTAGGTATATTTAAAGCACATGAAGACCTTGGATAAAACCCATTTCAAATCAAAGGTTAAAAGTATCATACTCTCTTACGAGATTTTGTGATGTATGAACACCTTTTAAATCATTTGACGTTCTTAATTACCTATTGTTTTTGAATCCTTCAATAGGTATTAGGTATATGTAAAGCATATGAAGCCCTTGGATCAAACTCATTTCAAATCAAAGGTTAAAACTATCATAGTCTCTTACGAGATTTTGTGGTGTATGAACACCTTTCAAATCACTTGATGTGCTTAATTACCTATTGTTTTTAACTCCTTTTATAGGTATTAGGTATATTTTAAGCATATGAAGCCCTTTGATCAAAATTCATTTAAAATCAAAGGTTAAAATTATTAGTCACTTACGAGATTTTGTGGTGTATGAACACCTTTGAAATCATTTGATGTGCTTAATTACCTATTGTTTTTGACCCCTTTTATAGGTATTAGGTATATTTTAAGCATATGAAGCCCTTTGATCAAAACTCATTTAAAATCAAAGGTTAAAATTATTAGTCACTTACGAGATTTTGTGGTGTATGAACACCTTTCAAATCACTTGATGTTCTTAATTACCTATTGTTTTTGACTGCTTGAATAGGTATTAGGTATATTTAAATGATATGAAGTCATTGGATCAAACTCATTTCAAATCAAAGGTTAAAACTATCATACTCTCTTACGAGATTTTGTGGTGTATCAACACCTTTCAAATCACTTGATGTCCTTAATTACCTATTGTTTTTGACTCCTTTTATAGGTATTAGGTATATTTAAAGCACATGAAGACCTTGGATAAAACCCATTTCAAATCAAAGGTTAAAAGTATCATACTCTCTTACGAGATTTTGTGATGTATGAACACCTTTTAAATCATTTGACGTTCTTAATTACCTATTGTTTTTGAATCCTTCAATAGGTATTAGGTATATGTAAAGCATATGAAGCCCTTGGATCAAACTCATTTCAAATCAAAGGTTAAAACTATCATAGTCTCTTACGAGATTTTGTGGTGTATGAACACCTTTCAAATCACTTGATGTGCTTAATTACCTATTTTTTTTGACTCCTTTTATAGGTATTAGGTATATTTTAAGCATATGAAGCCCTTTGATCAAAATTCATTAAAAATCAAAGGTTAAAATTATTAGTCACTTACGAGATTTTGTGGTGTATGAACACCTTTCAAATCATTTGATGTGCTTAATTACCTATTGTTTTTGACCCCTTTTATAGGTATTAGGTATATTTTAAGCATATGAAGCCCTTTGATCAAAACTCATTTAAAATCAAAGGTTAAAATTATTAGTCACTTACGAGATTTTGTGGTGTATGAACACCTTTCAAATCACTTGATGTTCTTAATTACCTATTGTTTTTTACTCCTTTTATAGGTATTAGGTATATTTTAAGCATATGAAGCCCTTTGATCAAAACTGATGGTCAAACGGAGGTGACAAACAGGACACTTACTACTCTCCTCAGGACTCTAGTTAACAAGTCACAGAAAGATTGGGATCTAAAGCTAGCACATGCAGAATTTTCTTATAATAGATCACCTACATATGCCACGAAGTGCTCTCCATTCGAAGTGAGCTATGGGGTTAATCCCTTAAGCCCCATTGATTTACTACCTATTCCAGTTGAAGTGAGGCAAAGCAAAGATGCAGAGGAGAAGGCAAAGGAAATGAAGAAGCTTCACCAACAGATTAGAGCACGCATTGAGAAGGTTAATGAAGCTTACAAGGTCCGAGCAAACAAGCATCGAAAGGAGGTCATTTACAAGCCCGGGGACTTGGTATGGTTGCACCTAAGGAAGGAACGATTTCCATCAAGAAGGAAGAACAAGCTGATGCCCAGGAGTGATGGTCCATTTAGGGTGCTTGAGAAGATCAATAACAATGCATACAAGATAGAACTACCAAGTGAGAGAGGCAACATTTCGGCCACCTTCAATGTGGGTGACTTAGCTCCATATTTGGAAGAAGATTTCGAGTTGCAAGAAGACTTCTCCAAACCAGGGGAGAATGATGCAGGAGCATCCATGATCAATCAAAGTCTCCTAGCAAAGAGTCATCAAGAAGAGATTAAGGTGAAGGAGATTCAATTCATTAGCTTACTTAATCCAATTTCGAACAAGCAAGTACTTCGAATTGTTAATTAAGCTTAACACCTTCTTAATCTATTTTAAGACTTGTTGATTAATGCTTATGATCATCTTAACATCATAAAGTATTAGTAATCAAGCTTGAATTATGATTAAATAGCTTAATTAATTAGTTCTAAGTCTTTAAAGTAAGCCTAGTGAAACTGTTTTGGAAGAACAGATTTTATACGGTTGGTTTGCGGAGTATTTTGACCACGTTTTTGAGCTTTATTATGGGCTAAGGAAACCATACATGACTCACCTGTGTGCTTACATACATCAACAACAAGCATGTGAAGAGTTGGAGGCAAGAATCAATAGGAAATGAGAGCTTCATGAAGAAGTATCCAAAACCGCAGCTCCCAGGCGTCCTTCTGGGTCCCATTTCATCAGTTCTGGGCAGCCGTTTTTTTTAAGCTTTTGGAGCTGAATTTTTGAGGATATTTTCCTTAGAATGTCTATTTTATTACCTTAGTTTCCTTTTTGCAGTAGGATATTTTCGTTTCTCAGAATATCCTAATCATTTCACCTAGGTACTGAAAACTGGCTCAGATTTTGTAATACTTTAAGATGGCTTTTGTTACCTAAGCAAAACATCACCAAATCACGTGAATTTTTGGTATGTTGCTGCTTTATATGTTAGGATTGTAATGTAAGAAGTTTCATTAGAATTTGTTGAATGAATTAAGAGTTATACTCATTTCTTTGAGCTGTGCGCTTAGAGTAAAAACTGGACAGTTTGTCCTAATTCAAGTCTTTGAGTTAATTAGCTAACTAACGTAGATTAGTTACTAATTTAACAAAGCAAGGTTGCACCATTAGCTCGTCTTTGACATTGGTGACATAGTTTGGTGGTTCTAAGGCTAGTGAAAGTGGTGGTTGTTGGCACGGTTCCAACAAGGCTTGATGCAAAACTGTTTCTTCGGTTCTTAACCAACGAATGCTCTTGATTATGAAATGCTATATGCATCATTTGGTATCAGAGCTTTAGTTAGTGTAAGAGCATTCTTTTAACCCTCTAATCATCCTTTAATCATTTCCTAAACTCATACACTTATCCCCCCCAAAACCGAAACCAATTCTAAGCCCAAACACATCTCTTTTCTTCTCTTTTCACCTCTAATCTTTGATACCATCTCGTGGTTGTTAAAATGAGTGGTAATGAAGATCCAAATCAGTTTAGAAGGGGCATGACATTGAATGAAGCAAGGCTAGTTGGCCTTGAGAATCAAATGGCAACAATTAGTGAGCAAATGGCAAATCTCATGGAAGCCTTTCGAAGTTCTAGTGTTGGAGTTCGAAGAGAAGTTCATGAAAGAAGGCACTTTGAAGATGAGAATGAGGTTGTTTATGACTCTAGTGAAGAAGTGCAATCATAAGCTTCTAATCAAAGAAGGAGGCCACGAAAACAAGAGGAATTTTTAGACATCAAGTTAAATGTTCCAGAGTTTGATGGAAACCTTAATCCTGATGCTTACTTGGAATGGGTTTCGAGATGTAATAGGATTTTCGAGCTAAAGGAGTATGATGATTCGAAATATTTCAAGGTGGCTATCACTAAGCTAAAGGGTTATGCATCCCTTTGGTGGGAAAACGTTGCTCTTGCTAGAGAAAGGAAGCATAAGCCGAAAATCAAGAATTGGAAGAAACTAAAAAGAAGATGGAAGCTAAGTTTCTCCCCCTCCACTTACACTCTTGATTTATATAACCAACTTTCTGATTTGTCTCAAGGTACTAAGAATGTCGAGACATACATCCATGAATATGAGAAGTTGATGATGAAATTAGATGTTCAAGAAAGGGAAGAGCAGACCATGGCTCGTTTTGTGAAGGGCCTAGATCGTGACATTCAAAAGAAGCTTGAACTTCAATCTTATTCTACCTTAGATGAACTTTTCAGGTTGGCTCTTAAGGTGGAAAAGCATCAAAAAGACAAGAATAATAAGGTATTTAGCAAAGGAACTTCTTATGCTAAAGGAGGTTCTAGTTCCTATGTGAAGCCTACTTCTACATCTTCATTTACACCTAAAAATGAAACTGGTTCAAAAGTTCTTGATAAAGGGAAGAAAGTTGCTGAAAGTTCTTCCAAGAAGGATGATGTCAAATGTTTTAAGTGTCATGGTTATGGTCATTATCAAGCACAATGCCCAAACAGAAGGGTAATGACCTTACTAGACATTAAAAACATAGAAGATGCCCTTAAAGATCAAGAGGAGCACGAAAAAGAATCTGAAAAGGAGGTCGAATGCAATGAAGATGTTCTTGTTGATGAAGTGGAAGGAGATGATCATCTTAGCTTGGTTCTAAGGAGGGTCCTTCACTCCAAAGAAGCCGAAGCTATACCATCTCAACGAGACCAGATTTTTCAGACGAAATGCTTAATCAAGGGCAAGATTTATTCCATGATTATTGATGGTGGGAGTTGTACTAATGTAGCTTCGAGTTCTATGGTGGAGAAGCTCAATCATCCTACCTTCAGTCATCCTAAACCATATAAGCTTCATTGGCTTAATGATGGTAACTGTGTGGAGGTAACAAAACAATCTTTAATTAGCTTCTCTTTTGGTGATTCGTAAAATGATAAGATTTTATGTGATGTGGTGCCTATGAATGCATGTCATATTCTCTTAGGGAGGCCGTGGCAATCTGATAAGGAATCCTTACATAATGGTAGGACTAATACATACACTTTCATGCATGAAAACAAGAAAATTATACTTAGTCCTAGCAAAAAGGGTCCGAATTTGCCTAAGAAAGAAACCTCCAATTCAAAGGCTAAAAATCAGAAATCCTTAATTATCCAAAAACATAAAGTTGATAAGGCCATTGAAAAGGGGAAGGAAATGTACTTGTTGTTGTTATTTGCTGCAAATGATGAAAATACTCGTTAATTACATGATTGGGTTAAACCATTAGTGAACGATTTTAGTGATATTTTTCCCGAGGATCTTCCATATGGTTTACCACCTAGTAGGGGTATTGAGCATCAAATTGACTTAGTTCCTGGAGCACCATTACCTAACAAGGCAGCTTATAGATGTAATCCTGAAGAAGCTAAAGAGTTGCAAAAACAGATTACTGAACTGTTAGCTAAGGGGTTTGTGCAAGAAAGTCTTAGTCCATGTGTTGTTCCTGTTATTTTGGTTCCAAAGAAGGATGGAACTATGCGTATTTGTGTAGATTGCAGGGCTATAAACAACATTACCATCAAGTATAGGTATCCTATTCCTAGGCTTGATGATTTGCTCGATGAATTACATGGTGCTACTATATTCTCCAAGATAGATTTGCGTAGTGGTTATCATCAGATTCGAATCAAGGAAGGGGATGAATGGAAAACAGCCTTTAAGACTAAGAGTGGGTTATATGAGTGGCGTGTTATGCCATTTGGTTTAACTAATGCTCCTAGTACTTTCATGAGGCTCATGCATGAGGTACTTCGTCCCTTCATTGGTTCATTTGTTGTGGTTTATTTTGATGATATTCTTATGTATAGCAACAATGAACAGGATCATCTTATTCATCTGAAGAAGGTTTTCCTTAAGCTAAGGGAAAAGAAGCTATATGCAAAGATGGAGAAGTGTGAATTCTTCACTTCTAGTGTGTCTTTTCTTGGCTTCATTATTTCATCTCAGGGTATTTCTATGGATGAATCCAAGGTGGAGGCAATCAAATCATGGCCGATTCCAAAGTCCATCACAGAAGTTCGAAGTTTTCATGGATTGGCATCTTTTTACAGGAGATTCATCAGAGGTTTTAGTACTATTTTGGCTCCACTGACCAAATGTATCAAAGGGGGTTCTTTCACTTGGACTCCAGAAGCTCAGGAAGCATTTGATCAGTTGAAAAGCAAGCTTTGTGAGGCGCCTGTTCTAGCCTTACCAGATTTCAAGAAAGTGTTTGAAGTGGAATGTGATGCAAGTGGCGTAGGGATTGGAGCTGTTTTACAACAAGGAGGGCATCCCATAGCCTATTTCAGTGAGAAGCTCAATCATGCCAAGCTCAACTACGGCACCTATGATAAAGAGTTCTATGCTATTGTTCGTGCCTTGACTTATTGGACTCATTATCTTAGGCCAGCTCAGTTTGTGTTGCATTCAGATCATCAAGCTTTGAAGTACATTAATGGACAACATAAGCTCAGTTCACGGCATGCTAAATGGGTGGAGTTCCTTCAATCTTGTGATTTTTTTTTAAAGTACAAAACTGGAGTTTCTAATGTGGTTGCAGATGCATTATCTAGAAGGCATTCTATGCTTTCTCTAATGGAGGCTCGAGTTCTTGGCTTCACTCATATTAAGGAGCTTTATTATGATGATCCAGATTTTTCACCATTAATAGAAGCATGCAAGGATGGTTCTCATGGAGCTTTTTCGGTTCTAGATGGTTTTCTCTACCGAAATAATAAGCTCTGTATCCCTAAGTGCTCACTAAGGGATTTGCTCATCAAGGAGGTTCATGGAGGAGGCCTAGCAGGACATTTTGGTATTAGCAAAACTGTGGATGTTTTGCAGGAACACTTTTATTGGCCAAAACTTGCAGGTGATGTTCACTAAGTTCTAGCTCGATGTTCTACAGGTCAAAAGGCCAAGAGTTCTTTTCATCAAGGGCTCTATACTCCACTTCAGTTCCTAATCAGCCATGGGAAGATGTTAGTATGGATTTCATTGTAGCTTTGCCGAGGACTCAAAGGCAAAGAGATGCTATTATGGTGGTGGTGGATCGATTCTCAAAGATGGCTTATTTCATTGCTTGCAACAAAACGGATGATGCAGTTCATGTAGCTGATTTGTACTTCAAGGAGATCATTAGATTACATGGTGTACCGAGAACTATTGTTTCTGATAAGGATGTTAAGTTCCTCAGTTTCTTTTGGAAGACTTTATGGAAGCTCCTAGGTACTAAACTCCTCTTTAGTACCACGGCGCATCCATAAACTGATGGTCAAACGGAGGTGACAAACAGGACACTTACTACTCTCCTCAGGACTCTAGTTAACAAGTCACAGAAAGATTGGGATCTAAAGCTAGCACATGCAGAATTTGCTTATAATAGATCACCTACATATGCCACGAAGTGCTCTCCATTCGAAGTGAGCTATGGGGTCAATCCTTTAAGCCCCATTGATTTACTACCTATTCCAGTTGAAGTGAGGCAAAGCAAAGATGCAGAGGAGAAGGCAAAGGAAATGAAGAAGCTTCACCAACAGATTAGAGCACGCATTGAGAAGGTTAATGAAGCTTACAAGGTCCGAGCAAACAAGCATCGAAAGGAGGTCATTTACAAGCCCGGGGACTTGGTATGGTTGCACCTAAGGAAGGAACGATTTCCATCAAGAAGGAAGAACAAGCTGATGCCCAGGAGTGATGGTCCATTTAGGGTGCTTGAGAAGATCAATAACAATGCATACAAGATAGAGCTACCAAGTGAGATGGGCAACATTTCGGCCACCTTCAATGTGGGTGACTTAGCTCCATATTTGGAAGAAGATTTCGAGTTGCAAGAAGACTTCTCCAAACCAGGGGAGAATGATGCAGGAGCATCCATGATCAATCCAAGTCTCCTAGCAAAGAGTCATCAAGAAGAGATTAAGGTGAAGGAGATTCAATTCATTAGCTTACTTAATCCAATTTCGAACAAGCAAGTACTTCGAATTGTTAATTAAGCTTAACACCTTCTTAATCTATTTTAAGACTTGTTGATTAATGCTTATGATCATCTTAACATCATAAAGTATTAGTAATCAAGCTTGAATTATGACTAAATAGCTTAATTAATTAGTTCTAAGTCTTTAAAGTAAGCCTAGTGAAACTGTTTTGGAAGAACAGATTTTATACGGTTGGTTTACGGAGTATTTTGACCACGTTTTTGAGCTTTATTCTGGGCTAAGGAAACCATACATGACTCACCTGTGTTCTTACATACATCAACAACAAGCATGTGAAGAGTTGGAGGCAAGAATCAATAGGAAATGAGAGCTTCATGAAGAAGTATCCAAAACCGCAGCTCCCAGGCGTCCTTCTGGGTCCCATTTCATCAGTTCTGGGCAGCCTTTTTTTTTAAGCTTTTGGAGCTGAATTTTTGAGGATATTTTCCTTAGAATGTCTATTTTATTACCTTAGTTTCCTTTTTGCAGTAGGATATTTTCGTTTCTCAGAATATCCTAATCATTGCACCTAGGTACTGAAAACTGGCCCAGATTTTGTAATACTTTAAGATGGCTTTTGTTACCTAAGCAAAACATCACCAAATGACGTGAATTTTTGGTATGTTGCTGCTTTATATGTTAGGATTGTAATGTAAGAAGTTTCATTAGACTTTGTTGAATGAATTAAGAGTTATACTCATTTCTTTAAGCTGTGCGCTTAGAGTAAAAACTAGACAGTTTGTCCTAATTCAAGTCTTTGAGTTAATTAGCTAACTAACGTAGATTAGTTACTAATTTAACAAAGCAAGGTTGCACCAAGAGCTCTTCTTTGACATTGGTGGCCTAGTTTGGTGGTTCTAAGGCTAGTGAAAGTGGTGGTTGTTGGCACGGTTCCAACAAGGCTTGATGCAAAACTGTTTCTTCGGTTCTTAACCAACGAATTTCTCTTGATTATGAAATGCTATATGCATCATTTGGTATCAGAGCTTTGGTTAGTGTAAGAGCATTCTTTAAACCCTCTAATCATACTTTAATCATTTCCTAAACTCATACACTTATCCCCCCCAAAACCGAAACCAATTCTAAGCCCAAACACATCTCTTTTCTTCTCTTTTCACCTCTAATCTTTGATACAATCTCGTGGTTGTTAAAATGAGTGGTAATGAAGATCCAAATCAGTTTAGAAGGGGCATGACATTGAATGAAGCAAGGCTAGTTGGCCTTGAGAATCAAATGGCAACAATTAGTGAGCAAATGGCAAATCTCATGGAAGCCTTTCGAAGTTCTAGTGTTGGAGTTCGAAGAGAAGTTCATGAAAGAAGGCACTTTGAAGATGAGAATGAGGTTGTTTATGACTCTAGTGAAGAAGTGCAATCATAAGCTTCTAATCAAAGAAGGAGGCCACGAAAACAAGATGACTTTTGAGACATCAAGTTAGATGTTCCAGAGTTTGATGGAAACCTTAATCCTGATGCTTACTTGGAATGGGTTTCGAGATGTAATAGGATTTTCGAGCTAAAGGAGTATGATGATTCGAAATATTTCAAGGTGGCTATCACTAAGCTAAAGGGTTATGCATCCCTTTGGTGGGAAAACGTTGTTCTTGCTAGAGAAAGGAAGCATAAGCCGAAAATCAAGAGTTCGAAGAAACTAAAAAAGAAGATGGAAGCTAAGTTTCTCCCCTCCACTTACACTCTTGATTTATATAACCAACTTTCTGATTTGTCTCAAGGTACCAAGAATGTCGAGACATACATCCATGAATATGAGAAGTTGATGATGAAATTAGATGTTCAAGAAAGGGAAGAGCAGACCATGGCTCGTTTTGTGAAGGGCCTAGATCGTGACATTCAAAAGAAGCTTGAACTTCAATCTTATTCTACCTTAGATGAACTTTTCAGGTTGGCTCTTAAGGTGGAAAAGCATCAAAAAGACAAGAATAATAAGGTATTTAGCAAAGGAACTTCTTATGCTAAAGGAGGTTCTAGTTCCTATGTGAAGCCTACTTCTACATCTCCATTTACACCTAAAAATGAAACTGGTTCGAAAGTTCTTGATAAAGGGAAGAAAGTTGCTGAAAGTTCTTCCAAGAAGGATGATGTCAAATGTTTTAAGTGTCATAGTTATGGTCATTAT
This sequence comes from Patellifolia procumbens, assembly GCA_947645195.1. Taxonomy (NCBI): domain Eukaryota; kingdom Viridiplantae; phylum Streptophyta; class Magnoliopsida; order Caryophyllales; family Amaranthaceae; genus Patellifolia; species Patellifolia procumbens. The sequence continues at coordinate 291,309 of CANSGD010001419.1, forward strand.
AAAGCACAATGCCCAAACAGAAGGGTAATGACCTTACTAGACATTAAAAACATAGAAGATGCCCTTAAAGATCAAGAGGAGCACGAAAAAGAATCTGAAAAGGAGGTCGAATGCAATGAAGATGTTCTTGTTGATGAAGTGGAAGGAGATGATCATCTTAGCTTGGTTCTAAGGAGGGTCCTTCACTCCAAAGAAGCCGAAGCTATACCATCTCAACGAGACCAGATTTTTCAGACGAAATGCTTAATCAAGGGCAAGATTTATTCCATGATTATTGATGGTGGGAGTTGCACTAATGTAGCTTCGAGTTCTATGGTGGTGAAGCTCAATCATCCTACCTTCAGTCATCCTAAACCATATAAGCTTCATTGGCTTAATGATGGTAACTGTGTGGAGGTAACAAAACAAGATTTAATTAGCTTCTCTTTTGGTGATTCGTATAATGATAAGATTTTATGTGATGTGGTGCCTGTGAATGCATGTCATATTCTCTTAGGGAGGCCGTGGCAATCTGATAAGGAAACCTTACATAATGGTAGGACTAATACATAAACTTTCATGCATGAAAACAAGAAAATTATACTTAGTCCTAGCAAAAAGGGTCCGAATGTGCCTAAGAAAGAAACCTCCAATTCAAAGGCTAAAAATCAGAAATCCTTAATTCTCCACAAACATAAAGTTGATAAGGCCATTGAAAAGGGGAAGGAAATGTACTTGTTGTTGTTATTTGCTGCAAATGATGAAAATACTCGTGAATTACATGATTGGGTTAAACCATTAGTGAACGATTTTAGTGATATTTTTCCCGAGGATCTTCCATATGGTTTACCACCTAGTAGGGGTATTGAGCATCAAATTGACTTAGTTCCTGGAGCACCATTACCTAACAAGGCAGCTTATAGATGTAATCCTGAAGAAGCTAAAGAGTTGCAAAAACAGATTAGTGAATTGTTAGCTAAGGGGTTTGTGCAAGAAAGTCTTAGTCCATGTGCTGTTCCTGTTATTTTGGTTCAAAAGAAGGATGGAACTATGCGTATGTGTGTAGATTGCAGGGCTATAAACAACATTACCATCAAGTATAGGTATCCTATTCCTAGGCTTGATGATTTGCTCGATGAATTACATGGTGCTACTATATTCTCCAAGATAGATTTGCGTAGTGGTTATCATCAGATTCGAATCAAGGAAGGGGATGAATGGAAAACAGCCTTTAAGACTAAGAGTGGGTTATATGAGTGGCGTGTTATGCCATTTGGTTTAACTAATGCTCCTAGTACTTTCATGAGGCTCATGCATGAGGTACTTCGTCCCTTCATTGGTTCATTTGTTGTGGTTTATTTTGATGATATTCTTGTGTATAGAAACAATGAACAAGATCATCTTATTCATCTAAAGAAGGTTTTCCTTAAGCTAAGGGAAAAGAAGCTATATGCAAAGATGGAGAAGTGTGAATTCTTCACTTCTAGTGTGTCTTTTCTTGGCTTCATTATTTCATCTCAGGGTATTTCTATGGATGAATCCAAGGTTAATGAAGCTTACAAGGTCCGAGCAAACAAGCATCGAAAGGAGGTCATTTACAAGCCCGGGGACTTGGTATGGTTGCACCTAAGGAAGGAACGATTTCCATCAAGAAGGAAGAACAAGCTGATGCCCAGGAGTGATGGTCATTTAGGGTGCTTGAGAAGATCAATAACAATGCATAAAAGATAGAACTACCAAGTGAGATGGGCAACATTTCGGCCACCTTCAATGTGGGTGACTTAGCTCCATATTTGGAAGAAGATTTCGAGTTGCAAGAAGACTTCTCCAAACCAGGGGAGAATGATGCAGGAGCATCCATGATCAATCCAAGTCTCCTAGCAAAGAGTCATCAAGAAGAGATTAAGGTGAAGGAGATTCAATTCATTAGCTTACTTAATCCAATTTCGAACAAGCAAGTACTTCGAATTGTTAATTAAGCTTAACACCTTCTTAATCTATTTTAAGACTTGTTGATTAATGCTTATGATCATCTTAACATCATAAAGTATTAGTAATCAAGCTTGAATTATGATTAAATAGCTTAATTAATTAGTTCTAAGTCTTTAAAGTAAGCCTAGTGAAACTGTTTTGGAAGAACAGATTTTATACGGTTGGTTTAGGGAGTATTTTGACCACGTTTTTGAGCTTTATTCTAGGCTAAGGCAACCATACATGACTCACCTGTGTGCTTACATACATAACCAACAAGCATGTGAAGAGTTGGAGGCAAGAATCAATAGGAAATGAGAGCTTCATGAAGAAGTATCCAAAACCGCAGCTCCCAGGCGTCCTTCTGAGTCCCATTTCATCAGTTCTAAGAAGCCGTTTTTTTAAGCTTTTGGAGCTGAATTTTTGAGGATATTTTCCTTAGAATGACTATTTTATTACCTTAGTTTCCTTTTTGCAGTAGGATATTTTCGTTTCTCAGAATATCCTAATCATTGCACCTAGGTACTGAAAACTGGCCCAGATTTTGTAATACTTTAAGATGGCTTTTGTTACCTAAGCAAAACATCACCAAATGACGTGAATTTTTGGTATGTTGCTGCTTTATATGTTAGGATTGTAATGTAAGAAGTTTCATTAGACTTTGTTGAATGAATTAAGAGTTATACTCATTTCTTTGAGCTGTGCGCTTAGAGTAAAAACTGGACAGTTTGTCCTAATTCAAGTCTTTGAGTTAATTAGCTAACTAACGTAGATTAGTTACTAATTTAACAAAGCAAGGTTGCACTAAGAGCTCTTCTTTGACATTGGTGGCCTAGTTTGGTGGTTCTAAGGCTAGTGAAAGTGGTGGTTGTTGGCACGGTTCCAACAAGGCTTGATGCAAAACTGTTTCTTCGGTTCTTAACCAACGAATGCTCTTGATTATGAAATGCTATATGCATCAGAAGGGAAAGGTAGAGATAGAGATAAGAAAGGATAAGCATCTAAGGAAAATGATAGGTATTCGGCCTTATCATATCCATTCCACACGCCTAAGCTTATCATTTTCTCTCCAACATCAATCCTAATCACAATAGGATTTTGAAACTTACTAGAACTTACATAGATTACCGAAATAACCATATTTTCGGCCCCTATGGTAGTTTTTATTACATGAATAAAAATGACTCAACAAAAGTAAATAGAATACTCTAGAAGACTACATATGGACGCCCCATATTAGCAATTTCAAGCTAGTTCTTCCTCCCAAGCTAACATAGTCACAAAAGATCCATTGGCCTTGAGCTTGAATCCAAAGGTCTCAAGGACCAAGCAAATAGGCTCATCTCCAATGGTTGACTTTGGCTCTTGACTCATGTCATTCTCCCCCTCTTCAAAAGAATTTGTCCTCAAATTTTCATCGTCATAGTAAGGACTAAGATCTCCCACATTGAAGGTAGCACTCACACCTCCATACTCACTTGGAAGATCAATCTTGTAAGCACTATCTCCAATCACCTCAAGCACCTCAAAGGGACCATCAGCCCTAGGCATGAGTTTATTCTTCCTCTTGCTTGGGAACCTCTCCTTTCTAAAATGAATCCACACAAGATCGCCACTTTTGAACTTTGGTTGCCTTCTATGCTTGTTTGCTCTCTCCTTGTATTGAGTGTTCATCTTCTCTATTCTTGCCTTGACTTGCTCACACATTTTTTTGAAGGTTTCGAACCTCTTCTTTGCATCAACATGAATTTCAGCTTTGGTTAGCACAATAAAATCAATAGGAAGGAAAGGATTGATACCATAGACCACCTCAAATGGAGATTGAGATGTAGTGGTTGAATGAGCTCGATTATAAGCAAATTCAGCATGGGCTAGCTTCATATCCCAATCCTTTTGTGTCTTCCTCACCAAGCCACGCAATAAAGCTCCAAGAGTCCTATTAGTTACTTCAGTTTGGCCATCAGTTTGAGGGTGATGACTAGTACTGAAAAGTAACTTGGTTCCAACCATCTTTCACAAGCTCCTCCAAAAGTGACTTTGGAAATTGGAATCTCGATCACTAACAATACTTCTAGGGATGCCATGTAGGCGAATGATCTCCCTAAAGTACAAATCAGCAACATGTAGAGCATCATCAGTTTTATGCATAGGTACAAAATGAGCCATCTTAGAGAAACGATCTACCACCACCATGATAGCATCTTTTCCCCTTTGAGTTCTAGGCAACCCTACTATGAAATCCATACTCACACTATCCCAAGGAGCATTAGGGACTGGTAATGGAGTGTATATGCCTTTATGGAAGGTACTCTTGGCCCTTTGAAAACTAGCACACCTACTAACCACCATATGAACATCTTTCACCATGCTAGGCCAATAGAAACTCTCACTCAATGTGTCTAGGGTCTTTTGAATGCCAAAATGGCCAGCCACGCCACCACTATGGACTTCCCTCACTAATAACTCCCTCACACCACTCTTAGGAACACAAAGCCTGTTCCCCTTAAACAGAAATCCTTCTTGCACTACATACATGCCATTAGGGTTAGTAAAAGAACTATAAAAATCTTCATCTTTTACAAACAATTCTTTCAAATGATCAAACCCTAAAATACGAGCATCAACCATGGTTAAGAGATAGGAACGCCTAGAAAGAGCATCAGCAACAACATTACTCTTTCCTTCTTTATACTTAGAAGAAAAAGTAAAAGATTGTAGGAATTCAACCCACTTGGCGTGCCTATAATTGAGCTTTGCCCATGGATGTGTTTGAGTGCCTCATGATCTGAATGAAGTATAAAAGCCTTTGGCCTTAAATAATGAGAACAATGATCCAAGGCCCTTACAATAGCATAAAACTCACGATCATAATTAGAGTAATTGAGCTTGGGCCACTTAATTTCTCACTAAAGAATGCAATAGGTCTCTTCTCTTGGATCAAAACAGCACCTACGCCAATCCCACTTGCATCACACTCTACCTCGAACAACTTGTGAAAATCTGGCAAGGCTAGGATAGGGGCGTTGCAAAGGAGCCTCTTTACCTCTTCAAATGATCTTTGAGCTTGAGAGTTCCAAGAAAACTCTCCCTTCTTCATCAACTCTGTGATTGGAGCCATAACTGTTGAGAAGTTTCGAATGAACCTCCTATAGAAGGAAGCTAGGCCATGAAAACTTCTACACTCATGAGCATTGCTTGGCGCCAACCATATGGAAATAGCTTTGACTTTCTCTGGATCAACATGTACTCCATCCCTAGAAACAATATAGCCAAGAAAAGCAATACTAGGTACAAGAAAGTCACACTTTTCCATCTTTCCATACAGTTTTTGTTCTCTCAATTTTTCAAACAAAAGTCTTAAATGAGCCAAATGAGATTCAATACCAGTACTATACACAAGAATATCATCTAGATAGACAACAATAAACTTGTTAAGAAAAGGACGTAGTACCTCATTCATAAGCCTCATAAAAGAACTAGGAGCATTGCAAAGACCAAAAGGCATCACCATCCACTCATATAGACCTTGTTTGGTCTTAAAAGCGGTTTTCCACTCATCTCCTTCTCTAATTCTCATTTGGTGATATCCACTCCTTAGGTCTATCTTTGAAAACACCAAAGCTCCATGTAACTCATCAAGCATGTCCTCCAATCTAGGCATAGGAAAACGATACTTGATGGTGATGTTGTTGACGGCCCTACTATCAATGCACATCCTCCATGTACCATCCTTCTTAGGGACAAGAAGGGCAGGAACGGCGCATGGACTCATGTTTTCTTTCACATAGCCTCGTTCAATCAACTCTTCAATCTATTTAGAAGCCATAGGATCGCATCTATATGCTGGTTTGTTAGGCAAAGGTGCGCCTGGCACTAGATCAATAGCATGCTCAATCCCTCTCAAAGGTGGTAACCCTTGAGGCAACTCTTTGGGAAAAACATCCCCAAAATCCTCTAGCAAAGCTGCAAGGTTAGGATCCTTCATAGAAACATCATTAGTTAAAGTACATTTAACGAATAAAGCATAACCATGACCTTCTATTTCAACCTCCTTTTCGAACTCTTTGGGTGAAAGGAACAAACTTTGCTTGCTTTCATCCCTCTTCTTTGGCGCAATAGTGTTAGGAGACAAGGGCATAAGTCGAATCCTTTTGGATCCCATCAAAACAGAATACACATTGGTCTCCCCCTCATGAATAACCTTTCGATCGAATTGCCAAGGTCTACCAAGAAGAATATGACAAGCACTCATAGGAAGAACATCACCCCACAACTCATCTTTGTAGCTACCAATCGAAAAAGAAACAAGGGCTTGTTTCTTAACCATCAAACCAGTCTTATCATCTAACCAACGCGACTTGTAAGAACAAGGATGATCTCTAACCAACAAATTCAACTTAGAGACCACATTAGATGCCACCACATTAGTGCAAGATCCACTATCAATAATCACATTGCAAGAGAAATCACCAACTCTACATCTAGTATGAAAAAGATTTTCTCTTTGCTCATGATTAGGTGAATGATCAACATGTAAAGTCCTCCTAATAACTCCAATCATCCTAGAGTCATCTTCAGCATAGGCATCTTCATCCTCATTCTCCCACTCTCATGGTCTCTCTCCACCACATAGTCATACATCCTCTCTTCCTCTTCCATGGTCATGTATTGTCTCATGGTTAGGGCTTTTCTAGTGGGACAATTTGCAGCAATATGACCCCTCCCTTGACACTTAAAACACTTCATACTATCATCATACTTCTCTCTAGAAACCACCAATTTAGGGCGCTCCCCCTTTTGTTCCCCCTTAGAAGGAACTTCAGTTTTTTCAAAGGTTTTGGAAGAAGATGGATAATTAGGGTTAGGGTTAAAGCTTTTGAAAGTGGTGTTTTTCCCCCCATAGGTTCTCTTATCCTCAAGTTCATGTCTTTCAAACTTCAAAGCCAATTGACACACATCATCAAAGGTACTATAGTTGGCAATATCAATCTTTCTAGCAATAGATTTATGAAGACCTCCAATAAACCTAGCAATTTTTTCTTGCTCAACCTCTTCATTACCACATAGCAAGCATAATTTATCAAATTCCAAAGTATAATCATTCACACTCATAGACTCTTGAGTTAAATCACGCTTTTTCATGTATTGCCTTTGAATGAAATCACTTGGAATAAATCTCTCTTTCAACTTCTTTTTAAGCTTCTCCCAACTTTTAAGCTTAGGTTTTCCAAGTTTTGCCCTTTTTGCTTTTAGACTTTCTAACCAAATTCCAGCATATTTAGTTAGTCTAATAGTGGCAATTTTAAACTTTTTATCATCATCAAATCCCCTATAGTCACACACCTTCTCAAGTTGCCTAATCCACTCAAACAAATCTTCAAGATTTGCATTACCATCAAAATCATCCAATTTTATTCCCCTATCAACATCATAAGTGGATTTAACATTTTGGACAACCTCATGATCAGATTCATAATCAACATGATTAGGGTCGTTTCTCCTTTTAAACATATCATGCAAGGTTAAATGGGCGGTTTCCAACCTCCTAGCCCTAGCTCTGTCCTCCTAAACACCAATAAGTAAATCATGCATCATTTTTTCAAGTTTCTCCACACTAGACATGATTTAAGGCTTAAAACAATCAACAAATAAGCCACACAAATACACAAAGTCACGCCAACAAGCGTAGTAGCCAACCAACCACACAAGCCCAAACAATGATCAATAACTAGAATTAACTAGTTTAGAATGCTTACCAAGAAAGTCGGACACTTTCTTTCCTCACCCTCCTGGAAAACTGATACCAATTGATATGAATGTGACTCTATGAAAGAAACATTCAATTGTACTCCAATGCAAAGGAATCTAGATAATTAAAAGTCCGAATTTTTGTATGTGTTTATGTGTTTTATGTATTTGGGATATGGAAATTAAATCAATCACTCCTGAAAGATTTAATTAACTTTTAATCTCACTTAAACCACTCCTGTAATTAAGTAGATTAATCACTCAATAATTAACACTCCTGAAAATTATTAAATGGCACGAATTTAATTGACAAACAATTAAGCTCGAAAATATGACTCAAAGTTCTTAATATTTCACTGAATAAAAACGACTACATAGTCCCCTATTTATACTAGTACACCTCTAGTATGATAAGGAACCCTAACTCTATCTAAAAAGAAAGATAAAACTAAATCCCTAAAATAAAGGGAAAGATAGAGATAGAGATAAGCAAGGATAAGCGCACCTTAGGAAAATGATAGGCATTCGGCCTTATCATATCTATTCCACACGCCTACTTATCATTTTCTCTCCAACATCAATCCTAATCACAATAGGATTTGGAAACCTACTAGAACTCACATAGATAACCGAAATAACCATATTTTCGGCCCCTATGGTAGTTTTTATTACATGAATAAAATGACTCAACAAAAGCAAATAGAATACTCTAGAAGACTACATATGGACGCCCCATATTAGCCATTTCAAGCTAGTTCTTCCTCCCAAGCTAACATAGTCACAAAAGATCCATTGGCCTTGAGCTTGAATCCAAAGGTCTCAAGAACCAAGCAAATAGGCTCATCTCCAATGGTTGACTTTGGCTCTTGACTCATGTCACATTTGATGTGCTTAATTACCTATTGTTTTTTACTCCTTTAATAGGTATTAGGTATATCTAAAGCATATGAAGCCCTTGGATCAAACTCATTTCAAAGCAAAGGTTAAAACTATCATAGTCACTTACGAGATTTTGTGATGTATGAACACCTTTCAAATCCTTTGATGTGCTTAATTACTTATTGTTTTTTACTCCTTTTATAGGTATTAGGTATATTTTAAGCATATTAAGCGCGTAGATTAAAACACATTTCAAATCAAAGGTTAAAACGATTAGTCACTTACGAGATTTTGTGGTGTAGGAACACCTTTCAAATCATTTGATGTGCTTAATTACCTATTGTTTTTTACTCCTTGAATAGGTATTAGGTATATTTTTAAATTCTGAAGCCCTTGGATCAAACTCATTTCAAATCAAAGGTTAAAACTATCATGTCTATTACGAGATTTTGTGGTGTATGAACACCTTTCAAATGACTTGATGTTCTTAATTACCTATTGTTTTTGACTGCTTGAATAGGTATTAGGTATATTTAAATGATATGAAGCCCTTGGATCATACTCATTTCAAATCAAAGGTTAAAACTATCATAGTCTCTTACGCGATTTTGTGGTGTATGAACACCTTTCAAATCATTTCATGTGCTTAATTACCTATTGTTTTTGACTCCTTGAATGGGTATTAGGTATATTTCAATCATATGAAGCCCATGGATCAAACTCATTTCAAATCGAAGGTTAAAACTATCATAGTCTCTTACGAGATTTTGTTGTGTATGAACACCTTTCAAATCAGTTGATGTGCTTAATTTCGTATTGATTTTGACTCCTTGAATAGGTCTTAGGTATATTTAAATCAAATGAAGCCCTTGGATCAAACTCATTTCAAATCAAACGTTAAATCTATTAGAGTCTCTTACGAGATTTTGCGGTGTGTGAACACCTTTCAAATCATTTGATGTGCTTAATTACCTATTGTTTTTGACTCATTTAATAGGTATTAGGTAAATTTTTCGATTTTGAAGCCCTTGGATCAAACTCATTTCAAATCAAAGGTTACAACTATCATGTCTCTTACGAGATTTTGTGGTGTATGAACACCTTTCAAATCATTTGATGTGCTTAATTACCTATTGTTTTGTCCTCCTTTAATAGGTATTAGGTATATCTAAAGCATATGAAGCCCTTGGATCAAACTCATTTCAAAGCAAAGGTTAAAACTATCATAGTCACTTACGAGATTTTGTGATGTATGAACACCTTTCAAATCCTTTGATGTGCTTAATTACTTATTGTTTTTGACTCCTTTTATAGGTATTAGGTATATTTTAAGCATATTAAGCGCGTAGATCAAAACACATTTCAAATCAAAGGTTAAAACGATTAGTCACTTACGAGATTTTGTGGTGTATGAACACCTTTCAAATCATTTGATGTGCTTAATTACCTATTGTTTTTTACTCCTTGAATAGGTATTAGGTATATTTTTAGATTCTGAAGCCCTTGGATCAAATTCATTTCAAATCAAAGGTTAAAACTATCATGTCTATTACGAGATTTTGTGGTGTATGAACACCTTTCAAATGACTTGATGTTCTTAATTACCTATTGTTTTTGACTGCTTGAATAGGTATTAGGTATATTTAAATGATATGAAGCCCTTGGATCATACTCATTTCAAATCAAAGGTTAAAACTATCATAGTCTCTTACGCGATTTTGTGGTGTATGAACACCTTTCAAATCATTTCATGTGCTTAATTACCTATTGTTTTTGACTCCTTGAATGGGTATTAGGTATATTTCAATCATATGAAGCCCATGGATCAAACTCATTTCAAATCGAAGGTTAAAACTATCATAGTCTCTTACGAGATTTTGTTGTGTATGAACACCTTTCAAATCAGTTGATGTGCTTAATTTCGTATTGATTTTGACTCCTTGAATAGGTCTTAGGTATATTTAAATCAAATGAAGCCCTTGGATCAAACTCATTTCAAATCAAACGTTCAATCTATTAGAGTCTCTTACGAGATTTTGCGGTGTGTGAACACCTTTCAAATCATTTGATGTGCTTAATTACCTATTGTTTTTGACTCATTTAATAGGTATTAGGTAAATTTTTCGATTTTGAAGCCCTTGGATCAAACTCATTTCAAATCAAAGGTTACAACTATCATGTCTCTTACGAGATTTTGTGGTGTATGAACACCTTTCAAATCATTTGATGTGCTTAATTACCTATTGTTTTGTCCTCCTTTAATAGGTATTAGGTATATCTAAAGCATATGAAGCCCTTGGATCAAACTCATTTCAAAGCAAAGGTTAAAACTATCATAGTCACTTACGAGATTTTGTGATGTATGAACACCTTTCAAATCCTTTGATGTGCTTAATTACTTATTGTTTTTGACTCCTTTTATAGGTATTAGGTATATTTTAAGCATATTAAGCGCGTAGATCAAAACACATTTCAAATCAAAGGTTAAAACGATTAGTCACTTACGAGATTTTGTGGTGTATGAACACCTTTCAAATCATTTGATGTGCTTAATTACCTATTGTTTTTTACTCCTTGAATAGGTATTAGGTATATTTTTCGATTCTGAAGCCCTTGGATCAAATTCATTTCAAATCAAAGGTTAAAACTATCATGTCTATTACGAGATTTTGTGGTGTATGAACACCTTTCAAATCACTTGATGTTCTTAATTACCTATTGTTTTTGACTGCTTGAATAGGTATTAGGTATATTTAAATGATATGAAGCCCTTGGATCATACTCATTTCAAATCAAAGGTTAAAACTATCATAGTCTCTTACGCGATTTTGTGGTGTATGAACACCTTTCAAATCATTTCATGTGCTTAATTACCTATTGTTTTTGACTCCTTGAATGGGTATTAGGTATATTTCAATCATATGAAGCCCATGGATCAAACTCATTTCAAATCGAAGGTTAAAACTATCATAGTCTCTTACGAGATTTTGTTGTGTATGAACACCTTTCAAATCAGTTGATGTGCTTAATTTCGTATTGATTTTGACTCCTTGAATAGGTCTTAGGTATATTTAAATCAAATGAAGCCCTTGGATCAAACTCATTTCAAATCAAACGTTAAATCTATTAGACTCTCTTACGAGATTTTGCGGTGTGTGAACACCTTTCAAATCATTTGATGTGCTTAATTACCTATTGTTTTTTACTCATTTAATAGGTATTAGGTAAATTTTTCGATTTTGAAGCCCTTGGATCAAACTCATTTCAAATCAAAGGTTACAACTATCATGTCTCTTACGAGATTTTGTGGTGTATGAACACCTTTCAAATCATTTGATGTGCTTAATTACCTATTGTTTTTTACTCCTTTAATAGGTATTAGGTATATGTAAAGCATATGAAGCCCTTGGATCAAACTCATTTCAAAGCCAAGGTTAAAACTACCATAGTCACTTACGAGATTTTGTGAGGTATGAACACCTTTCAAATCCTTTGATGTGCTTAATTACTTATTGTTTTTGACTCCTTTTATAGGTATTAGGTATATTTTAAGCATATTAAGCCCTTAGATCAAAACACATTTCAAATCAAAGGTTAAAACGATTAGTCACTTACGAGATTTTGTGGTGTATGAACACCTTTCAAATCATTTGATGTGCTTAATTACCTATTGTTTTTTACTCCTTGAATAAGTATTAGGTATATTTTTAGATTCTGAAGCCCTTGGATCAAACTCATTTAAAATCAAAGGTTAAAACTCTCATGTCTATTACGAGATTTTGTGGTGTATGAACACCTTTCAAATCATTTGATGTGGTTAATTAGCTATTGTTTTTTATTCCTTTTATAAGTATTAGGTATATGTAAAGCATATGAAGCCCTTGGATCAAACTCATTTCAAATCAAAGGGTAAAAACTATCATAGTTTCTTATGAGATTTTGTGATTTATGAACACCTTTCAAATTACCTATTGTTTTTGACTCCTTGAATAGGTATTAGGTATTTTGAAATCATATGAAGCCCTTGGATCAAACTCATTTTCAAATCAAAGTTAAAAACTATCGTAGTCTCTTACGAGATTTTGTGGTGTATGAACACCTTTCAAATCATTTTATGTGCTTAATTACCTATTGTTTTTTACTCCATGAATGAGTATTAGGTACCTTTCAATCATATGAAGCCCATGGATCAAACTCATTTCAAATCGAAAGTTAAAACTATCATTGTCTCTTACGAGATTTTGTTGTGTATGAACACCTTTCAAATCATTTGATGTGCTTTATTTCGTATTGACTTTGACTCCTTGAATAGGTATTAGGTATATTTAAATCATGTGAAGCCCTTGGATCAAACTCATTTCATATCAAAGGTTAAAAATATCATAGTCTCTTACGAGATTTTGTGGTGCATGAACACCTTTCAAATCATTTGATGTGCTTAATTACCTATTGTTTTGACTCCTTTAATAGGTATTAGGTATGTCTAAAGCATATGAAGCCCTTGGATCAAACTCATTTCAAATCAAATGTTAAAACTATCATAGTCTCTTACGAGATTTTGTGGTGTATGAACACCTTTCAAATCATTTGATGTGCTTAATTACCTTTTATTTTTTATTCCTTTTAAAGGTTTTAGATATATGTAAAGCATATGAAGCCCTTGGATCAAACTCATTTCAAATCAAAGGTTAAAACTATCATAGTCTCTTACGAGATTATCTGGTGTATGAACACCTTTAAAATCACTTGATGTGCTTAATTACCTATTGTTTTTTACTCCTTTTATAGGTATTAGGTATATTTAAAGCATATGAAGACCTTGGATTAAAATCATTTCAAATCAAAGGTTAAAACTATCATACTCTCTTACGAGATTTTGTGATGTATGAACAACTTTCAAATCATTTGATGTTCTTAATTACCTATTGTTTTTGATGATATGATTTTGGGCTCAAAGATTGTTACTTTAGAGGGTTTTAGAGTGAGTGAGGGTTATAGGACTTAAAGGAACGATTTTTATTGGATATTTAGCTAAAGAGAGTGATGGTTGTGTAGTTTAGAGAGTAACAAATAGGTATAGTAACCTTTGAATCTCGGTTCAAAGGGGTAGAAGATCGATCTTAGTCTTTCTTCAATGCTAAACAAGCAAGGTACTTAACCTTAAATCATAAGTATAAACTCATGAAATTTTAATACTTCAAAATCTGCTTTTATTAATGCTAATCGGTCCTATATATATACTAGGCTAACCCTAGCACAATTAGGAATCCAAAAACCTATCTAGAAAGCATTTAAGACTAATCCCTAGAATTTAGGAAAAGATATCCTAAAGATAAGGAAGATAATCTAATAAGATAGGATAGAGATTTTCGGCTCTCCTATCTTATTTCACACGCCTAGATCAACCTTATCCCTTAGCTAATCTAATCTTGTCTTTAAGGGATTACAACTCAACTAGACTTAAACATAACCGAAATTACATCACATATTTTCGGCCATATAACAGAAAATAATATGCTGAATAAAAGTCTAAATTAAATTAACTAAAGTCTAAAATAAATTAATCAAAGACTCTATAGACTAAGCCAAAAATAGGAAAAACCCTTTCAAGTGAAAGGTAAAAACCTATAGGAAAAACTATACTATGGAAATACATCATTTGACTCCTTGAATAGGTATTAGGTATATGTAAAGCAATTGAAGCCCTTGGATCAAACTCATTTTAAATCAAAGGTTAATACTATCATAGTCTCTTACGAGATTTTATGGTGCATGAACACCTGTAAAATCATTTGATGTGCTTAATCACCTATTGTTTTGACTCCTTTTATAGGTATTAGGTATGTCTAAAGCATATGTAGCCCTTGGATCATACTCATTTCAAATCAAAAGTTAAAACTATCATAGTCTCTTACGAGATTTTGTGGTTAATGAACACCTTTCAAATCATTTGATGTGCTTAATTACCTATTATTTTTTATTCCTTTTATAGGTTTTAGGTATATGTAAAGCATATGAAGCCCTTGGATCAAACTCATTTGAAATCAAATGTTAAAACTATCATTGTCTCTTACGAGATTTTGTGATGTATGAACACCTTTCAAATCATTTGATGTGCTTAATTACCTATTGTTTTTGACTCCTTTTATAGGTATGAGGTATATTTTAAGCATATGAAGCCCTTTGATCAATACTCATTTAAAATCAAAGGTTAAAATTATTAGTCACTTACGAGATTTTGTGGTGTATGAACACCTTTAAATCACTTGATGTTCTTAATTACCTATTGTTTTTGACTCCTTGAATAGGTATTAGTTATATTTAAATGATATGAAGCCCTTGTATCACACTCATTTCAAATCAAAGGTTAAAACTATCATAGTCTCTTACGAGATTTTATGGTGTATGTTACCTTTTAAATCACTTGATGTGCTTAATTACCTATTGTTTTTTACGCCTCTTATAGGTATTAGTTATATTTAAAGCATATGAAGACCTTGGATTAAACTCATTTCAAATCAAAGGTTAAAACTATCATACTCTCGTACGAGATTTTGTGATGTATGAACACCTTTTAGATCATTTGATGTTATTAATTACCTATTGTTTTTGAATCCTTCAATAGGTATTAGGTATATGTAAAGCATATGAAGCCCTTGGATCAAACTCATTTCAAATCAAAGGTTAACACTATCATAGTCTCTTACGAAATTTTGTGATGTATGAACACCTTTCAAATCATTTGATATGCTTAATTACCTATTGTTTTTTACTCCTTTTATAGGTATTAGGTATATTTTAAGCATATGAAGCCCTTTGATCAAAACTCATTTAAAATCAAAGGTTAAAATTATTAGTCACTTTCGAGATTTTTTGGTTTATGAACACCTTTCAAATCACTTGATGTTCTTAATTACCTTTTTTTTTTCCTCCTTGAATAGGTATTAGGTATATTTAAATGATATGAAGCCCTTGGATTAAACTCATTTCAAATCAAAGGTTAAAACTATCATAGTCTCTTACGAGATTTTGTGGTGTATGAACACCTTTCAAATCATTTGATGTGCTTAATTAACTATTATTTTTGACTCCTTGAATGGGTATTAGGTATATTTCAATCATATAAAGCCCATGGATCAAACTCATTTCAAATCGAAGGTTAAAACTATCATAGTCTCTTACGAGATTTTGTTGTGTATGAACACCTTTCAAATCATTTGATTTGCTTAATTTCGTATTGATTTTGACTCCTTGAATAGGTCTTAGGTATATTTAAATCATATGAAGCCCTTGGATCAAACTCATTTCAAATCTAACGTTAAATCTATTAGAGTCTCTTACGAGATTTTTTGGTGTGTGAACACCTTCCAAATCATTTGATGTGCTTAATTACCTTTTTTTTTACTCCTTGAATGGGTATTAGGTATATTTCAATCATATGAAGCCCATGGATCAAACTCATTTCAAATCGAAGGTTAAAACTTTCATAGTCTCTTACGAGATTTTGTTGTGTATGAACACCTTTCAAATCATTTGATGTGCTTAATTTCGTTTTGATTTTGACTCCTTGAATAGGTCTTAGGTATATTGAAATCATATGAAGCCCTTGGATGAAACTCATTTCAAATCAAACGTTAAATCTATTAGAGTCTCTTACGGTATTTTGTGGTGTGTGAACACCTTTCCAATCATTTGATGTGCTTAATTACCTATTGTTTTTGACTCATTTAATAGGTATTAGGCATATTTTTAGATTCTGAAGTCCTTGGATCAAACTCATTTCAAATGAAAGGTTAAAAGTATCATGTCTCTTACGAGATTTTGTGATGTATGAACACTTTTCAAATCATTTGATGTGCTTAATTACCTATTGTTTTTGACTCCTTTAATAGGTATTAGGTATATGTAAAGCATATGAAGCCCTTGGATCAAACTCATTTCAAATCAAAGGTTAAAACTATCATAGTCACTTACGAGATTTTGTGATGTATGAACACCTTTCAAATCCTTTGATGTATTTCCATAGTATAGTTTTGCGTATAGGTTTTTACCTTTCACTTGAAAGGGTTTTTCCCATTTTTGGCTTAGTCTATAGAGTCTTAGATTAAATTATTTTAGACTTTAGTTAATTTAATTTAGACTTTTATTCAGCATATTATTTTCTGTTATATGGCCGAAAATATGTGATGTAATTTCGGTTATGTTTAAGTCTAGTTGAGTTGTAATCCCTTAAAGACAAGATTAGATTAGCTAAGGGATAAGGTTGATCTAGGCGTGTGAAATAAGATAGGAGAGCCGAAAATCTCTATCTTATCTTATTAGATTATCTTCCTTATCTTTAGGATATCTTTTCCTAAATTCTAGGGATTAGTTTTAAATGTTTTCTAGATAGGTTTTTGGATTCCTAATTGTGCTAGGATTAGCCTAGTATATATATAGGACCGATTAGCATTAATAAGATCAGATTTTGAAGTATTAAAATTTCATGAGTTTGTACTTATGATTTAAGGTTGAGTACCTTGCTTGTTTAGCATTGAAGAAAGACTGAGATCGATCTTCTACCCCTTTGAACCGAGATTCAAAGGTTACTATCCCTATTTGTTACTCTCTAAACTACATAACCATCACTCTCTTTAGCTAAATATCACATAAAAATCGTTCCTTTAAGTCCTATAACTCTCACTCACTCTAAAACCCTCTAAAGTAATAATCTTTGAGCCCAAAATCATATCAATTGGTGTGGCTGCTGTTGATTTTCGAAACTTTGAGTGGTGTTTCATTTCCATTGAAGCAATATTCGACGCACAAACAAATTGCCAGATTCGTAAAGTTTTGAGAACCGCAAAAACATGATGTATCAGTGCTAGATCTGCCTAAATTCATGACTAATGAAGAAGAAGAGATTTTTCCCTCCTCGACAGTTATTTATTGCCTGTTTATAGATTGTGTCCACAAGAAGTTGTTGATGCTCAATTAAAGGCTATTTTTAATGGCTTTGATTTGCAACTAGAGATCAAGAACGATAACGATTTGCAGGAACATACTTCTAATCTGCAGGAAGATATTTCTGATTTGCAAGAAGAGTAAAAAATTGATTCTTTTTTAGTTCTTGACAATAAAGATGCACTCTTGGAGACTCCTCATGACGTGCAACCAACAAAAGGGGTATGGGTTTGTGATTCTGACACAATCATTGATCCTCATGGACTTTACGGTTTCCACAGGTTTCATATGCAAGATTCGCGTTTTCTTTGTTCTTTTATTAAGTTTTCTTGTTTACTGACGAGCTTAACTAGGTTTCGTGATTGTCCAAGTGATTTTGCTATTATGATGGAGATGGTACTATGGGAATTAGTTCGTCGGATATGGATGATTTCATGGTACATGCACGCTACCCCAAGTTTGTCCTTTGGGCATGAAACGTGAGGACACGTTTTTTTTTCAAGAGGGGGAGAATGATGTATTTCCATAGTATAGTTTTGCCTATAGGTTTTTACCTTTCACTTGAAAGGGTTTTTCCTATTTTTGGCTTAGTCTATATGATGCATATAGCATTTCATAATCAAGAGCATTCGCTGGTTAAGAACCGAAGAAACAGTTTTGCATCAAGCCTTGTTGGAACCGTGCCAACAACCACCACTTTCACTAGCCTTAGAACCACCAAACTAGGCCACCAATGTCAAAGAAGAGCTCTTGGTGCAACCTTGCTTTGTTAAATTAGTAACTAATCTACGTTAGTTAGCTAATTAACTCAAAGACTTGAATTAGGACAAACTGTCCAGTTTTTACTCTAAGCGCACAGCTCAAAGAAAGGAGTATAACTCTTAATTCATTCAACAAAGTCTAATGAAACTTCTTACATTACAATCCTAACATATAAAGCAGCAACATACCAAAAATTCACGTCATTTGGTGATGTTTTGCTTAGGTAACAAAGCTATCTTAAAATATTACAAAATATGGGCCAGTTTTCAGTACCTAGGTGCAATGATTAGGATATTCTGAGAAACGAAAATATCCTACTGCAAAAAGGAATCTAAGGTAATAAAATAGACATTCTAAGGAAAATATCCTCAAATATTCAGCCCCAAAAGCTTAAAAAAAACGGCTGCCCAGAACTGATGAAATGGGACCCAGAAAGACGCCTGGGAGCTGCGGTTTTGGATACTTCTTCATGAAGCTCTCATTTCCTATTGATTCTTGCCTCTAACTCTTCACATGCTTGTTGGTGATGTATGTAAGCACACAGGTGACTCATTTATGGTTGCCTTAGCCAAGAATAAAGCTCAAAAACATGCTCAAAATACTCCATAAACCAACCGTACAAAATCTGTTCTTCCAAAACAGTTTCACTAGGCTTACTTTAATGACCTAGAACTAATTAATTAAGCTATTTAATCATAATTCAAGCTTAATTACTAATACTTTATGATGTTAAGATGATCATAAGCATTAATCAACAAGGCTTACAATAGATTAAGAAGGTGTTAAGCTTAATTAACAATTCGAAGTACTTGCTTGTTCGAAATTGGATTAAGTAAGCTAATGAATTGAATCTCCTTCACCTTAATCTCTTCTTGATGACTCTTTGCTAGGAGACTTGGATTGATCATGGATGCTCCTGCATCACAATAGAATCTTAGATTAAATTATTTTAGACTTTAGTTAATTTAATTTAGACTTTTATTCCGCATATTATTTTCTGTTATATGGCCGAAAATATGTGATGTAATTTCGGGTATGTTTAAGTCTAGTTGAGTTGTAATCCCTTAAAGACAAGATTAGATTAGCTAAGGGATAAGGTTGATCTAGGCGTGTGAAATAAGATAGGAGAGCCGAAAATCTCTATCTTATCTTATTAGATTATCTTCCTTATCTTTAGGATATCTTTTCCTAAATTCTAGGGATTAGTTTTAAATGCTTTCTAGATAGGTTTTTGGATTCCTAATTGTGCTAGGATTAGCCTAGTATATATATAGGACCAATTAGCATTAATAAGATCATATTTTGAAGTATTAAAATTTCATGAGTTTGTACTTATGATTTAAGGTTGAGTACCTTGCTTGTTTAGCATTGAAAAAAGACTGAGATCGATCTTCTACCCGTTTGAACCGAGATTCAAAGGTTACTATCCCTATTTGTTACTCTCTAAACTACACAACTATCACTCTCTTTAGCTAAATATCACATAAAAATCGTTCCGTTAAGTCCTATAACTCTCACTCACTCTAAAACCCTCTAAAGTAACAATCTTTGAGCCCAAAATCATATCATCCTTTGATGTGCTTAATTACTTATTGTTTTTGACTCCTTTTATAGGTATAAGGTATATTTTAAGCATATTAAGCCCTTAGATCAAAACACATTTCAAATCAAAGGTTAAAACGATTAGTCACTTACGAGATTTTGTGGTGTATGAACACCTTTCAAAGCATTTGATGTGCTTAATTACCTATTGTTTTTTACTCCTTGAATAGGTATTAGATATATTTTTAGATTCTGAAGCCCTTGGATCAAACTCATTTCAAATCAAAGGTTAAAACTATCATGTCTATTACGAGATTTTGTGGTGTATGAACACCTTTCAAATCATTTGATGTGGTTAATTAGCTATTGTTTTTTATTCCTTTTATAGGTATTAGGTATATGTAAAGCATATGAAGCCCTTGGGTCAAACTCATTTCAAATCAAAGGTTAAAAACTATCATAGTTTCTTACGAGATTTTTTGATTTATGAACACCTTTCAAATCATTTGATGTGCTTATTTACCTATTGTTTTTGACTCCTTGAATAGGTATTAGGTATTTTGAAATCATATGAAGACCTTGGATCAAACTAATTTTCAAATCAAAGTTAAAAACTTTATAGTCTCTTACGAGATTTTGTGGTGTATGAACACGGTTCAAATCACTTGATGTGCTTAATTACCTATTGTTTTTGACTCCTTTTATAGGTATTAGGTATATTTAAAGCATATGAAGACCTTGGATTAAACTCATTTCAAATCAAAGGTTAAAACTATCATGTCTATTACGAGATTTTGTAGTGTATGAACACCTTTCAAATCACTTGATGTGCTTAATTACCTATTATTTTTTATTCCTTTTATAGGTTTTAGGTATATGTAAAGCATATTAAGCCCTTTGATCAAACTCATTTCAAATCAAAGGTTAAAACTATCATTGTCTCTTACGAGATTTTGTGATGTATGAACACCTTTCAAATCATTTGATGTGCTTAATTACCTATTGTTTTTGACTCATTTTATAGGTATTAGGTATATTTTAAGCATATGAAGCCCTTTGATCAAAACTCATTTAAAATCAAAGGTTAAAATTATCAGTCACTTACGAGATTTTGTGGTGTATCAACACCTTTCAAATCACTTGATGTTCTTAATTACCTATTGTTTTTGACTCCTTGAATAGGTATTAGTTATATTACAATGATATGAAGCCCTTGTATCAAACTCATTTCAAATCAATGGTTAAAACTATCATAGTCTCTTACGAGATTTTGTGGTGTATGAACACCTTTCAAATCATTTTATGTGCTTAATTACCTATTGTTTTTTACTCCATGAATGAGTATTAGGTACATTTCAATCATATGAAGCCCATGGATCAAACTCATTTCAAATCGAAGGTTAAAACTATCATTGTCTCTTACGAGATTTTATTGTGTATGAACACCTTTCAAATCATTTGATGTGCTTAATTTCGTATTTATTTGGACTCCTTGAATAGGTATTAGGTATATTTAAATCATATGAAGCCCTTTGATCAAACTCATTTCAAATCAAACATTAAATCTATTAGAGTCTCTTAAGAGATTTTGTGGTGTGTGAAAACCTTTCAAATCATTTGATGTGCTTAATTACCTATTATTTTTTACTCATTTAATAGGTATTAGGTATATTTTTAGATTCTGAAGCCCTTCGATCAAACTCATTTCAAATCAAAGGTTAAAAGTATCATGTCTCTTACGAGATTTTGTGTTGTATGAACACCTTTCAAATCATTTGATGTTCTTAATTACCTATTGTTTTTGACTCCTTGAATAGGTATTAGGTATATGTAAAGCATATGAAGCCCTTGGATCAAACTCATTTCAAATCAAAGGTTATTACTATTATAGTCTCTTACGAGGTTTTGTGGTTTTTGAACACCTTTCAAATCACTTGATGTGCTTAATTACCTATTGTTTTTAACTCCTTTTATAGGTATTAGGTATATTTAAAGCATATGAAGACCTTGGATTAAAATCATTTCAAATCAAAGGTTAAAACTATCATACTCTCTTACGAGATTTTGTGATGTATGAACACCTTTTAAATCATTTGAAGTTCTTAATTACCTATTGTTTTTGAGTCCTTCAATAAGTATTAGGTATATGTAAAGCATATGAAGCAATTGGATCAAACTCATTTCAAATCATAGGTTAAAACTATCATAGTCTCTTACGAGATTTTGTGATGTATGAACGCCTTTCAAATCATTTGATGTGCTTAATTACCTATTGTTTTTGACTCCTTTTATAGGTATTAGGTATATTTTAAGCATATGAAGACCTTGGATTAAACTCATTTCAAATCAAAGGTTAAAACTATCATGTCTATTACGAGATTTTGTGGTGTATGAACACCTTTCAAATCACTTGATGTGCTAAATTACCTATTAATTTTTATTTCTTTAATAGGTTTTAGGTATATGTAAAGCAAATGAAGCCCTTGGATCAAACTCATTTCAAATCAAAGGTTAAAATTATCATGTCTCTTACGAGATTTTGTGATGTATGAACACCTTTCAAATCATTTCATGTTCTTAATTACCTATTGTTTTTGACTCCTTGAATAGGTATTAGGTATATGTAAAGCATATGAAGCCCTTGAATCAATCTCATTTCAAATCAAAGGTTATTACTATCATAGTCTCTTACGAGAATTTGTGGTTTTTGAACACCTTTAAAATCACTTGATGTGCTTAATTACCTATTGTTTTTTACTCCTTTTATAGGTATTTGGTATATTTAAAGCATATGAAGACCTTGGATTAAACTCATTTCAAATCAAAGGTTAAAACTATCATACTCTCTTACGAGATTTTGTGATGTATGAACACCTTTTAAATCATTTGATGTTCTTAATTACCTATTGTTTTTGAATCCTTCAGTAAGTATTAGGTATATGTAAAGCATGTGAAGCCCTTGGATCAAACTCATTTCAAATCAAAGTTTAAACTATCAAAGTCTCTTACGAGATTTTGTGATGTATGAACGCCTCTCAAATCATTTGATGTGCTTAATTACCTATTGTTTTTTACTCCTTTTATAGGTATTAGGTATATTTTAAGCATATCAAGACCTTGGATTAAACTCATTTCAAATCAAAGGTTAAAACTATCATGTCTATTACGAGATTTTGTGGTGTATGAACACCTGTCAAATCACTTGATGTGCTTAATTACCTATTATTTTTTATTCCTTTTATAGGTTTTAGGTATATGTAAAGCATATGAAGCCCTTGCATCAAACTCATTTCAAATCAAAGGTTAAAACTATCATTGTCTCTTACGAGATTTTGTGATGTATGAACACCTTTCAAATCATTTGATGTGCTTCATTACCTATTGTTTTTGACTCCTTTTATAGGTATTAGGTATATTTTAAGCATATCAAGACCTTGGATTAAACTCATTTCAAATCAAAGGTTAAAACTATCATGTCTATTACGAGATTTTGTGGTGTATGAACACCTTTCAAATCACTTGATGTGCTTAATTACCTATTATTTTTTATTCCTTTTATAGGTTTTAGGTATATGTAAAGCATATGAAGCCCTTGGATCAAACTCATTTCAAATCAAAGGTTAAAACTATCATTGTCTCTTACGAGATTTTGTGATGTATGAACACCTTTCAAATCATTTGATTTGCTTCATTACCTATTGTTTTTGACTCCTTTTATAGGTATTAGGTATATTTTAAGCATATGAAGCCCTTTGATCAAAACTCATTTAAAATCAAAGGTTAAAATTATTAGTCACTTACGAGATTTGGTGGTGTATGAACACCTTTCAAATTACTTGATGTTCTTAATTACCTATTGTTTTTGCCTCATAGAATAGGTATTAGGTATATTTAAATGATATGAATCCCTTGTATCAAACTCATTTCAAATCAAAGGTTAAAACTATCATAGTCTCTCACGAGATTTTGTGGTGTGTGAACACCTTTCAAATCATTTGATGTGCTTAATTACTTATTGTTTTTGACTCCTTTTATAGGTATTAGGTATATTTTAAGCATATTAAGCCCTTAGATCAAAACACATTTCAAATCAAAGGTTAAAACGATTAGTCACTTACGAGATTTTGTGGTGTATGAACACCTTTCAAATAATTTGATATTCTTAATTACCTATTATTTTTGACTACTTGAATAGGTATTAGGTATATTTTTAGATTCTGAAGCAATTGGATCAAACTCATTTCAAATCAAAGTTATAACTATCATAGTCTCTTACGAGATTTTGTGGTGTATGAACACCTTTCAAATCACTTGATGTTCTTAATTACCTATTGTTTTTGAATCCTTGAATAGGTATTAGGTATATTTAAATGATATGAAGCCCTTGGATCAAACTCATTTCAAATCAAAGGTTAAAACTATCATAGTCTCTTACGAGATTTTGTGGTGTATGAACACCTTTCAAATCATTTGATGTGCTTAATTACCTATTGTTTATATTTTTAGATTCTGAAGCCCTTGGATCAAACTCATTTCAAATCAAAGGTTAAAACTATCATGTCTATTACGAGATTTTGTGGTGTATGAACACCTTTCAAATCATTTGATGTGGTTAATTAGATATTGTTTTTTATTCCTTTCATAGGTATTAGGTATATGTAAAGCATATGAAGCCCTTGGATCAAACTCATTTCAAATCAAAGGTTAAAAATTGTACTTAGTTTCTTAAGAGATTTTGTGATGTATGAACACCTTTCAAATCATTTGATGTGCTTATTTACCTATTGTTTTTGACTCCTTGAATAGGTATTAGGAATTTTGAAATCATATAAAGCCCTTCAATCAAAGTCATTTCAAATCAAAGTTAAAAAAACTATCATAGTCTCTTACGAGATTTTGTGGTGTATGAACACCTTTCAAATCATTTGATGTGCTTAAGTACCTATTGTTTTTGACTCTTGAATAGGTATTAGGTATATTTAAATCATATGAAGCCCTTGGATAAAACTCATTTCATATCAAAAGTTCAAACTATCATAGTCTGTTACAGATTTTGTGGTGCATGAACACCTTTCAAACAATTTTATGTGCTTAATTACCTATTGTTTTTTACTCCTTGAATAGGTATTAGGTATTTTGAAATCATATGAAGCCCTTGGATCAAACTCATTTTCAAATCAAAGTTAAAAACTATCATAGTCTCTTACGAGATTTTGTGGTGTATGAACACCTTTCACATCATTTGATGTGCTTAATTACCTATTGTTTTTGACTCGTTGAATAGGTATTAGGTATATTTAAATCAGATGAAGCCCTTGGATCAAACTCATTTCAAATCAAAGGTGATGTAAAATCAAATACAGAAGAACAAGTGCCAGAGTTATTACTCAGTCTAAATCCAAGTATGGGTTCGAAACATTTACATGGTCCTTGTTTGAGCCTAAACAAGACGGTTTTACATAACGAAGGTTCGGTTGCTTTTCGGAATGATTTGGGTTGATTAGCCAAACTTAAAGGAGGATTAAGTGGGCTTAAGAAAGCAACCAAATAGCCTAATTAGTACTATTAGTGATTATTTAGCATTAACCTTGTTTAAGATGCTAAACTAATCCTAATAGAGTAAAAAAATCTGATTTCAGCATTTTTCCTACATGTTTTCAGCTTTTCTCTTAGTTTTGATGATGTAATACATGATGAAAGGGAGTTATTAATGTAGTACAGCATCCTAGTCATGTGTATATGTGTTATTGAAGCTTAGGGTCCAAGTGGAAGCCTTTATATTAAGCAAAGAACAAGTTTTAGCCAAGTTATCAATGCTGCCCAGCTGAAAAACGTGAATGATGTCTGATTGTAATTGGTTCTGGGCAACAGCATTTTTAGCTCCAAATCCATAAAATCTTACATGGTTGGAAGCCCTTACATGTGTAGGGATGGAATTCATCCTTTTGGAGCTTATTTTGGATATCCAAGTGGATTAAAATTGGCCCTAAAGCTGTCAAGGTCCAAACAGTTTTTGCTAATTTGTTCTTCTTGATTTTCTTTTTGTTTTTTCTTGTTTCCTTGTAATTTTGGAAGCTTCCAAGGCTGTATCTTTGTTGTTTAGGATGTTATTAAGTCTATATAAGAAATAGGAATCCATGGGAGCATGTATGTACTTGACTTTTGATGAAATAAAAACCGTGTGTTTTTCCTAAGCTTAAAAACCGAGTGTTTCTTAGCTTAAATTGAACGAGTTACTTGGGAGAGTATTCGACAAGTGCTCAAAAACGTTTTAGTGAGTTTAAGATCTAATCTTTTACTTATTAAAACACCCTTAGTATTTAGGTTTGTGAGCTAATCCTTCCTAAACACTAAGACAACCGAATTTAAGTAATTAAGAGCAAATCTTTCTTACTTATTTTCACATCAATTGGTATCCGAGCTAAGTTCAACAATGGGGGACAATGATGCTAATGAAAGAAGGGATCGAATGATCGATGCATTAGCAGAACAAACAAGTGCTATTCAAGCCATGATGAATCAACTTATTCTCGAAGTAATTCGAAAGAAGAATACAGATGAAGGAGAACGAAGTGTTAAGAGTGATGATCATGGAATGATGATAGAAGTTCCGGAATTAAGTGGTACTTTTGATCCTGAAGCCTACTTAGAATGGGAACGTTCTTTAGAGAAGTTCTTTGAGTATAAGGAGACTCCAGATGATAAAAAGTACAAGATTGCAGTTCTTAAACTAACCAAGTATGCATCTATTTGGTTAGAAGGAGTTAAGAGACAAATAGCTCGTGCTGAAAAGTCCAAAATTTCAACTTGGCCGAAATTAAAGAAGCTCTTAAGAAAGAGATTTGTTCCAGCAAACTATAAACAAAATCAGTATGTTAAATGGTCTACTTTGAAGCAAGGAAATCTTTCCGTGGAAGAGTATATCATGGAATTTGAAAAATTATCAATTGTTTGCGAAATTGATGAACTAGAGGAGCATAAATTGGGGCGTTTTCTTGGAGGCCTTAATGAAGACATCACAGAAAAGCTAGAAGTGTATCCATACCTCACTTATGATGAAGCTTGCAAAGTGGCTATGAAGATTGATAAGCATAAAAAAAAGCCTAGTTCTACCAAGCCATTTTCGAAGCCTTTTAGTACTTTTAAAACTAATCAAAGTACTAGTTCTTTTGATAGCGCAAAGAGGTCCGAAAATTTTAAAAAGAACAAGGATAAAGGCAAGGAGAATGTTGATGATAAACTCCTAAAGGTGCGTTGCTACAAGTGCCATGGTTATGGACACTACAAGTCTAATTGTCCTACAAGTAGAGTCCTTACAATTCGTGACATGGAGGAGATAGATGAACTTGAAAAATCACGCCATGTAGAAGAGGATTCAGCTAAAGAAGGAGAGACTGAAGATGAAGAGGCTTGTGCACCAGAAATGGAGGGCGAATCACTTGTTCTTAGGAGAGCTCTTTACACCAAAAATGTGAGCACCGAAGAAGAGCAAAGGGAGACAATTTTTCACTCCAAATGCTTAGTGAAAGGCAAGCTATGCACGTTGATTGTTGATGGAGGCAGCTGTACTAATGTAGCATCAACTGAGCTTGTGGAGAAGCTAGCTCTACCTACTACAAAGCACCCTAAGCCATATAGACTTAAATGGCTTGATGATGACAACGAGGTGAAGGTACGAAAAAGAGTACTACTTTCTTTTTCAATTGGAAATTATTCTGATGAAATTGTATGTGATGTGATTCCTATGACTGCATGCCATATTTTACTTGGTCGTCCATGGCAATTTGATAGAAAAGTGAAGCATGATGGTGTTACTAATGTGTATAAGGTGAATATGAATGGAAAAATCAAGACATTGTTGCCATTACCACCTTCTATAATTTCAAACCATAAACCTAAACCGGAAGAAAATCTTCGTTGTGAGTGGATGTTAGGGAGAAAAAAATTCGAAAAGGAGGTAAAAGAAGAAAAAATTGTGTATGTCTTGATTAGTAAAGAAAAAAAGAGGGGGTTAGTGTGGAAGATGGCGAATTGAGAAAGTTGTTAAATGAATTTAATGATGTTTTTCCTGATGAATTACCACCTAGCCTTCCACCTAAAAGGGGGGTAGAACATCAAATTGACCTTATTCCTGGAGCACCAATTCCAAATAAACCAGCCTATAGATGTAACCCTAAGGAGAGTGAAGAGTTGCAGAGACAGATTAAGGAGCTGATGGAGAAAGGGTATGTACGGGAAAGTATGAGTCCATGTGCTGTACCTGCTCTACTAGTCCCGAAGAAAGATGGTTCATGGAGAATGTGTATTGATAGTCGTGCTGTTAATAATATTACTATCAAATACAGATTTCCTATTCCTAGATTGGATGATATGCTTGATGAACTTGGTGGTTCCAAATTATTTTCTAAAATTGATCTTAGAAGTGGCTATCATCAAATATGCATGCGTGAAGGTGATGAATGGAAGACCGCATTTAAAACAAAATATGGCTTATATGAGTGGCTTGTTATGCCATTTGGTCTTACTAATGCACCTAGCACTTTTATGAGATTGATGAATGAAGTTTTGAGGCCATTTTTGGGCAAGTTCATTGTTGTCTATTTAGATGACATTCTAGTGTACTCCACCAGCAAAGAAGAGCATTTATTTCATCTGCAGCAGTTATTTGAAGTTCTTAGAAAACAAAATCTCTATGGCAAGCTTGAGAAGTGTTCTTTCATGCAAAGGGAGATTGGTTTTCTTGGCTTTATTATTTCAGATGAAGGTGTCAAAGTAGATCCATCTAAAGTGGAAGCTATTTCCTCTTGGACGGTTCCTAAAACTGTTACCGAGGTGAGATCTTTTCATGGTCTGGCTTCATTTTATAGGAGATTCATCAGCAATTTCAGCACTTTAATGAGTCCTATAACTGAATGCACAAAGCAAGGAAGATTTGAGTGGACTGAAGCTGCTCAAAAGGCTTTTGAGACCGTGAAAGAAAGAATGTGTCATGCACCCAATTTGTCCTTACCTGATTTTACCAAACCTTTTGAAGTAGAATGTGATGCTATTGGAACAGGTATTGGAGCAGTTCTTATTCAAGCAGGCAAACCCGTAGCTTATTTCAGTAAAAAGCTAAATGGCGCCAAGCTCAATTATTCAACCTATGATAAAGAGTTCTATGCTATGGTTCGAGCTCTTAATCATTGGAGCCATTATTTGAGGCCGCAAGCTTTTGTTCTTCATTCAGATCATGAGTCACTGAAGTACATCCATGGGCAACATAAGTTGAGTGCTCGTCATGCTAAATGGGTGGAATTTTTGCAATCCTTTAACTTTGTCGCTAAATACAAAGCGGGGAAAGCAAATGTTATAGCAGATGCATTATCTAGAAGAAATTCTTTATTAGCTACAGTTGATTCGAAGATTTTGGGGTTCGAGCTGATTAAAGAATATTATTCAGAAGATCCAGATTTTCGTGAAGTATATGAAGAGTGCAAGAAAGGCCAACATGCTCATTATCATATTACTGATGAGTTTCTATTCAAGGGGAACAAGCTCTGTGTTCCTAAGTGTCCAGCTCGTGATTTATTGATTAGAGAAGCTCATGGAGGTGGTCTAGTTGGTCATTTTGGCATTACTAAAACTGTTGAATTATTGCAAGAACATTTTTACTGGCCACGCATGGTGGGAGATGTTCAAGCCATTATAGCTCGTTGTGGTACATGTCAAAAGGCTAAGAGTACGTTCTTGCAAGGACCTTACACACCACTACCAGTTCCAGAAAAGCCATGGGAAGATGTAAGCATGGATTTCATTGTTGCTCTTCCAAGAACTCAGAGGGGCAAAGACTCTATTATGGTGGTGGTAGATCGTTTTTCAAAAATGGCACACTTTGTTCCATGCCATAAAACCGAAGATGCCATTAATGTAGCTGTTTTATATTTCAGAGAAATAGTTCGCTTGCATGGTGTTCCAAGGACTATTGTATCTGATCGTGATAGCAAGTTTTTAAGCTACTTCTGGAGAACATTATGGAGACTTATGGGTACTAAGTTGCTGTTTAGTACTTCTTGTCATCCTCAAACAGATGGTCAGACTGAAGTGACCAACAAGACTCTTGGTACGTTATTAAGAGGCCTAGTAAGCAAGACAGGAAAAGACTGGGATGTGAAGTTATGTCATGCTGAGTTTGCTTACAACAAAACACCAACTTTTGCTACTAAACATTCACCATTCGAGACTGTTTATGGGGTAAATCCTTATGTCCCGATTGATTTAATTGCTATTCCTAAAGATTCTTTTGTTCATGGAGATGCTAGGAAACAAGCTGAAGAAATGGTGAAGATTCATAGGCAGGTTCGAAATAATATAGAGAAAGCCAATGAAGCCTATAAAAAAGAGCAAACAGAAGAAGGTCACCTAGAATTTTTGCTCCAGGTGACTTAGTTTGGATTCATCTGAGAAAGGAAAGATTCCCGGGAAAAAGAAAACACAAACTAATGCCACGTGCTGAAGGTCTATTCAAGGTATTAGAAAGATGTGGAGACAATGCATACAAGATTGATCTTCCTGGTGAATATGGAGTTGCTGCTACCTTCAATGTTGGAGATTTGTCACCTTACTTAGAAGATGATGAATCGCAAGAATTGAGGACAATTCCAACTGAAGAAGGAGAGAATGATGTAAAATCAAATACAGAAGAACAAGTGCCAGAGTTATTACTCAGTCTAAATCCAAGTATGGGTTCGAAACATTTACATGGTCCTTGTTTGAGCCTAAACAAGACGGTTTTACATAACGAAGGTTCGGTTGCTTTTCGGAATGATTTGGGTTGATTAGCCAAACATAAAGGAGGATTAAGTGGGCTTAAGAAAGCAACCAAATAGCCTAATTAGTACTATTAGTGATTATTTAGCATTAACCTTGTTTAAGATGCTAAACTAATCCTAATAGAGTAAAAAAATCTGATTTCAGCATTTTTCCTACATGTTTTCAGCTTTTCTCTTAGTTTTGATGATGTAATACATGATGAAAGGGAGTTATTAATGTAGTACAGCATCCTAGTCATGTGTATATGTGTTATTGAAGCTTAGGGTCCAAGTGGAAGCCTTTATATTAAGCAAAGAACAAGTTTTAGCCAAGTTATCAATGCTGCCCAGCTGAAAAACGTGAATGATGTCTGATTGTAATTGGTTCTGGGCAACAGCATTTTTAGCTCCAAATCCAGATAATCTTACATGGTTGGAAGCCCTTACATGTGTAGGGATGGAATTCATCCTTTTGGAGCTTATTTTGGATATCCAAGTGGATTAAAATTGGCCCTAAAGCTGTCAAGGTCCAAACAGTTTTTGCTAATTTGTTCTTCTTGATTTTCTTTTTGTTTTTTCTTGTTTCCTTGTAATTTTGGAAGCTTCCAAGGCTGTATCTTTGTTGTTTAGGATGTTATTAAGTCTATATAAGAAATAGGAATCCATGGGAGCATGTATGTACTTGACTTTTGATGAAATAAAAACCGTGTGTTTTTCCTAAGCTTAAAAACCGAGTGTTTCTTAGCTTAAATTGAACGAGTTACTTGGGAGAGTATTCGACAAGTGCTCAAAAACATTTTAGTGAGTTTAAGATCTAATCTTTTACTTATTAAAACACCCTTAGTATTTAGGTTTGTGAGCTAATCCTTCCTAAACACTAAGACAACCGAATTTAAGTAATTAAGAGCAAATCTTTCTTACTTATTTTCACATCAAAAGGTTAAAACTATCATACTACCTTACGAGATTTTGTGATGTATGAACACCTCTCAAATCATTTGATTTTCTTAATTACCTATTGTTTAGGACTCCTTGAATGGGTATTAGGTATATGTAAAGCATATAAAGCCCTTGGATCAAACTCATTTCAAATCAAAGGTTAAAAACTATCATAGTCTCTTACGAGATTTTGTGATGTATGAACACCTTTCAAATCATTTGATGTGCTTAATTACCTATTATTTTTTACTCCTTGAATAGGTATTAGGTATTTTGAAATCATATGAAGCCCTTGGATCAAACTCATTTTCAAATCAAAGTTAAAAACTATCATAGTCTCTTACGAGATTTTGTGGTGTATGAACACGTTTCAAATCACTTGATGTTCTTAATTACCTATTGTTTTTGACTCCTTTTATAGGTATTAGGTATATTTAAAGTATATGAAGACCTTGGATTAAACTCATTTCAAATCAAAGGTTAAAACTATTATACTCTCTTACGAGATTTTGTGATGTATGAACACCTTTCAAATCATTTGATGTTCTTAATTACCTATTGTTTTTCACTACTTGAATAGGTATTAGGTATATTTAAATGATATGAAGCCCTTGGATCAAACTCATTTCAAATTAAAGGTTAAAACTATCATAGTCTCTTACGAGATTTTATGGTGTATGAACACCTTTCAAATCATTTGATGTGCTTAATTACCTATTGTTTTTGACTCATTTAATAGGTATTAGGTATATTTTTAGATTCTGAAGCCCTTGGATCAAACTCATTTCAAATCAAACGTTAAATCTATCAGAGTCTCTTACGAGATTTTGTGGTGTGTGAACACCTTTCAAATCATTTGATGTGCTTAATTACCTATTGTTTTTTACCCATTTATAGGCATTAGGCATATTTTTAGATTTTGAAGCCTTTGGATCAAACTCATTTCAAATCAAAGGTTAAAACTATCATGTCTCTTACGAGATTTTGTGGTGTATGAACACCTTTAAAATCATTTGATGTGCTTAATTACCTGTTGTTTGTGACTCCTTTAATAGGTATTAGGTATATGTAAAGCATATGAAGCCCTTGGATCAAACTCATTTCAAATCAAAGGTTAAAACTATCATAGTCACTTACGAGATTTTGTGATGTATGAACACCTTTCAAATCATTTGATGTGCTTAATTACTTATTGTTTTTTACTCCTTTTATAGGTATTAGGTGTATTTTAAGCATATTTGATATGATTTTTGGCTCAAAGATTGTTACTTTAGAGGGTTTTAGAGTGAGTGAGAGTTATAGGACTTAAAGGAACGATTTTTATGGGATATTTAGCTAAAGAGAGTGATTGTTGTGTAGTTTAGAGAGTAACAAATAGGGATAGTAACCTTTGAATCTCGGTTCAAAGGGGGTAGAAGATCGATCTCAGTCTTTCTTCAATGCTAAACAAGCAAGGTACTCAACCTTAAATCATAAGTACAAACTCATGAAATTTTAATTCTTCAAAATCTGATTTTATTAATGCTAATCGGTCCTATATATATACTAGGCTAATCCTAGCACAATTAGCAATCCAAAAACCTATCTAGAAAGCATTTAAAACTAATCCCTATAATTTAGGAAAAGATATCCTAAAGATAAGGAAGATAATCTAATAAGATAGGATAGAGATTTTCGGCTCTCCTATCTTATTTCACACGCCTAGATCAACCTTATCCCTTAGCTAATCTAATCTTGTCTTTAAGGGATTACAACTCAACTAGACTTAAACATAACCGAAATTACATCACATATTTTCGGCCATATAACAGAAAATAATATGCTGAATAAAAGTCTAAATTAAATTAACTAAAGTCTAAAATAAATTAATCTAAGACTCTATAGACTAAGCCAAAAATAGGAAAAACCCTTTCAAGTGAAAGGTAAAAACCTATAGGCAAAACTATACTACGGAAATACATCATTCTCCCCCTCTTGAAAAAAACGCGTCCTCACGTTTCATGCCCAAAGGACAAACTTGGGGTAGCGTGCCTGCACCATGAAATCATCCATATCCGACGAACTAATTCCCATAGTACCATCTCCATCATAACAGCAAAATCACTTTGACAATCACGAAACCTGTGCAAATCGTAAAGTCCATGAGGATTAATGATTGTGTTAGAATCACAAACCCATACCCTTTTTGTTGGTTGCACGTCATGAGAAGTCTCCAAGAATGCATCTTTATTGTCAAGAACTAAAAAAGAATCAATTTTTAACTCTTCTTGCAAATCAGAAATATCTTCCTGCAGATTAGAGGTATGTTCCTGCAAATCGTTATCGTTCTTGATCTCTAGTTGCAAATCAAAGCCATTAAAAATAGCCTTTAATTGAGCATCAACAACTTCTTGTGGATACCATCTATAAACAGGCAATAAATAACTGATGAGGAGGAAAAAATCTCTTCTTGTTCATTAGTCATGAATTTAGGCAGATCTAGCACTGATACATCATGTTTTTGCGGTTCTCAAAAAAAACTTTACGAATCTGACAATTTGTTTGTGATTCGAAGATTGCTTCAATGGCAACGAAACACCACTCAAAGTTTCGAAAATCAGCAGCAGCCACACCAATTTATATGATTTTGGGCTCAAAGATTGTTACTTTAGAGGGTTTTAGAGTGAGTGAGGGTTATAGGACTTAAAGGAACGATTTTTATGGGATATTTAGCTAAAGAGAGTGATGGTTGTGTAGTTTAGAGAGTAACAAATAGGGATAGTAACCATTGAATCTCGGTTCAAAGGGGGTAGAAGATCGATCTCAGTCTTTCTTCAATGCTAAACAAGCAAGGTACTCAACCTTAAATCATAAGTACAAACTCATGAAATTTTAATACTTCAAAATCTGATTTTATTAATGCTAATCGGTCCTATATATACTAGGCTAATCCTAGCACAATTAGGAATCCAAAAACCTATCTAGAAAGCATTTAAAACTAATCCCTAGAATTTAGGAAAAGATATCCTAAAGATAAGGAAGATAATATAATAAGATAGGATAGAGATTTTCGGCTCTCCTATCTTATTTCACACGCCTAGATCAACCTTATCCCTTAGCTAATCTAATCTTGTCTTAATGGGATTACAACTCAACTAGACTTAAACATAACCGAAATTACATCACATATTTTCGGCCATATAACAGAAAATAATATGCTGAATAAAAGTCCAAATTAAATTAACTAAAGTCTAAAATAAATTAATCTAAGACTCTATAGACTACGCCAAAAATAGGAAAAACCCTTTCAAGTGAAAGGTAAAAACCTATAGGCAAAACTATACTATGGAAATACATCAATATTAAGCCCTTAGATCAAAACACATTTCAAATCAAAGGTTAAAACGATTAGTCACTTACGAGATTTTGTGGTGTATGAACACCTTTCAAATCATTTGATGTGCTTAATTACCTATTGTTTTTGACTCCTTGAATAGGTATTAGGTATATTTTTAGATTCTGAAGCCCTTGGATCAAACTCATTTCAAATCAAAGCTAAAAACTATCATAGTCTCTTACGAGATTTTGTGGTGTATGAACACCTTTCAAATCACTTGATGTTCTTAATTACCTATTGTTTTTGACTCCTTGTATAGGTATTAGGTATATTTAAATGATATGAAGCCCTTGGATCAAACTCATTTCAAATCAAAGGTTAAAACTATCATAGTCTCTTACGAGATTTTGTGGTGTATGAACACCTTTCAAATCATTTGATGTGCTTAATTACCTATTGTTTTTGACTCCTTGAATAGGCATTAGGTATATTTTTAGATTCTGAAGCCCATGGATCAAACTCATTTCAAATCGAAGGTTAAAACAATCATAGTCTCTTTCGAGATTTTGTTGTGTATGAACACCTTTCAAATTATTTGATGTGATTAATTTCGTATTAATTTTGACTCCTTGAATAGGTCTTAGGTATATTTAAATCATATGAAGCCCTTGGATCAAACTCATTTCAAATCAAACGTTAAATCTATCAGAGTCTCTTATGAGATTTTGTGGTGTGTGAACACCTTTCAAATCATTTGATGTGCTTAATTACCTATTGTGTTTTACTCATTTATAGGTATTAGGCATATTTTTATATTTTGAAGCCCTTTGATCAAACTCATTTCAAATCAAAGGTTAAAACTATCATGTCTCTTACCAGATTTTGTGGTGTATGAACACCTTTCAAATCATTTGATGTGCTTAATTATCTATTGTTTTTTACTCCATTAATAGGTATTAGGTATATGTAAAGCATATGAAGCCCTTGGATCAAACTCATTTCAAATCAAAGGTTAAAACTATCATTGTCACTTACGAGATTTTGTGATGTATGAACACCGTTCAAATCATTTGATGTGCTTAATTACTTATTGTTTTTGACACCTTTTATAGGTATTAGGTATATTTTAAGCATATTAAGCCCTTAGATCAAAACACATTTCAAATCAAAGGTTAAAACGATTAGTCACTTACGAGATTTTGTGGTGTATGAACACCTTTTGTTATATTCTTGCTATGCTCTAGGCAGAATAGGTTTGATTATGAATTATGATTGATAGTTAAGCTTTACTTAAATTAACTTAGATACATATTAAGGTCCTAAGAACACCACTTGATTCAAGCTCAAAATCAAGCTAGCATAGGCGCTTGGATTAATGATGAATTAATCAAAGCAAAAGAAACTCGAAAGTTCAATGTATATAAAACGTCTAATGAATGTTTATTAATGACTCAAGCCCTTTAAATACATGTCCTTGACTCTCTAAAAGATAATTACTTAAAATAAAAAGAATAATTAAACTAATTAAGATAAAACCTATCCTAACTAGGGTTGAAGTCGATCCACTTCACTCCCCTTCATTTGTGACGCCATCTTTGACCATTTTCCTTGATATTCTCACTTATCCCTTCAAAGTAGGAAACCAAACCCTAATCTGATTAGGTTAGGCGCCTAAGATGAGCTTTGGAGGGAAAATGATTCCTTTTCCTTGATCCTTGTAGCTTGGCCGCCCATTTTGTGTAAAAGATGGACTTTGGGCGCCCATTTTGGGTAAAAGATAGAAGGGAATTTCTATCTTATATTTAGTAAACCCTAGGCGCCATTTTCTGATATGTTAGGCGCCATTTCCTTGCTTCATTCGTCCATGCCTCCCTTTGCAACCCTAGTTGACTTTCTACTTTCTAAAAATGGAAATTACAACTCAACTAAGACTTTCCTAGTTAATCTAATATGTCATTAAATTAACTAAGAGTACATTTTATTAACTAGACTCCTAATAAAGCAATAAATAGTAACTTAGTCAATAATCAATTAACTAAGCTAAGGACATTTTCAAGGGACTTTAAGGACTCAGTACTCTTAAGGGAATTCAGAACATCCCTTAACACACAAGCAACCATGTTCTTGGTCTTGGAATCAATGGATCTAGATGGACCTCCATCATCCTCTCCTTCTTTGGAGGAGTTTGACCTCAAACTTGGTAGCTCTTCTTCATCATCATAGAACGGGCTCAAATCAGCAACGTTGAAAGTGGCTGAAACTCCATAGTCTCCAGGCAACTCGATCTTGTAGGCATTGTTGTTGACCTTCTCAATCACTCTAAATGGACCATCAGCTCGAGGACTAAGTTTGGATTTTCGTTTAGAAGGGAAACGTTCCTTCCTTAGATGAATCCAAACCATGTCACCCTCTTTGAATTGGACATCTCTCTTTTTCTTATCAATCCTCTCCTTGGTTCTCTCATTGGCTTTCTCAATCTTTCCTCTCACGTATTCATGTAGCTTTTGGATCTCTTTCACTCTATTTTCAGCTTCATGGCTATATTTTGTGGTGGTAGGGAAAGGGGCTAAGTCAATAGGGGTGCAAGGGTTTTGACCATAGACCACAAAGAATGGACTAAGGCCAGTAGTCTCGCTAGGAACTCGATTATAGGCAAACTCAGCGTGAGGTAGCATCTCCTCCCATTGTTTAGGGATTTTTGTAGCTAGGGCTCGAATTAGGGTTCCTAAGGTTCTATTGGTGACCTCTGTTTGACCATCAGTTTAAGGATGGCTAGAGGTACTAAATTTCAGCTTCGTTCCCATCTTCTTCCAAAGTGTAAGCCAAAAGTGACTTAAGAACTTTGGGTCTCGATCACTAACCATCGTCTTTGGCACTCCATGCAACCTAACAATGTCCCTGAAATACAAGTTAGCACAAGAAACAACATCGTTAGTAGTATGGCACGCCACAAAGTGTGCCATCTTGGAAAACCTATCAACCACCACCATGATTGAATCTTTTTGGCGTTGGGTTCTAGGTAATCCTGTAATGAAATCCAAGCTCACATCCTCCTATGGTGCTTGAGGAATAGGAAGAGGCATAAACAACCCTTGAGGTAGTAAATGTCACTTAGCCTTTTGGCATATCAAGCACCTCTTAATCAAAAACTCCACGTCTCTTGCCAGTCTAGGCCAAAAGAAATACTCACTCACAAGCATAATAGTCTTTTCTATTCCAAAGTGGCCAGCAAGCCCACCTTCATGAAACTCCTTGACTAAGGACACTCTCATACTGTGCCTTGGAATGCAAAGGCGATTTCCTTTAAAAAGAAACCCCTTTAAGAGATAATAATCACCACTGGGACGATTATGGCACTTTTCAAACAAAACTCCAAAGTCCTTGTCCTCTACATAACATTCTTTCAATAGCTCAAGCCCCATCACCTTAGGGCTTAAGGTAGAAAGCAATAGGTACCTCCTAGATAAGGCATCAGCGCCTTTGTTCATCTTCCTGCTTTATGCTTAATAGTAAAATGGAATGTTTGGAGGTATTCCACCCACTTAGTATGTCTAGGTTACAACTTCTGTTGGCTTTGGAGGTACTTAAGTGCCTCATGATCTGAATGGAGAATAAACTCCTTTGCAATGAGATAGTGTCTCCAATGGTCCAAAGCACGAACCAAAGCATAGAATTCTTTTTTATAGGTCGAGTACTTTCTCTTTGCCTCGTTCAACTTCTCACTAAAGTAGGCCAAAGGCCTTCCATTTTGAGACAAAACGGCTCCAATTCCCACGCCAGATGCATCACATTCAACCTCAAAAAGTTCATTAAAGTTAGGTAAAGCTAAAATAGGAGCACTAATCAATTGAGCTTTTACCTCCTCAAACGCCTTGTTGGCTTGTTCACTCCACTCAAACTTCTTTAACTTTGTGATCTCTGTAATTGGAGTCATGATAGCACTGAAATTGCGGACAAATCTCCTATAAAAGGAAGCTAATCCATGAAAGCTTCGAACTTGTTGTATTGAGGTAGGAGTAGGCCACTCCTTGATTGCTTGGACCTTCTTCTCATCAGCCTTGATCCCTTCTTTATAGATAATGAAGCCTAGAAACACAACTTGGCTAGAAAAGAAATGACATTTCTCTAAATTACCATACAAGCACTCGGCCCTCAACACACTAAACACTTGTTCTAAGTGTTTTGCATGCTCAAATTCATTCATGCTATAGACTAGTATATCATCAAAATAAACTACTACAAATCTGCCCAAAAAAGGCTTCATAGTTTGATTCATTAAACGCATGAATGTACTTGGAGCATTAGACAATCCAAATGGCATAACAAGCCACTCATACAAACCCTCCTTTGTCTTAAAGGCAGTCTTCCATTCATCTCCTTCGCAAATGCGGATTTGATGGTATCCACTCCTCAAATCAATCTTAGAGAACACATTAGAGCCATTAAGATCATCTAATAAGTCATTCAATCTTGGAATTGGAAATCTGTACTTAATAGTGATCTTATTGATAGCCCTACTATCCACACACATGTGCCATTCACCATTCTTCTTTGGCACTAAGAGAGTTGGAACTGCACATGGACTCAAAGACTCTCTAATCATGCCCTTGGACAACAATTCATTCACTTGCCTTCTTATTTCTTCAGTTTCTTTAGGGTTGGTTCTATAGGCAGGTTTATTAGGTAGAATGGCTCCTGGAATTAGGTCGATTTTGTGTTGGATGTCTCTTTTGGGGGTAGGCCGTGGGGTATTTCATGTGGGAAGACATCTTTGTAGTTTTCAAGCAATGGGACAAGTAAAGGGTGATCTAGATTACTATCAACTTGTTCCTTTTGATCTACATTCAGCAACAACTCACGAAAAGGACTAAGTTCATGATAATCAGATTTTAACAAGGTGGTGATTGAGTGATACTTCTCTTTTGTGGAATGTTGTTTAGAGGTAGGGATAGACATAATAGGGGTTAGGGTTACTTTCTTTCCATCTTTAGTGAATGAATATGTGTTCTTGTAACCATCATGTATAACTCTCCTATCAAACAACCATGGACGCCCTAACAACACATGACACGCATCCATAGGAATAATATCACACCAAATCTCCTCTTTATAGTTACTACCAATACTGAAAGACAATAGCAAACGGTTAGTAACTTGGATACCTTTACCTTGATTAAGCCATTGAATTACGTATGGCTTAGGGTGTGGAGTAGTTGAAAGCTTCAACTTATCCACCATAGTTTGGGACGCCACATTGGTACAACTCCCTCCATCAATAATCAAGGTGCACACCTTGTTCTCAACAATAAATCTAGTATGGAATATGGCCTCTATTTGTTGTAATTTCTCCTCATCTACCACGCTACTCAAGGCTCTCCTAACAACCAAGCATTCACCCTCATCGGGACCAACAACCTCTTCTCCATATGCATCCTCTTCACACACCTCCATGACTACATCCTCCGCCTCCTCTAGGGTTTCGTACTCTACTAGGGTCACAATTCTTTTGTTAGGACACTCAGAAGCAATATGTCCTCTTCCTTGACATCTAAAGCACTTTCTAGTAGATCTATTTGGGGTGAACGTGTTTGGGGTGAAGGTATTTGGGGTGTTTGGGGATTTTTGGTTCGAGTTTGGGGTAGTTTTAGAAAAGTTCGTGTTTGGCTTAGAGTAGGTGTTAGGTTTAGGGTAAGAACGAGCCAATTCAACCTTTCCTTTGCTCTTTTGTTGTTTCTCCACCTTGTGAGCCAAGATGATCAAGTCCTCCAAACTAGAAAAGGGATGCAATTCAACTATGTTAGCAATCTTAACATCCAAACCACCAAGAAATCTTACCAGAGTTTGAGGTTCATCCTCTTGCACTTCACACTTCATGATATATGACTCGAATTCCCTTGCATAGGTCTCCACTGAATTCGAACCTTGTTAGGTGATGGAAC
Organism: Patellifolia procumbens; assembly: GCA_947645195.1. Lineage (NCBI taxonomy): Eukaryota > Viridiplantae > Streptophyta > Magnoliopsida > Caryophyllales > Amaranthaceae > Patellifolia > Patellifolia procumbens. Next base: position 332,117 of record CANSGD010001419.1, read on the forward strand.
TTAGAGAAGTTCTCTTGAACATAGTAGGTAGGGAGAAACTTTGTTTTAAGTAGTTTCTTCATTTTCGTCCACTCTCTAATCTTTTCCTTTCCTTCTCTTTCTCTCTTGCTGCACTTGCTAGCCCACCATGTTGATGCATATTTTCGAAGCTTGAGAGCAACAAGCTTGACCTTCCTATCCTCCGGAATTTGCTTGTAATCAAAGTGATGCATATAGCATTTCATAAGCAAGCGCATTCGTTGGTTAAGAACCGAAGAAACAACTTTTGCATCAAGCCTTGTTGGAACCGTGCCAACAACCACCACTTTCACTAGCCTTAGAACCACCAAACTAGGCCACCAATGTCAAAGAAGAACTCTTGGTGCAACCTTGCTTTGTTAAATTAGTAACTAATCTACGTTAGTTAGCTAATTAACTCAAAGACTTGAATTAGGACAAACTGTCCAGTTTTTACTCTAAGCGCACAGCTCAAAGAAATGAGTATAACTCTTAATTCATTCAACAAAGTCTAATGAAACTTCTTACATTACAATCCTAACATATAAAGCAGCAACATACCAAAAATTCACGTCATTTGGTGATGTTTTGCTTAGGTAACAAAAGCCATCTTAAAATATTACAAAATCTGGGCCAGTTTTCAGTACCTAGGTGCAATGATTAGGGTATTCTGAGAAACGACAATATCCTACTACAAAAAGGAAACTAAGGTAATAAAATAGACATTCTAAGGAAAATATCCTCAAAAAATCATCTCCAAAAGCTTAAGAAAAGCGACTGCCAGAAACTGAAAAAATGGGACCCAGAAAGACGCCACAGAGCTGCGGTTTTGGATACTTCTTCATGAAGCTCTCATTTCCTATTGATTCTTGCCTCCAACTCTTCACATGCTTGTTGGTGATGTATGTAAGCACACAGGTGAGTCATGTATGGTTGCCTTAGCCAAGAATAAAGCTCAAAAACATGCTCAAAACGTTCCCTAATCCAACCGTATAAAATCTGTTCTTCCAAAACAGTTTCACTAAGCTTACTTTAATGACTTAGAACTAATTAATTAAGCTATTTAATCATAATTCAAGCTTGATTACTAATACTTTATGATGTTAAGATGATCATAAGCATTAATCAACAAGGCTTAAAATAGATTAAGAAGGTGTTAAGCTTAATTAACAATTCGAAGTACTTGCTTGTTCGAAATTGGATTAAGTAAGCTAATGAATTGAATCTCCTTCACCTTAATCTCTTCTTGATGACTCTTTGCTAGGAGACTTGGATTAATCATGGATGCTCCTGCATCATTCTCCCCTGGTTTGGAGAAGTCTTCTTGCAACTCGAAATCTTCTTCCAAATATGGAGCTAAGTCACCCACATTGAAGGTGGCCGAAATGTTGCCCATCTCACTTAGTAGCTCTATCTTGTATGCATTGTTATTGATCTTCTCAAGCACCCTAAATGGACCATCACTCCTTGGCATCAGCTTGTTCTTCCTTCTTGATGGAAATCGTTGCTTCCTTAAGTGCAACCATACCAATTCCCGGGCTTGTAAATGACCTCCTTTCGATGCTTGTTAGCTCGGACCTTGTAAGCTTCATTAACCTTCTCAATGCGTGCTCTAATATGTTGGTGAAGCTTCTTCATCTCCTTTGCCTTCTCCTCTGCATCTTTGCTTTGCCTCACTTCAACTGGAATAGGTAGTAAATCAATGGGGCTTAAAGGATTAACCCCATAATTCACTTCGAATGGAGAGCACTTCGTGGCATATGTAGGTGATCTATTATAAGCAAATTCTGCATGTGCTAGCTTTAGATCCCAATCTTTCTGTGACTTGTTAACTAGAGTCCTGAGGAGAATAGTAAGTGTCCTGTTTGTCACCTCCGTTTGACCATCAGTTTGTGGATGCGCCGTGGTACTAAAGAGGAGTTTAGTACCTAGGAGCTTCCATAAAGTCTTCCAAAAGAAACTGAGGAACTTAACATCCTTATCAGAAACAATAGTTTTCGGTACACCATGTAATCTAATGATCTCCTTGAAGTACAAATCAGCTACATGAATTGCATCATCCGTCTTGTTGCAAGCAATGAAATGAGCCATCTTTGAGAATCGATCCACCACCACCATAATAGCATCTCTTTGCCTTTGAGTCCTAGGCAAGGCCACAATGAAATCCATACTAACATCTTCCCATGGATGATTAGGAACTAGAAGTGGAGTATAGAGCCCTTGATGAAAAGAAGTCTTGGCCTTTTGACATATAGAACATCGAGCTAGAACTGAGTTAACATCACCTGCAAGTTTTGGCCAATAAAAGTGTTCCTGTAAAACATCCACAGTTTTGTTAATACCAAAATGTCCTGCTAGGCCTCCTCCATGAACCTCCTTGATGAGCAAATCCCTTAGTGAGCACTTAGGGATATAAAGCTTATTATTTCGGAAGAGAAAACCATCTAGAACCGAAAAAGCTCCATGAGAACCATCCTTGCACGCTTCTATCAATGGTGAAAAATCTGGATCATCATAATAAAGCTCCTTAATATGAGTGAAGCCAAGAACTCGAGCCTCCATTAGAGAAAGCATAGAATGCCTCCTAGATAATGCATCTGCAACCACATTAGAAACTCCAGTTTTGTACTTTAAAACAAAATCAAAAGATTGAAGGAACTCCACCCATTTAGCATGTCGTGAACTGAGCTTATGTTGTCCATTAATGTACTTCAAAGCTTGATGATCTGAATGCAACACAAACTGAGCTGGCCTAAGATAATGAGTCCAATAAGTGAAGGCACGAACAATAGCATAGAACTCTTTATCATAGGTGCTGTAGTTGAGCTTGGCATGATTGAGCTTCTCACTGAAATAGGCTATGGGATGCCCTCCTTGTTGTAAAACAGCTCCAATCCCTACGCCACTTGCATCACATTCCACTTCAAACACTTTCTTGAAATCTGGTAAGGCTAGAACAGGCGCCTCACAAAGCTTGTTTTTCAACTGATCAAATGCTTCCTGAGCTGCTGGAGTCAAGTGAAAGAACCCCCTTTGATACATTCGGTCAGTGGAGCCAAAATAGTACTAAAACCTTTGATGAATCTCCTGTAAAAAGATGCCAATCCATGAAAACTTCGAACTTCTGTGATGGACTTTGGAATTGGCCATGATTTGATTGCCTCCACCTTGGATTCATCCATAGAAATACCCTGAGATGAAATAATGAAGCCAAGAAAAGACACACTAGAAGTGAAGAATTCACACTTCTCCATCTTTGCATATAGCTTCTTTTCCCTTAGCTTAAGGAAAACCTTCTTCAGATGAATAAAATGATCCTGTTCATTGTTGCTATACACAAGAATATCATCAAAATAAACCACAACAAATGAACCAATGAAGGGACGAAGTACCTCATGCATGAGCCTCATGAAAGTGCTAGGAGCATTAGTTAAACCAAATGGCATAACACGCCACTCATATAACCCACTCTTAGTCTTAAAGGCTGTTTTCCATTCATCCCCTTCCTTGATTCGAATCTGATGATAACCACTATGCAAATCTATCTTGGAGAATATAGTAGCACCATGTAATTCATCGAGCAAATCATCAAGCCTAGGAATAGGATACCTATACTTGATGGTAATGTTGTTTATAGCCCTGCAATCTACACACATACGCATAGTTCCATCCATCTTTGGAACCAAAATATAAGGAACAACACATGGACTAAGACTTTCTTGTACAAACCCCTTAGCTAACAATTCAGTAATCTGTTTTTGCAACTCTTTAGCTTCTTCAGGATTACATCTATAAGCTGCCTTGTTAGGTAATGGTGCTCCAGGAACTAAGTCAATTTGATGCTCAATACCCCTACTAGGTGGTAAACCATATGGAAGATCCTAGGGAAAAATATCACTAAAATCGTTCACTAATGGTTTAACCCAATCATGTAATTCACGAGTATTTTCATCATTTGCAGCAAATAACAACAACAAGTACATTTCCTTCCCCTTTTCAATGGCTTTATCAACTTGATGTTTTTGGAGAATTAAGGATTTCTGATTTTTAGCTTTCGAATTGGAGGTTTCTTTCTTAGGCAAATTCAGACCCTTTTTGCTAAGACTAAGTATAATTTTCTTGTTTTCCTGCATGAAAGTGTATGTATTAGTCCTACCATTATGTAAGGTTTCCTTATCAGATTGCCACGGCCTCCCTAAGAGAATATGACATGCATTCATAGGCACTACATCACATAAAACCTTATCATTATACGAATCACCAAAGGAGAAGCTAATTAAAGCTTGTTTTGTTATCTCCACACAGTTACCATCATTAAGCCAATGAAGCTTATATGGTTTAGGATGACTGAAGGTAGGATGATTGAGCTTCTCCACCATAGAACTCGAAGCTAATTAGTGCAACTCCCACCATCAATAATCATGGAACAAATCTTGCCCTTGATTAAGCATTTCGTCTGAAAAATCTGGTCTCGTTGAGATGGTATAGCTTCGGATTCTTTGGAGTGAAGGACCCTCCTTAGAACCAAGCTAAGATGATCATCTCCTTCCACTTCATCAACAAGAACATCTTCATTGCATTCGACCTCCTTTTCAGATTCTTTTTCGTGCTCCTCTTGATCTTTAAGGGCATCTTCTATGTTTTTAATGTCTAGTAAGGTCATTACCCTTCTGTTTGGGCATTGTGCTTGATAATGACCATAACCATGACACTTAAAACATTTGACATCATCCTTCTTGGAAGAACTTTCAGCAACTTTCTTCCCTTTATCAAGAACTTTCGAACCAACTTCATTTTTAGGTGTAAATGGAGATGTAGAAGTAGGCTTCACATAGGAACTAGAACCTCCTTCAGCATAAGAAGTTCCTTTGCTAAATACCTTCTTCTTCTTGTCTTTTTGATGCTTTTCCACCTTAAGAGCCAACCTGAAAAGTTCATCTAAGGTAGAATAAGATTGAAGTTCAAGCTTCTTTTGAATGTCACGATCTAGGCCCTTCACAAAACGAGCCATGGTCTGCTCTTCCCTTTCTTGAACATCCAATTTCATCATCAACTTCTCATATTCATGGATGTATGTCTCGACATTCTTGGTACCTTGAGACAAATCAGAAAGTTGGTTATATAAATCAAGAGTGTAAGTGGAGGGGAGAAACTTAGCTTCCATCTTCTTTTTCAGTTTCTTCCAACTCTTGATTTTCGGCTTATGCTTCCTTTCTCTAGCAAGAGCAACGTTTTCCCACCAAAGGGATGCATAACCCTTTAGTTTAGTGATAGCCAACATGAAAGATTTCGAATCATCATACTCCTTTAACTCGAAAATCCTATTACATCTCAAAACCCATTCCAAGTAAGCGTCAGGATTAAGGTTTCCATCAAACTCTGGAACATCTAACTTGATGTCTCGAAAGTCATATTGTTTTCGTGGCCTCCTTCTTTGATTAGAAGTTTGTGATTGCACTTCTTCACTAGAGTCATAAACAACCTCATTCTCATCTTCAAAGTGCCTTCTTTCATGAACTTCTCTTCGAATTCCAACACTACAACTTCGAAAGGCTTCCATGAGATGTGCCATTTGCTCACTAATTGTAGCCATTTGATTCTCAAGGCCAACTAGCCTTGCTTCATTCAATGTCATGCCCCTTCTAAACTGATTTGGATCTTCATTACCACTGATTTTAACAACCACGAAATTGTATCAAAGATTAGAGGTGAAAAGAGAAGAAAAGAGATGTGTTTGGGCTTAGAATTGGTTTCGGTTTTGGGGGGGATAAGTGTATGAGTTTAGGAAGTGATTATAGGATGATTAGAGGGTTAAAAGAATGCTCTTAAACTAACCAAAGCTCTGATACCAAATGATGCATATAGCATTTCATAGGCAAGAGCATTCGTTGGTTAAGAACCGAAGAAACAACTTTTGCATCAAGCCTTGTTGGAACCGTGCCAACAACCACCACTTTCACTAGCCTTAGAACCACCAAACTAGGCCACCAATGTCAAAGAAGAACTCTTGGTGCAACCTTGCTTTGTTAAATTAGTAACTAATCTACGTTAGTTAGCTAATTAACTCAAAGACTTGAATTAGGACAAACTGTCCAGTTTTTACTCTAAGCGCACAGCTCAAAGAAATGAGTATAACTCTTAATTCATTCAACAAAGTCTAATGAAACTTCTTACATTACAATCCTAACATATAAAGCAGCAATATACCAAAAATTCACGTCATTTGGTGATGTTTTGCTTAGGTAACAAAAGCCATCTTAAAATATTACAAAATCTGGGCCAGTTTTCAGTACCTAGGTGCAATGATTAGGGTATTCTGAGAAACGAAAATATCCTACTGCAAAAAGGAAACTAAGGTAATAAAATAGACATTCTAAGGAAAATATCCTCAAAAATCAGCTCCAAAAGCTTAAGAAAAGCGGCTGCCCGGAACTGAAGAAATGGGACCCAGAAAGACGCCACAGAGCTGCGGTTTTGGATACTTCTTCATGAAGCTCTCATTTCCTATTGATTCTTGCCTCCAACTCTTCACATGCTTGTTGGTGATGTATGTAAGCACACAGGTGAGTCATGTATGGTTGCCTTAGCCAAGAATAAAGCTCAAAAACATGCTCAAAACGTTCCCTAATCCAACCGTATAAAATCTGTTCTTCCAAAACAGTTTCACTAAGCTTACTTTAATGACTTAGAACTAATTAATTAAGCTATTTAATCATAATTCAAGCTTGATTACTAATACTTTATGATGTTAAGATGATCATAAGCATTAATCAACAAGGCTTAAAATAGATTAAGAAGGTGTTAAGCTTAATTAACAATTCGAAGTACTTGCTTGTTCGAAATTGGATTAAGTAAGCTAATGAATTGAATCTCCTTCACCTTAATCTCTTCTTGATGACTCTTTGCTAGGAGACTTGGATTAATCATGGATGCTCCTGCATCATTCTCCCCTGGTTTGGAGAAGTCTTCTTGCAACTCGAAATCTTCTTCCAAATATGGAGCTAAGTCACCCACATTGAAGGTGGCCGAAATGTTGCCCATCTCACTTAGTAGCTCTATCTTGTATGCATTGTTATTGATCTTCTCAAGCACCCTAAATGGACCATCACTCCTTGGCATCAGCTTGTTCTTCCTTCTTGATGGAAATCGTTGCTTCCTTAGGTGCAACCATACCAAGTCCCCGGGCTTGTAAATGACCTCCTTTCGATGCTTGTTAGCTCGGACCTTGTAAGCTTCATTAACCTTCTCAATGCGTGCTCTAATATGTTGGTGAAGCTTCTTCATCTCCTTTGCCTTCTCCTCTGCATCTTTGCTTTGCCTCACTTCAACTGGAATAGGTAGTAAATCAATGGGGCTTAAAGGATTAACCCCATAATTCACTTCGAATGGAGAGCACTTCGTGGCATATGTAGGTGATCTATTATAAGCAAATTCTGCATGTGCTAGCTTTAGATCCCAATCTTTCTGTGACTTGTTAACTAGAGTCCTGAGGAGAGTAGTAAGTGTCCTGTTTGTCACCTCCGTTTGACCATCAGTTTGTGGATGCGCCGTGGTACTAAAGAGGAGTTTAGTACCTAGGAGCTTCCATAAAGTCTTCCAAAAGAAACTGAGGAACTTAACATCCTTATCAGAAACAATAGTTTTCGGTACACCATGTAATCTAATGATCTCCTTGAAGTACAAATCAGCTACATGAATTGCATCATCCGTCTTGTTGCAAGCAATGAAATGAGCCATCTTTGAGAATCGATCCACCACCACCATAATAGCATCTCTTTGCCTTTGAGTCCTAGGCAAGGCCACAATGAAATCCATACTAACATCTTCCCATGGCTGATTAGGAACTAGAAGTGGAGTATAGAGCCCTTGATGAAAAGAAGTCTTGGCCTTTTGACATGTAGAACATCGAGCTAGAACTGAGTTAACATCACCTGCAAGTTTTGGCCAATAAAAGTGTTCCTGTAAAACATCCACAGTTTTGTTAATACCAAAATGTCCTGCTAGGCCTCCTCCATGAACCTCCTTGATGAGCAAATCCCTTAGTGAGCACTTAGGGATACAAAGCTTATTATTTCGGAAGAGAAAACCATCTAGAACCGAAAAAGCTCCATGAGAACCATCCTTGCACGCTTCTATCAATGGTGAAAAATCTGGATCATCATAATAAAGCTCCTTAATATGAGTGAAGCCAAGAACTCGAGCCTCCATTAGAGAAAGCATAGAATGCCTCCTAGATAATGCATCTGCAACCACATTAGAAACTCCAGTTTTGTACTTTAAAACAAAATCAAAAGATTGAAGGAACTCCACCCATTTAGCATGTCGTGAACTGAGCTTATGTTGTCCATTAATGTACTTCAAAGCTTGATGATCTGAATGCAACACAAACTGAGCTGGCCTAAGATAATGAGTCCAATAAGTGAAGGCACGAACAATAGCATAGAACTCTTTATCATAGGTGCTGTAGTTGAGCTTGGCATGATTGAGCTTCTCACTGAAATAGGCTATGGGACGCCCTCCTTGTTGTAAAACAGCTCCAATCCCTACGCCACTTGCATCACATTCCACTTCAAACACTTTCTTGAAATCTGGTAAGGCTAGAACAGGCGCCTCACAAAGCTTGTTTTTCAACTGATCAAATGCTTCCTGAGCTGCTGGAGTCAAGTGAAAGAACCCCCTTTGATACATTCGGTCAGTGGAGCCAAAATAGTACTAAAACCTCTGATGAATCTCCTGTAAAAAGATGCCAATCCATGAAAACTTCGAACTTCTGTGATGGACTTTGGAATTGGCCATGATTTGATTGCCTCCACCTTGGATTCATCCATAGAAATACCCTGAGATGAAATAATGAAGCCAAGAAAAGACACACTAGAAGTGAAGAATTCACACTTCTCCATCTTTGCATATAGCTTCTTTTCCCTTAGCTTAAGGAAAACCTTCTTCAGATGAATAAGATGATCCTGTTCATTGTTGCTATACACAAGAATATCATCAAAATAAACCACAACAAATGAACCAATGAAGGGACGAAGTACCTCATGCATGAGCCTCATGAAAGTGCTAGGAGCATTAGTTAAACCAAATGGCATAACACGCCACTCATATAACCCACTCTTAGTCTTAAAGGCTGTTTTCCATTCATCCCCTTCCTTGATTCGAATCTGATGATAACCACTACTCAAATCTATCTTGGAGAATATAGAAGCACCATGTAATTCATCGAGCAAATCATCAAGCCTAGGAATAGGATACCTATACTTGATGGTAATGTTGTTTATAGCCCTGCAATCTACACACATACGCATAGTTCCATCCATCTTTGGAACCAAAATATAAGGAACAACACATGGACTAAGACTTTCTTGTACAAACCCCTTAGCTAACAATTCAGTAATCTGTTTTTGCAACTCTTTAGCTTCTTCAGGATTACATCTATAAGCTGCCTTGTTAGGTAATGGTGCTCCAGGAACTAAGTCAATTTGATGCTCAATACCCCTACTAGGTGGTAAACCATATGGAAGATCCTAGGGAAAAATATCACTAAAATCGTTCACTAATGGTTTAACCCAATCATGTAATTCACGAGTATTTTCATCATTTGCAGCAAATAACAACAACAAGTACATTTCCTTCCCCTTTTCAATGGCTTTATCAACTTGATGTTTTTGGAGAATTAAGGATTTCTGATTTTTAGCTTTCGAATTGGAGGTTTCTTTCTTAGGCAAATTCAGACCCTTTTTGCTAAGACTAAGTATAATTTTCTTGTTTTCCTGCATGAAAGTGTATGTATTAGTCCTACCATTATGTAAGGTTTCCTTATCAGATTGCCACGGCCTCCCTAAGAGAATATGACATGCATTCATAGGCACTACATCACATAAAACCTTATCATTATACGAATCACCAAAGGAGAAGCTAATTAAAGCTTGTTTTGTTATCTCCACACAGTTACCATCATTAAGCCAATGAAGCTTATATGGTTTAGGATGACTGAAGGTAGGATGATTGAGCTTCTCCACCATAGAACTCGAAGCTAATTAGTGCAACTCCCACCATCAATAATCATGGAACAAATCTTGCCCTTGATTAAGCATTTCGTCTGAAAAATCTGGTCTCGTTGAGATGGTATAGCTTCGGATTCTTTGGAGTGAAGGACCCTCCTTAGAACCAAGCTAATATGATCATCTCCTTCCACTTCATCAACAAGAACATCTTCATTGCATTCGACCTCCTTTTCAGATTCTTTTTCGTGCTCCTCTTGATCTTTAAGGGCATCTTCTATGTTTTTAATGTCTAGTAAGGTCATTACCCTTCTGTTTGGGCATTGTGCTTGATAATGACCATAACCATGACACTTAAAACATTTGACATCATCCTTCTTGGAAGAACTTTCAGCAACTTTCTTCCCTTTATCAAGAACTTTCGAACCAACTTCATTTTTAGGTGTAAATGGAGATGTAGAAGTAGGCTTCACATAGGAACTAGAACCTCCTTCAGCATAAGAAGTTCCTTTGCTAAATACCTTCTTCTTCTTGTCTTTTTGATGCTTTTCCACCTTAAGAGCCAACCTGAAAAGTTCATCTAAGGTAGAATAAGATTGAAGTTCAAGCTTCTTTTGAATGTCACGATCTAGGCCCTTCACAAAACGAGCCATGGTCTGCTCTTCCCTTTCTTGAACATCCAATTTCATCATCAACTTCTCATATTCATGGATGTATGTCTCGACATTCTTGGTACCTTGAGACAAATCAGAAAGTTGGTTATATAAATCAAGAGTGTAAGTGGAGGGGAGAAACTTAGCTTCCATCTTCTTTTTCAGTTTCTTCCAACTCTTGATTTTCGGCTTATGCTTCCTTTCTCTAGCAAGAGCAACGTTTTCCCACCAAAGGGATGCATAACCCTTTAGTTTAGTGATAGCCAACATGAAAGATTTCGAATCATCATACTCCTTTAACTCGAAAATCCTATTACATCTCAAAACCCATTCCAAGTAAGCGTCAGGATTAAGGTTTCCATCAAACTCTGGAACATCTAACTTGATGTCTCGAAAGTCATATTGTTTTCGTGGCCTCCTTCTTTGATTAGAAGTTTGTGATTGCACTTCTTCACTAGAGTCATAAACAACCTCATTCTCATCTTCAAAGTGCCTTCTTTCATGAACTTCTCTTCGAATTCCAACACTACAACTTCGAAAGGCTTCCATGAGATGTGCCATTTGCTCACTAATTGTAGCCATTTGATTCTCAAGGCCAACTAGCCTTGCTTCATTCAATGTCATGCCCCTTCTAAACTGATTTGGATCTTCATTACCACTGATTTTAACAACCACGAAATTGTATCAAAGATTAGAGGTGAAAAGAGAAGAAAAGAGATGTGTTTGGGCTTAGAATTGGTTTCGGTTTTGGGGGGGATAAGTGTATGAGTTTAGGAAGTGATTATAGGATGATTAGAGGGTTAAAAGAATGCTCTTAAACTAACCAAAGCTCTGATACCAAATGATGCATATAGCATTTCATAGGCAAGAGCATTCGTTGGTTAAGAACCGAAGAAACAACTTTTGCATCAAGCCTTGTTGGAACCGTGCCAACAACCACCACTTTCACTAGCCTTAGAACCACCAAACTAGGCCACCAATGTCAAAGAAGAACTCTTGGTGCAACCTTGCTTTGTTAAATTAGTAACTAATCTACGTTAGTTAGCTAATTAACTCAAAGACTTGAATTAGGACAAACTGTCCAGTTTTTACTCTAAGCGCACCGCTCAAAGAAATGAGTATAACTCTTAATTCATTCAACAAAGTCTAATGAAACTTCTTACATTACAATCCTAACATATAAAGCAGCAATATGCCAAAAATTCACGTCATTTGGTGATGTTTTGCTTAGGTAACAAAAGCCATCTTAAAATATTACAAAATCTGGGCCAGTTTTCAGTACCTAGGTGCAATGATTAGGGTATTCTGAGAAACGAAAATATCCTACTGCAAAAAGGAAACTAAGGTAATAAAATAGACATTCTAAGGAAAATATCCTCAAAAAATCAGCTCCAAAAGCTTAAGAAAAGCGGCTGCCCGGAACTGAAGAAATGGGACCCAGAAAGACGCCACAGAGCTGCGGTTTTGGATACTTCTTCATGAAGCTCTCATTTCCTATTGATTCTTGCCTCCAACTCTTCACATGCTTGTTGGTGATGTATGTAAGCACACAGGTGAGTCATGTATGGTTGCCTTAGCCAAGAATAAAGCTCAAAAACATGCTCAAAACGTTCCCTAATCCAACCGTATAAAATCTGTTCTTCCAAAACAGTTTCACTAAGCTTACTTTAATGACTTAGAACTAATTAATTAAGCTATTTAATCATAATTCAAGCTTGATTACTAATACTTTATGATGTTAAGATGATCATAAGCATTAATCAACAAGGCTTAAAATAGATTAAGAAGGTGTTAAGCTTAATTAACAATTCGAAGTACTTGCTTGTTCGAAATTGGATTAAGTAAGCTAATGAATTGAATCTCCTTCACCTTAATCTCTTCTTGATGACTCTTTGCTAGGAGACTTGGATTAATCATGGATGCTCCTGCATCATTCTCCCCTGGTTTGGAGAAGTCTTCTTGCAACTCGAAATCTTCTTCCAAATATGGAGCTAAGTCACCCACATTGAAGGTGGCCGAAATGTTGCCCATCTCACTTAGTAGCTCTATCTTGTATGCATTGTTATTGATCTTCTCAAGCACCCTAAATGGACCATCACTCCTTGGCATCAGCTTGTTCTTCCTTCTTGATGGAAATCGTTGCTTCCTTAGGTGCAACCATACCAAGTCCCCGGGCTTGTAAATGACCTCCTTTCGATGCTTGTTAGCTCGGACCTTGTAAGCTTCATTAACCTTCTCAATGCGTGCTCTAATATGTTGGTGAAGCTTCTTCATCTCCTTTGCCTTCTCCTCTGCATCTTTGCTTTGCCTCACTTCAACTGGAATAGGTAGTAAATCAATGGGGCTTAAAGGATTAACCCCATAATTCACTTCGAATGGAGAGCACTTCGTGGCATATGTAGGTGATCTATTATAAGCAAATTCTGCATGTGCTAGCTTTAGATCCCAATCTTTCTGTGACTTGTTAACTAGAGTCCTGAGGAGAGTAGTAAGTGTCCTGTTTGTCACCTCCGTTTGACCATCAGTTTGTGGATGCGCCGTGGTACTAAAGAGGAGTTTAGTACCTAGGAGCTTCCATAAAGTCTTCCAAAAGAAACTGAGGAACTTAACATCCTTATCAGAAACAATAGTTTTCGGTACACCATGTAATCTAATGATCTCCTTGAAGTACAAATCAGCTACATGAATTGCATCATCCGTCTTGTTGCAAGCAATGAAATGAGCCATCTTTGAGAATCGATCCACCACCACCATAATAGCATCTCTTTGCCTTTGAGTCCTAGGCAAGGCCACAATGAAATCCATACTAACATCTTCCCATGGCTGATTAGGAACTAGAAGTGGAGTATAGAGCCCTTGATGAAAAGAAGTCTTGGCCTTTTGACATGTAGAACATCGAGCTAGAACTGAGTTAACATCACCTGCAAGTTTTGGCCAATAAAAGTGTTCCTGTAAAACATCCACAGTTTTGTTAATACCAAAATGTCCTGCTAGGCCTCCTCCATGAACCTCCTTGATGAGCAAATCCCTTAGTGAGCACTTAGGGATACAAAGCTTATTATTTCGGAAGAGAAAACCATCTAGAACCGAAAAAGCTCCATGAGAACCATCCTTGCACGCTTCTATCAATGGTGAAAAATCTGGATCATCATAATAAAGCTCCTTAATATGAGTGAAGCCAAGAACTCGAGCCTCCATTAGAGAAAGCATAGAATGCCTCCTAGATAATGCATCTGCAACCACATTAGAAACTCCAGTTTTGTACTTTAAAACAAAATCAAAAGATTGAAGGAACTCCACCCATTTAGCATGTCGTGAACTGAGCTTATGTTGTCCATTAATGTACTTCAAAGCTTGATGATCTGAATGCAACACAAACTGAGCTGGCCTAAGATAATGAGTCCAATAAGTGAAGGCACGAACAATAGCATAGAACTCTTTATCATAGGTGCTGTAGTTGAGCTTGGCATGATTGAGCTTCTCACTGAAATAGGCTATGGGACGCCCTCCTTGTTGTAAAACAGCTCCAATCCCTACGCCACTTGCATCACATTCTACTTCAAACACTTTCTTGAAATCTGGTAAGGCTAGAACAGGCGCCTCACAAAGCTTGTTTTTCAACTGATCAAATGCTTCCTGAGCTGCTGGAGTCAAGTGAAAGAACCCCCTTTGATACATTCGGTCAGTGGAGCCAAAATAGTACTAAAACCTCTGATGAATCTCCTGTAAAAAGATGCCAATCCATGAAAACTTCGAACTTCTGTGATGGACTTTGGAATTGGCCATGATTTGATTGCCTCCACCTTGGATTCATCCATAGAAATACCCTGAGATGAAATAATGAAGCCAAGAAAAGACACACTAGAAGTGAAGAATTCACACTTCTCCATCTTTGCATATAGCTTCTTTTCCCTTAGCTTAAGGAAAACCTTCTTCAGATGAATAAGATGATCCTGTTCATTGTTGCTATACACAAGAATATCATCAAAATAAACCACAACAAATGAACCAATGAAGGGATGAAGTACCTCATGCATGAGCCTCATGAAAGTGCTAGGAGCATTAGTTAAACCAAATGGCATAACACGCCACTCATATAACCCACTCTTAGTCTTAAAGGCTGTTTTCCATTCATCCCCTTCCTTGATTCGAATCTGATGATAACCACTACTCAAATCTATCTTGGAGAATATAGAAGCACCATGTAATTCATCGAGCAAATCATCAAGCCTAGGAATAGGATACCTATACTTGATGGTAATGTTGTTTATAGCCCTGCAATCTACACACATACGCATAGTTCCATCCATCTTTGGAACCAAAATATAAGGAACAACACATGGACTAAGACTTTCTTGTACAAACCCCTTAGCTAACAATTCAGTAATCTGTTTTTGCAACTCTTTAGCTTCTTCAGGATTACATCTATAAGCTGCCTTGTTAGGTAATGGTGCTCCAGGAACTAAGTCAATTTGATGCTCAATACCCCTACTAGGTGGTAAACCATATGGAAGATCCTAGGGAAAAATATCACTAAAATCGTTCACTAATGGTTTAACCCAATCATGTAATTCACGAGTTTTTTCATCATTTGCAGCAAATAACAACAACAAGTACATTTCCTTCCCCTTTTCAATGGCTTTATCAACTTGATGTTTTTGGAGAATTAAGGATTTCTGATTTTTAGCTTTCGAATTGGAGGTTTCTTTCTTAGGCAAATTCAGACCCTTTTTGCTAAGACTAAGTATAATTTTCTTGTTTTCCTGCATGAAAGTGTATGTATTAGTCCTACCATTATGTAAGGTTTCCTTATCAGATTGCCACGGCCTCCCTAAGAGAATATGACATGCATTCATAGGCACTACATCACATAAAACCTTATCATTATACGAATCACCAAAGGAGAAGCTAATTAAAGCTTGTTTTGTTATCTCCACATGATGCATAAAGCATTTCATAAACAAGAGCATTCGTTGGTTAAGAACCGAAGAATCAGTTTTGCCTCAAGCCTTGTTGGAACCGTACCAACAACCACCACTTTCACTAGCCTTAGAACCACCAAACTAGGCCACCAATGTCAAAGAAGAACTCTTGGTGCAACCTTGCTTTGTTAAATTAGTAACTAATCTACGTTAGTTAGCTAATTAACTCAAAGACTTTAATTAGGACAAACTGTCCAGTTTTGCTCTAAGCGCACAGCTCAAAGAAATGAGTATAACTCTTAATTCATTCAACAAACTCTAATGAAACTTCTTGCCTTACAAACCTAACATATAAATCAGTAACATACCAAAAATTCACGTCATTTGGTGATGTTTTGCTTAGGTAACAAAAGCCATCTTAAACTATTACAAAAATCTGGCCAGTTTACAGTACCTAGGTGCAATGATTGAGGGATTCTGAGAAACGAAAAAGTCCTACTGCAAAAAGGAAGCTAAGGTATTAAAATAGACATTCTAAGGAAAATATCCTCAAAAAATCAGCTCCAAAAGCTAAAAAAAGACGGCTGCCCAGAACTGATGAAGAGGGGCCCAGAATGACGCCTCCCAGCTGCGGTTTTGGATACTTCTCCATGAAGCTCTCATTTCCTATTGATTCTTGCCTCCAACTCTTCACATGCTTGTTGGTGATGTATGTAAGCACACAGGTGAGTCATGTATGGTTGCCTTAGCCAAGAATAAAGCTCAAAAACGTAGCCAAAACGTGCCCTAAACAAACCGTATAAATTTTGTTCTTCCAAAACAGTTTCACTAAGCTTACTTTAATGACTTAGAACTAACTAATTAAGCTATTTAATCATAATTCAAGCTTTATTACTAATACTTAATGATGTTAAGATGATCATAAGCATTAATCAACAAGGCTTAAAAAAGATTAAGAAGTTGTTAAGCTTAATTAACAATTCGAAGTACTTGTTTGTTCGAAATTGGATTAAGTAAGCTAATGAACTGAATCTCCTTCACCTTAATCTCTTCTTGATGACTCTT
Organism: Patellifolia procumbens; assembly: GCA_947645195.1. Classification (NCBI taxonomy): domain Eukaryota; kingdom Viridiplantae; phylum Streptophyta; class Magnoliopsida; order Caryophyllales; family Amaranthaceae; genus Patellifolia; species Patellifolia procumbens. The sequence goes on from CANSGD010001419.1 coordinate 348,758, forward strand.
TGTTAGGAGACTTGGATTGATCATGGATGCTCCTGCATCATTCTCCCCTGGTTTGGAGAAGTCTTCTTGTAACTCAAAATCTTCCTCTAAATATGGAGCTAAATCACCCACATTGAAGGTGGCCGAAATGTTGCCCATCTCACTTGGTAGTTCTATCTTGTATGCATTGTTATTGATCTTTTCAAGCACCCTAAATGGACCATCACTCCTTGGCATCAGCTTGTTCTTCCTTCTTGATGGAAATCGTTCCTTCCTTAGGTGCAACCATACCAAGTCCCCGGGCTTGTAAATGACCTCCTTTCGATGCTTGTTAGCTCGGACCTTGTAAGCTTCATTAACCTTCTCAATGCGTGCTCTAATCTGTTGGTGAAGCTTTTTCATCTCCTTTGCCTTCTCCTCTGCATCTATGCTTTGTCTCACTTCAACTGGAATAGGTAGTAAATCAATGGGGCTTAAAGGATTAACCCCATAGTTCACTTCGAATGGAGAGCACTTCGTGGCATATGTAGGTGATCTATTATAAGCAAATTCTGCATGTGCTAGCTTTAGATCCCAATCTTTCTGTGACTTGTTAACTAGAGTCCTGAGTAGAGTAGTAAGTGTCCTGTTTGTAACCTCCGTTTGACCATCAGTTTGTGGATTTGTGGTACTAAAGAAGAGCTTAGTACCTAGGAGCTTCCATAAAGTCTTCCAAAAGAAACTGAGGAACTTAACATCCTTATCAGAAACAATAGTCTTCGGTACTCCATGTAATCTAATGATCTCCTTGAAGTACAAATCAGCTACATGAATTGCATCATCCGTCTTGTTGCAAGCAATGAAATGAGCCATCTTTGAGAATCGATCCACCACCACCATAATAGCATCTCTTTGCCTTTGAGTCCTAGGCAACGCCACAATGAAATCCATACTAACATCTTCCCATGGCTGATTAGGAACTGGAAGTGGAGTATAGAGCCCTTGATGAAAAGAACTCTTGGCCTTTTGACATGTAGAACATCGAGCTAGAACTGAGTGAACATCACCTGCCAATTTTGGCCAATAAAAGTGTTCCTGCAAAACATCCACAGTTTTGTTAATACCAAAATGCCCTGCTAGGCCTCCTCCATGAACTTCCTTGATGAGTAAATCCCTTAGTGAGCACTTAGGGATACAAAGCTTATTATTTCGGAAGAGAAAACCATCTAGAACCGAATAAGCTCCATGAGAACCATCCTTGCACGCTTCTATCAATGGTGAAAAATCTGGATCATCATAATAAAGCTCCTTAATATGAGTGAAGCCAAGAACTCGAGCCTCCATTAGAGAAAGCATAGAATGCCTCCTAGATAATGCATCTGCAACCACATTAGAAACTCCAGTTTTGTATTTTAAAACAAAATCAAAAGATTGAAGGAACTCCACCCATTTAGCATGTCGAGAACTGAGCTTATGTTGTCCATTAATGTACTTCAAAGCTTGGTGATCTGAATGCAACACAAACTGAGCTGGCCTAAGATAATGAGTCCAATAAGTCAAAGCACGAATAATAGCATAGAACTCTTTATCATAGGTGCTGTAGTTTAGCTTGGCATGATTGAGCTTCTCACTGAAATAGGCTATGGGACGCCCTCCTTGTTGTAAAACAGCTCCAATCCCTACGCCACTTGCATCACATTCCACTTCAAACACTTTCTTGAAATCTGGTAAGGCTAGAACAGGCGCCTCACAAAGCTTGCTTTTCAACTGATCAAATGCTTCCTGAGCTGCTGGAGTCCAAGTGAAAGAACCCCCTTTGATACATTCGGTCAGTGGAGCCAAAATAGTACTAAAACCTCTGATGAATCTCCTGTAAAAAGATGCCAATCCATGAAAACTTCGAACTTCTGTGATGGACTTTGGAATTGGCCATGATTTGATTGCCTCCACCTTGGATTCATCCATAGAAATACCCTGAGATGAAATAATGAAACCAAGAAAAGACACACTAGAAGTGAAGAATTCACACTTCTCCATCTTTGCATATAGCTTCTTTTCCCTTAACTTAAGGAAAACCTTCTTCAGATGAATAAGATGATCCTGTTCACTGTTGCTATACACAAGAATATCATCAAAATAAACCACAACAAACGAACCAATGAAAGGACGAAGTACCTCATGCATGAGCCTCATGAAAGTACTAGGAGCATTAGTTAAACCAAATGGCATAACACGCCACTCATATAACCCACTCTTAGTCTTAAAGGCTGTTTTCCATTCATCCCCTTCCTTGATTCGAATCTGATGATAACCACTACGCAAATCTATCTTGGAGAATATAGTAGCACCATGTAATTCATCGAGCAAATCATCAAGCCTAGGAATAGGATACCTATACTTGATGGTAATGTTGTTTATAGCCCTGCAATCTACACACATACGCACAGTTCCATCCTTCTTTGGAACCAAAATAACAGGAACAGCACATGGACTAAGACTTTCTTGTACAAATCCCTTAGCTAACAATTCTGTAATCTGTTTTTGCAACTCTTTAGCTTCTTCAGGATTACATCTATAAGCTGCCTTATTAGGTAATGGTGCTCCAGGAACTAAGTCAATTTGATGCTCAATACCCCTACTAGGTGGTAAACCATATGGAAGATCCTCGGGAAAAATATCACTAAAATCGTTCACTAATGGTTTAACCCAATCATGTAATTCACGAGTATTTTCATCATTTGCAGCAACTAATAACAACAAGTACATTTCCTTCCCCTTTTCAATGGCCTTATCAACTTGGTGTTTTTGGAGAATTAAGGATTTCTGATTTTTAGCCTTTGAATTAGAGGTTTCTTTCTTAGGCAAATTCGGACCCTTTTTGCTAGGACTAAGTATAATTTTCTTGTTTTCATGCATGAAAGTGTATGTATTAGTCCTACCATTATGTAAGGTTTCCTTATCAGATTGCCACGGCCTCCCTAAGAGAATATGACATGCATTCATAGGCACTACATCACATAAAACCTTATCATTATACGAATCACCAAAAGAGAAGCTAATTAAAGCTTGTTTTGTTACCTCCACACAGTTACCATCATTAAGCCAATGAAGCTTATATGGTTTAGGATGACTGAAGGTAGGATGATTGAGCTTCTCCACCATAGAACTCGAAGCTACATTAGTGCAACTCCCACCATCAATAATCATGGAACAAATCTTGCCCTTGATTAAGCATTTTGTCTGAAAAATCTGGTCTCGTTGAGATGGTATAGCTTCGGCTTCTTTGGAGTGAAGGACCCTCCTTAGAACCAAGCTAAGATGATCATCTCCTTCCACTTCATCAACAAGAACATCTTCATTGCATTCATCCTCCTTTTCAGATTCTTTTTCGTGCTCCTCTTGATCTTTAAGGGCATCTTCTATGTTTTTAATGTCTAATAAGGTCATTACCCTTCTGTTTGGGCATTGTGCTTGATAATGACCATAACCATGACACTTAAAACATTTAATATCATCCTTCTTGGAAGAACTTTCAGCAACTTTCTTCCCTTTATCAAGAAATTTCGAACTAGCTTCATTTTTAGGTGTAAATGGAGATGTCGAAGTAGGCTTTACATACGAACTAGAACCTCCTTTAGCATAAGAAGTTCCTTTGCTAAATACCTTCTTCTTCTTGTCCTTTTGATGCTTTTCCACCTTAAGAGCCAACCTGAAAAGTTCATCTAAAGTAGAATAAGATTGAAGCTCAAGCTTCTTTTGGATGTCACGATCTAGGCCCTTCACAAAACGAGCCATGGTCTGCTCTTCCCTTTCTTGAACATCCAATTTCATCATCAACTTTTCATATTCATGGATGTATGTCTCGACATTCTTGGTACCTTGGAACAAATCAGAAAGTTGGTTATATAAATCAAGAGTGTAAGTGGAGGGGGAGAAACTTAGCTTCCATCTTCTTTTTCAGTTTCTTCCAGCTCTTGATTTTCGGCTTATGCTTCCTTTCTCTAGCAAGAGCAACGTTTTCCCACCAAAGGGATGCATAACCCTTTAGCTTAGTGATAGCCAACTTGAAAGATTTCGAATCATCATACTCCTTTAGCTCGAAAATCCTATTACATCTCGAAACCCATTCCAAATAAGCATCCGGATTAAGGTTTCCATCAAATTCTGGAACATCTAACTTGATGTCTCGATAATCATCTTGTTTTCGTGGCCTCCTTCTTTGATTAGAAGTTTGTGATTGTACTTCTTCACTAGAGTCATAAACAACCTCATTCTCATCTTCAAAGTGCCTCCTTTCATGAACTTCTCTTCGAACTCCAACACTAGAACTTCGAAAAGCTTCCATGAGATTTGCCATTTGCTCACTAATTGTAGCCATTTGATTCTCAAGGCCAACTAACCTTGCTTCATTCAATGTCATGCCCCTTCTAAACTGATTTGGATCTTCACCACCACTCATTTTAACAACCACTAAGTTGTATCAAAGATTAGAGGTGAAAAGAGAAGAAAAGAGATGTGTTTGGGCTTAGAATTGATTTCGGTTTTGGGGGGATAAGTGTATGAGTTTAGGAAGTGATTATGGGATGATTAGAGGGTTAAAAGAATGCTCTTAAACTAACCAAAGCTCTGATACCAAATGATGCATAAAGCATTTCATAAACAAGAGCATTCGTTGGTTAAGAACCGAAGAATCAGTTTTGCCTCAAGCCTTGTTGGAACCGTACCAACAACCACCACTTTCACTAGCCTTAGAACCACCAAACTAGGCCACCAATGTCAAAGAAGAACTCTTGGTGCAACCTTGCTTTGTTAAATTAGTAACTAATCTACGTTAGTTAGCTAATTAACTCAAAGACTTTAATTAGGACAAACTGTCCAGTTTTGCTCTAAGCGCACAGCTCAAAGAAATGAGTATAACTCTTAATTCATTCAACAAACTCTAATGAAACTTCTTGCCTTACAAACCTAACATATAAATCAGTAACATACCAAAAATTCACGTCATTTGGTGATGTTTTGCTTAGGTAACAAAAGCCATCTTAAACTATTACAAAAATCTGGCCAGTTTACAGTACCTAGGTGCAATGATTGAGGGATTCTGAGAAACGAAAAAGTCCTACTGCAAAAAGGAAGCTAAGGTATTAAAATAGACATTCTAAGGAAAATATCCTCAAAAAATCAGCTCCAAAAGCTAAAAAAAGACGGCTGCCCAGAACTGATGAAGAGGGGCCCAGAATGACGCCTCCCAGCTGCGGTTTTGGATACTTCTCCATGAAGCTCTCATTTCCTATTGATTCTTGCCTCCAACTCTTCACATGCTTGTTGGTGATGTATGTAAGCACACAGGTGAGTCATGTATGGTTGCCTTAGCCAAGAATAAAGCTCAAAAACGTAGCCAAAACGTGCCCTAAACAAACCGTATAAATTCTGTTCTTCCAAAACAGTTTCACTAAGCTTACTTTAATGACTTAGAACTAACTAATTAAGCTATTTAATCATAATTCAAGCTTTATTACTAATACTTAATGATGTTAAGATGATCATAAGCATTAATCAACAAGGCTTAAAAAAGATTAAGAAGTTGTTAAGCTTAATTAACAATTCGAAGTACTTGTTTGTTCGAAATTGGATTAAGTAAGCTAATGAACTGAATCTCCTTCACCTTAATCTCTTCTTGATGACTCTTTGTTAGGAGACTTGGATTGATCATGGATGCTCCTGCATCACCACACAGTTACCATCATTAAGCCAATGAAGCTTATATGGTTTAGGATGACTGAAGGTAGGATGATTGAGCTTCTCCACCATAGAACTCGAAGCTAATTAGTGCAACTCCCACCATCAATAATCATGGAACAAATCTTGCCCTTGATTAAGCATTTCGTCTGAAAAATCTGGTCTCGTTGAGATGGTATAGCTTCGGATTCTTTGGAGTGAAGGACCCTCCTTAGAACCAAGCTAAGATGATCATCTCCTTCCACTTCATCAACAAGAACATCTTCATTGCATTCGACCTCCTTTTCAGATTCTTTTTCGTGCTCCTCTTGATCTTTAAGGGCATCTTCTATGTTTTTAATGTCTAGTAAGGTCATTACCCTTCTGTTTGGGCATTGTGCTTGATAATGACCATAACCATGACACTTAAAACATTTGACATCATCCTTCTTGGAAGAACTTTCAGCAACTTTCTTCCCTTTATCAAGAACTTTCGAACCAACTTCATTTTTAGGTGTAAATGGAGATGTAGAAGTAGGCTTCACATAGGAACTAGAACCTCCTTCAGCATAAGAAGTTCCTTTGCTAAATACCTTCTTCTTCTTGTCTTTTTGATGCTTTTCCACCTTAAGAGCCAACCTGAAAAGTTCATCTAAGGTAGAATAAGATTGAAGTTCAAGCTTCTTTTGAATGTCACGATCTAGGCCCTTCACAAAACGAGCCATGGTCTGCTCTTCCCTTTCTTGAACATCCAATTTCATCATCAACTTCTCATATTCATGGATGTATGTCTCGACATTCTTGGTACCTTGAGACAAATCAGAAAGTTGGTTATATAAATCAAGAGTGTAAGTGGAGGGGAGAAACTTAGCTTCCATCTTCTTTTTCAGTTTCTTCCAACTCTTGATTTTCGGCTTATGCTTCCTTTCTCTAGCAAGAGCAACGTTTTCCCACCAAAGGGATGCATAACCCTTTAGTTTAGTGATAGCCAACATGAAAGATTTCGAATCATCATACTCCTTTAACTCGAAAATCCTATTACATCTCAAAACCCATTCCAAGTAAGCGTCAGGATTAAGGTTTCCATCAAACTCTGGAACATCTAACTTGATGTCTCGAAAGTCATATTGTTTTCGTGGCCTCCTTCTTTGATTAGAAGTTTGTGATTGCACTTCTTCACTAGAGTCATAAACAACCTCATTCTCATCTTCAAAGTGCCTTCTTTCATGAACTTCTCTTCGAATTCCAACACTACAACTTCGAAAGGCTTCCATGAGATGTGCCATTTGCTCACTAATTGTAGCCATTTGATTCTCAAGGCCAACTAGCCTTGCTTCATTCAATGTCATACCCCTTCTAAACTGATTTGGATCTTCATTACCACTGATTTTAACAACCACAAAATTGTATCAAAGATTAGAGGTGAAAAGAGAAGAAAAGAGATGTGTTTGGGCTTAGAATTGGTTTCGGTTTTGGGGGGGATAAGTGTATGAGTTTAGGAAGTGATTATAGGATGATTAGAGGGTTAAAAGAATGCTCTTAAACTAACCAAAGCTCTGATACCAAATGATGCATATAGCATTTCATAGGCAAGAGCATTCGTTGGTTAAGAACCGAAGAAACAACTTTTGCATCAAGCCTTGTTGGAACCGTGCCAACAACCACCACTTTCACTAGCCTTAGAACCACCAAACTAGGCCACCAATGTCAAAGAAGAACTCTTGGTGCAACCTTGCTTTGTTAAATTAGTAACTAATCTACGTTAGTTAGCTAATTAACTCAAAGACTTGAATTAGGACAAACTGTCCAGTTTTTACTCTAAGCGCACAGCTCAAAGAAATGAGTATAACTCTTAATTCATTCAACAAAGTCTAATGAAACTTCTTACATTACAATCCTAACATATAAAGCAGCAATATACCAAAAATTCACGTCATTTGGTGATGTTTTGCTTAGGTAACAAAAGCCATCTTAAAATATTACAAAATCTGGGCCAGTTTTCAGTACCTAGGTGCAATGATTAGGGTATTCTGAGAAACGAAAATATCCTACTGCAAAAAGGAAACTAAGGTAATAAAATAGACATTCTAAGGAAAATATCCTCAAAAAATCAGCTCCAAAAGCTTAAGAAAAGCGGCTGCCCGGAACTGAAGAAATGGGACCCAGAAAGACGCCACAGAGCTGCGGTTTTGGATACTTCTTCATGAAGCTCTCATTTCCTATTGATTCTTGCCTCCAACTCTTCACATGCTTGTTGGTGATGTATGTAAGCACACAGGTGAGTCATGTATGGTTGCCTTAGCCAAGAATAAAGCTCAAAAACATGCTCAAAACGTTCCCTAATCCAACCGTATAAAATCTGTTCTTCCAAAACAGTTTCACTAAGCTTACTTTAATGACTTAGAACTAATTAATTAAGCTATTTAATCATAATTCAAGCTTGATTACTAATACTTTATGATGTTAAGATGATCATAAGCATTAATCAACAAGGCTTAAAATAGATTAAGAAGGTGTTAAGCTTAATTAACAATTCGAAGTACTTGCTTGTTCGAAATTGGATTAAGTAAGCTAATGAATTGAATCTCCTTCACCTTAATCTCTTCTTGATGACTCTTTGCTAGGAGACTTGGATTAATCATGGATGCTCCTGCATCATTCTCCCCTGGTTTGGAGAAGTCTTCTTGCAACTCGAAATCTTCTTCCAAATATGGAGCTAAGTCACCCACATTGAAGGTGGCCGAAATGTTGCCCATCTCACTTAGTAGCTCTATCTTGTATGCATTGTTATTGATCTTCTCAAGCACCCTAAATGGACCATCACTCCTTGGCATCAGCTTGTTCTTCCTTCTTGATGGAAATCGTTGCTTCCTTAGGTGCAACCATACCAAGTCCCCGGGCTTGTAAATGACCTCCTTTCGATGCTTGTTAGCTCGGACCTTGTAAGCTTCATTAACCTTCTCAATGCGTGCTCTAATATGTTGGTGAAGCTTCTTCATCTCCTTTGCCTTCTCCTCTGCATCTTTGCTTTGCCTCACTTCAACTGGAATAGGTAGTAAATCAATGGGGCTTAAAGGATTAACCCCATAATTCACTTCGAATGGAGAGCACTTCGTGGCATATGTAGGTGATCTATTATAAGCAAATTCTGCATGTGCTAGCTTTAGATCCCAATCTTTCTGTGACTTGTTAACTAGAGTCCTGAGGAGAGTAGTAAGTGTCCTGTTTGTCACCTCCGTTTGACCATCAGTTTGTGGATGCGCCGTGGTACTAAAGAGGAGTTTAGTACCTAGGAGCTTCCATAAAGTCTTCCAAAAGAAACTGAGGAACTTAACATCCTTATCAGAAACAATAGTTTTCGGTACACCATGTAATCTAATGATCTCCTTGAAGTACAAATCAGCTACATGAATTGCATCATCCGTCTTGTTGCAAGCAATGAAATGAGCCATCTTTGAGAATCGATCCACCACCACCATAATAGCATCTCTTTGCCTTTGAGTCCTAGGCAAGGCCACAATGAAATCCATACTAACATCTTCCCATGGCTGATTAGGAACTAGAAGTGGAGTATAGAGCCCTTGATGAAAAGAAGTCTTGGCCTTTTGACATGTAGAACATCGAGCTAGAACTGAGTTAACATCACCTGCAAGTTTTGGCCAATAAAAGTGTTCCTGTAAAACATCCACAGTTTTGTTAATACCAAAATGTCCTGCTAGGCCTCCTCCATGAACCTCCTTGATGAGCAAATCCCTTAGTGAGCACTTAGGGATACAAAGCTTATTATTTCGGAAGAGAAAACCATCTAGAACCGAAAAAGCTCCATGAGAACCATCCTTGCACGCTTCTATCAATGGTGAAAAATCTGGATCATCATAATAAAGCTCCTTAATATGAGTGAAGCCAAGAACTCGAGCCTCCATTAGAGAAAGCATAGAATGCCTCCTAGATAATGCATCTGCAACCACATTAGAAACTCCAGTTTTGTACTTTAAAACAAAATCAAAAGATTGAAGGAACTCCACCCATTTAGCATGTCGTGAACTGAGCTTATGTTGTCCATTAATGTACTTCAAAGCTTGATGATCTGAATGCAACACAAACTGAGCTGGCCTAAGATAATGAGTCCAATAAGTGAAGGCACGAACAATAGCATAGAACTCTTTATCATAGGTGCTGTAGTTGAGCTTGGCATGATTGAGCTTCTCACTGAAATAGGCTATGGGACGCCCTCCTTGTTGTAAAACAGCTCCAATCCCTACGCCACTTGCATCACATTCCACTTCAAACACTTTCTTGAAATCTGGTAAGGCTAGAACAGACGCCTCACAAAGCTTGTTTTTCAACTGATCAAATGCTTCCTGAGCTGCTGGAGTCAAGTGAAAGAACCCCCTTTGATACATTCGGTCAGTGGAGCCAAAATAGTACTAAAACCTCTGATGAATCTCCTGTAAAAAGATGCCAATCCATGAAAACTTCGAACTTCTGTGATGGACTTTGGAATTGGCCATGATTTGATTGCCTCCACCTTGGATTCATCCATAGAAATACCCTGAGATGAAATAATGAAGCCAAGAAAAGACACACTAGAAGTGAAGAATTCACACTTCTCCATCTTTGCATATAGCTTCTTTTCCCTTAGCTTAAGGAAAACCTTCTTCAGATGAATAAGATGATCCTGTTCATTGTTGTTATACACAAGAATATCATCAAAATAAACCACAACAAATGAACCAATGAAGGGACGAAGTACCTCATGCATGAGCCTCATGAAAGTGCTAGGAGCATTAGTTAAACCAAATGGCATAACACGCCACTCATATAACCCACTCTTAGTCTTAAAGGCTGTTTTCCATTCATCCCCTTCCTTGATTCGAATCTGATGATAACCACTACTCAAATCTATCTTGGAGAATATAGAAGCACCATGTAATTCATCGAGCAAATCATCAAGCCTAGGAATAGGATACCTATACTTGATGGTAATGTTGTTTATAGCCCTGCAATCTACACACATACGCATAGTTCCATCCATCTTTGGAACCAAAATATAAGGAACAACACATGGACTAAGACTTTCTTGTACAAACCCCTTAGCTAACAATTCAGTAATCTGTTTTTGCAACTCTTTAGCTTCTTCAGGATTACATCTATAAGCTGCCTTGTTAGGTAATGGTGCTCCAGGAACTAAGTCAATTTGATGCTCAATACCCCTACTAGGTGGTAAACCATATGGAAGATCCTAGGGAAAAATATCACTAAAATCGTTCACTAATGGTTTAACCCAATCATGTAATTCACGAGTATTTTCATCATTTGCAGCAAATAACAACAACAAGTACATTTCCTTCCCCTTTTCAATGGCTTTATCAACTTGATGTTTTTGGAGAATTAAGGATTTCTGATTTTTAGCTTTCGAATTGGAGGTTTCTTTCTTAGGCAAATTCAGACCCTTTTTGCTAAGACTAAGTATAATTTTCTTGTTTTCCTGCATGAAAGTGTATGTATTAGTCCTACCATTATGTAAGGTTTCCTTATCAGATTGCCACGGCCTCCCTAAGAGAATATGACATGCATTCATAGGCACTACATCACATAAAACCTTATCATTATACGAATCACCAAAGGAGAAGCTAATTAAAGCTTGTTTTGTTATCTCCACACAGTTACCATCATTAAGCCAATGAAGCTTATATGGTTTAGGATGACTGAAGGTAGGATGATTGAGCTTCTCCACCATAGAACTCGAAGCTAATTAGTGCAACTCCCACCATCAATAATCATGGAACAAATCTTGCCCTTGATTAAGCATTTCGTCTGAAAAATCTGGTCTCGTTGAGATGGTATAGCTTCGGATTCTTTGGAGTGAAGGACCCTCCTTAGAACCAAGCTAAGATGATCATCTCCTTCCACTTCATCAACAAGAACATCTTCATTGCATTCGACCTCCTTTTCAGATTCTTTTTCGTGCTCCTCTTGATCTTTAAGGGCATCTTCTATGTTTTTAATGTCTAGTAAGGTCATTACCCTTCTGTTTGGGCATTGTGCTTGATAATGACCATAACCATGACACTTAAAACATTTGACATCATCCTTCTTGGAAGAACTTTCAGCAACTTTCTTCCCTTTATCAAGAACTTTCGAACCAACTTCATTTTTAGGTGTAAATGGAGATGTAGAAGTAGGCTTCACATAGGAACTAGAACCTCCTTCAGCATAAGAAGTTCCTTTGCTAAATACCTTCTTCTTCTTGTCTTTTTGATGATTTTCCACCTTAAGAGCCAACCTGAAAAGTTCATCTAAGGTAGAATAAGATTGAAGTTCAAGCTTCTTTTGAATGTCACGATCTAGGCCCTTCACAAAACGAGCCATGGTCTGCTCTTCCCTTTCTTGAACATCCAATTTCATCATCAACTTCTCATATTCATGGATGTATGTCTCGACATTCTTGGTACCTTGAGACAAATCAGAAAGTTGGTTATATAAATCAAGAGTGTAAGTGGAGGGGAGAAACTTAGCTTCCATCTTCTTTTTCAGTTTCTTCCAACTCTTGATTTTCGGCTTATGCTTCCTTTCTCTAGCAAGAGCAACGTTTTCCCACCAAAGGGATGCATAACCCTTTAGTTTAGTGATAGCCAACATGAAAGATTTCGAATCATCATACTCCTTTAACTCGAAAATCCTATTACATCTCAAAACCCATTCCAAGTAAGCGTCAGGATTAAGGTTTCCATCAAACTCTGGAACATCTAACTTGATGTCTCGAAAGTCATATTGTTTTCGTGGCCTCCTTCTTTGATTAGAAGTTTGTGATTGCACTTCTTCACTAGAGTCATAAACAACCTCATTCTCATCTTCAAAGTGCCTTCTTTCATGAACTTCTCTTCGAATTCCAACACTACAACTTCGAAAGGCTTCCATGAGATGTGCCATTTGCTCACTAATTGTAGCCATTTGATTCTCAAGGCCAACTAGCCTTGCTTCATTCAATGTCATGCCCCTTCTAAACTGATTTGGATCTTCATTACCACTGATTTTAACAACCACGAAATTGTATCAAAGATTAGAGGTGAAAAGAGAAGAAAAGAGATGTGTTTGGGCTTAGAATTGGTTTCGGTTTTGGGGGGGATAAGTGTATGAGTTTAGGAAGTGATTATAGGATGATTAGAGGGTTAAAAGAATGCTCTTAAACTAACCAAAGCTCTGATACCAAATGATGCATATAGCATTTCATAGGCAAGAGCATTCGTTGGTTAAGAACCGAAGAAACAACTTTTGCATCAAGCCTTGTTGGAACCGTGCCAACAACCACCACTTTCACTAGCCTTAGAACCACCAAACTAGGCCACCAATGTCAAAGAAGAACTCTTGGTGCAACCTTGCTTTGTTAAATTAGTAACTAATCTACGTTAGTTAGCTAATTAACTCAAAGACTTGAATTAGGACAAACTGTCCAGTTTTTACTCTAAGCACACAGCTCAAAGAAATGAGTATAACTCTTAATTCATTCAACAAAGTCTAATGAAACTTCTTACATTACAATCCTAACATATAAAGCAGCAACATACCAAAAATTCACGTCATTTGGTGATGTTTTGCTTAGGTAACAAAAGCCATCTTAAAATATTACAAAAGCCATCTAATATGTCATTAAATTAACTAAGAGTACATTATATTAACTAGACTCCTAATAAAGCAATAAAGATAGTAACTTAGTCAATAATTAATTAACTAAGCTAAGGACATTTTTAAGGGACTTAAAGGACTCAGTACTCTTAAGAGAATTTAGAACATCCCTTAACACACAAGCAACCATGTTCTTGGTCTTGGAATCAATGGAGCTAGATGGACCTCCATCATTGTTATATTCTGGCTATGCTCTAGGCAGAATAGGTTGGATTATGAATTTAATTGATAGTTAAGCTTTACTTAATTTAACTTAGATACAGAAATCACCACTAAGTCAATATTAAGGTCCTAAGAACACCACTTGATTCAAGCTCGAAATCAAGCTAGCATAGGCGCTTGGATTAATGATGAATTAATCAAAGCAAAAATAAACTCGAAAGTTCAATGTATAAAACGTCTAATGAATGTTATTAATGACTCAAGCCCTTTAAATACATGTCCTTGACTCTCTAAAAGATAATTACTGAAAATAAAAAGAAATAATTAAACTAATTAAGATAAAACCTATCCTAACTAGGGTTGAAATCGATCCACCTCACTCCCCTCCATTTGTGACGCCATCTTGGACCATTTTCCTTGATATTCTCACTTATCCCTTCAAAGTATGACACCAAACCCTAATCTGATTAGGTTAGGCGCCTAAGATAAGCTTTAGAGGGAAAATGATTCCTTTTCCTTGATCCTTGTAGCTTGGCCGCCCATTTTGTGCAAAAGATAGGCTTTGGGCGCCCATTTTGTGTAGAAGATAGAAGGGAATGTCTATCTTATCTTTAGTAAACCCTAGGCGCCATTTTATGATATGTTAGGCGCCATTTTCCTCATTTTCCTTGCTTCAACCGTCCTTGCCTTCCTTTGTAACCCTAGTTGACTTTCTACTTTCTAGAAATGGAAATTACAACTCAACTAAGACTTTCCTAGTTAATCTAATATATCATTAAATTAACTAAGAGTACATTTTATTAACTAGACTCCTAATAAAGCAATAAAGATAGTAACTTAGTCAATAATCAATTAACTAAGCTAAGGACATTTTCAAGGGACTTAAAGGACTCAATACTCTTAAGGGAATTCAGAACATCCCTTAACACACAAGCAACCATGTTCTTGGTCTTGGAATCAATGGAGCTAGATTGACCTCCATCAATCATCTTGCTAGGAGACTTGGATTGATCATGGATGCTCCTGCATCATCAGGAGTGATTGATTTAATTTCCATATCCCATCAACACATAAAAACACAAACTTTAGACACAAAACACATAAAAATTCAGACTTTTAATTATCTAGGTTCCTTTGCATTGGAGTACAATTGAATATTGCTTTCATAGAGCCATATTCATATCAATTGGTATCAGTTTTCCAGGAGGGTGAGGAAAGAAAGTGTCTGACTTTCTTGGTAAGCATTCTAAACTAGTTAATTCTAGTTATTGATCATTGTTTGGGCTTGTGTGGTTGGTTTGCTACTACTCTTGTTGGCGTGACTTTGTGTATTTGTGTGGCTTATTTGTTGATTGTTTTAAGCTTTAAATCATGTCTAGTGTGGAGAAACTTGAAAAAATGATGCATGATTTACTTATTGGTGTTGAGGAGGACAGAGCTAGGACTAGGAGGTTGGAAACCGCCCATTTAACCTTGCATGATATGTTTAAAAGGAGAAACGACCCTAATCATGTTGATTATGAATCTGATCATGAGGTTGTCCAAAATGTTAAATCCACTTATGATGTTGATAGGGGAATAAAATTGGATGATTTTGATGGTAATGCAAATCCTTAAGATTTGCTTGAGTGGATTTGGCAACTTGAGAAGGTGTGTGACTATAGGGGATTTGATGATGATAAAAAGTTTAAAATTGCCACTATTAGACTAACTAAATATGCTGGAATTTGGTTAGAAAGTCTAAAAGCAAAAAGGGCAAAACTTGGAAAACCTAAGCTTAAAAGTTGGGAGAAGCTTAAAAAGAAGTTGAAAGAGAGATTTATTCCAAGTGATTTCATTCAAAGGCAATACATGAAAAAGCGTGATTTAACTCAAGTGTCTATGAGTGTGAATGATTATACTTTGGAATTTGATAAATTATGCTTGCTATGTGGTAATGAAGAGGTTCAGCAAGAAAAAATTGCTAGGTTTATTGGAGGTCTTCATAAATCTATTGCTAGAAAGATTGATATTGCCAACTATAGTGCCTTTGATGATGTGTGTCAATTGGCTTTGAAGTTTGAAAGACATGAACTTGAGGATAAGAGAACCTATGGGGGGAAAAACACCACTTTCAAAAGCTTTAACCCTAACCCTAATTATCCACCTTCTTCCAAAACCTTTGAAAAAAATGAAATTCCTTCTAAGGGGGAACAAAAGGGGGGAGCGCCCTAAATTAGTGGTTTCTAGAGAGAAGTTTGATGATAGTAGGAAGTGTTTTAAGTGTCAAGGGAGGGGTCATATTGCTGCAAATTATCCCACTAGAAAACCCCTAACCATGAGACAATACGTGACCATGGAGGAGGAAGAGAGGATGTATGACTATGTGGTGGAGAGTGACCATGAGAGTGAGGAGAATGAGGATGAAGATGCCTATGCTGAAGATGACTCTAGGATGATTGGAATTATTAGGAGGACTTTACATGTTGATCATTCACCTAATCATGAGCAAAGAGAAAATCTTTTTCATACTAGATGTAGAGTTGGTGATTTCTCTTGCAATGTGATTATTGATAGTGGATCTTGCACTAATGTGGTGGCATCTAATGTGGTCTCTAAGTTGAATTTGTTGGTTAGAGATCATCCTTGTCCTTACAAGTTGAGTTGGTTAGATGATAAGACTGGCTTGATGGTTAAGAAACAAGCCCTTGTTTCTTTTTCGATTGGTAGCTACAAAGATGAGTTGTGGGGTGATGTTCTTCCTATGAGTGCTTGTCATGTTCTTCTTGGTCGACCTTGGCAATTTGATCGAAAGGTTATTCATGAGGGGGAGACCAATGTGTATTCTGTTTTGATGGGATCCAAAAGGATTCGACTTATGCCCTTGTCTCCTAACACTATTGCGCCAAAGAAGAAGGATGAAAGCAAACAAAGTTTGTTCCTTTCACCCAAAGAGTTCGAAAAGGAGGTTGAAATAGAAGGTCATGGTTATGCTTTATTTGTTAAATGTACTTTAACTAATGATGTTTCTATGAAGGATCCTAACCTTGCAGCTTTGCTAGAGGAGTTTGGGGATGTCTTTCCCAAAGAGTTGCCTCAAGGGTTACCACCTTTGAGAGGGATTGAGCATGCTATTGATCTAGTTCCAGGCGCACCTTTGCCTAACAAACCAGCATATAGATGCGATCCTATGGCTTCTAAGGAGCTACAAAAACAGATTGAAGAGTTGATTGAACGAGGCTATGTGAAAGATAGCATGAGTCCATGCGCCGTCCCTGCCCTTCTTGTCCCTAAGAAGGATGGTACATGGAGGATGTGCATTGATAGTAGGGCCGTCAACAACATCACCATCAAGTATCGTTTTCCTATGCCTAGATTGGAGGACATGCTTGATGAGTTACATGGAGCTTTGGTGTTTTCAAAGATAGACCTAAGGAGTGGATATCACCAAATGAGAATTAGGGAAGGAGATGAGTGGAAAATCGCTTTTAAGACCAAACAAGGTCTATACGAGTGGATGGTGATGCCTTTTGGTCTTTGCAATGCTCCTAGTTCTTTTATGAGGCTTATGAATGAGGTACTACGTCCCTTTCTTAACAAGTTTATTGTTGTCTATCTAGACGATATTCTTGTGTATAGTACTACTAGTATTGAATCTCATTTGGCTCATTTAAGACTTTTGTTTGAAAAATTGAGAGAACAAAATTGTATGGAAAGATGGAAAAGTGTGACTTTCTTGTACCTAGTATTGCTTTTCTTGGCTATATTGTTTCTAGGGATGGAGTACATGTTGATCCAGAGAAAGTCAAAGCTATTTCCACATGGTTGGCGCCAAGCAATGCTCATGAGTGTAGAAGTTTTCATGGCCTAGCTTCCTTCTATAGGAGGTTCATTCGAAACTTCTCAACAGTTATGGCTTCAATCACAGAGTTGATGAAGAAGGGAGAGTTTTCTTGGAACTCTCAAGCTCAAAGATCATTTGAAGAGGTGAAGAGGCTCCTTTGCAACGCCCCTATCCTAGCCTTGCCAGATTTTCACAAATTGTTCGAGGTAGAGTGTGATGCAAGTGGGATTGGCGTAGGTACTGTTTTGATCCAAGAGAAGAGGCCTATTGCATTCTTTAGTGAGAAATTGAGTGGCGCCAAGCTCAATTACTCCAATTATGATCGTGAGTTTTATGCTATTGTAAGGGCCTTGGCTCATTGGTCTCATTATTTAAGGCCAAAGCCTTTTATACTTCATTCAGATCATGAGGCACTCAAACACATCCATGGGAAACAAAAGCTCAATTATAGGCACGCCAAGTGGGTTGAATTCCTACAATCTTTTACTTTTTCTTCTAAGTATAAAGAAGGAAAGAGTAATGTTGTTGCTGATGCTCTTTCTAGGTGTTCCTATCTCTTAACCATGGTTGATGCTCGTATTTTAGGGTTTGATCATTTGAAAGAATTGTATGTAAAAGATGATGACTTTTGTAATTCTTTTACTAACCCTAATGGCATGGATGTAGTGCAAGAAGGATTTCTGTTTAAGGGGAACAGGCTTTGTGTTCCTAAGAGTGGCGTGAGGGAGTTGTTGGTGAGGGAAGTCCATAGTGGTGGCGTGGCTGGACATTTTTGCATTCAAAAGACCCTAGACACATTGAGTGAGAGTTTCTATTGGCCTAATATGGTGAAAGATGTTCATATGGTGGTTAGTAGGTGTGCTAGTTGTCAAAGGGCCAAGAGTACCTTCCATAAAGGTCTATACACTCCATTACCAGTCCCTAATGCTCCTTGGGATAGTGTGAGTATGGATTTCATAGTAGGGTTGCCTAGAACTCAAAGGGGAAAAGATGTTATCATGGTGGTGGTAGATCGTTTCTCTAAGATGGCTCATTTTGTACCTATGCATAAAACTGATGATGCTTTACATGTTGCTGATTTGTACTTTAGGGAGATCATTCGCCTACATGGCATCCCTAGAAGTATTGTTAGTGATCGTGATTCCAAGTTCCTAAGTCACTTTTGGAGGAGCTTGTGGAAGATGGTTGGAACCAAGTTACTTTTCAGTACTAGTCATCATCCTCAAACTGATGGCCAAACTGAAGTAACTAATAGGACTCTTGGAGCTTTATTGCGTGTCTTGGTGAGCAAGACACAAAAGGATTGGGATATGAAGCTAGCCCATGCTGAATTGGCTTATAATCGAGCTCATTCAACCACTACCTCCCAATCTCCATTTGAGGTGGTCTATGGTATCAATCCTTTCCTTCCTATTGATTTTATTGTGCTAACGAAAGCTGAAATTCATGTTGATGCAAAGAAAAGGTTCGAAACCTTCAAAAAAACGTGTGAGCAAGTCAAGGCAAGAATAGAGAAGATGAACACTCAATACAAGGAGAGAGCAAACAAGCATAGAAGGCAACCAAAGTTCAAAAGTGGCGATCTTGTGTGGATTCATTTGAGAAAGGAGAGGTTCCCAATCAAGAGGAAGAATAAGCTCATGCCTAGGGCTGATGGTCCCTTTGAGGTGCTTGAGGTGATTGGAGATAGTGCCTACAAGATTGATCTTCCAAGTGAGTATGGAGGTGTGAGTGCTACCTTCAACGTTGGAGATCTTAGTCCTTACTATGATGATGAAAGTTTGAGGACAAATTCTTTTGAAGAGGGGGAGAATGACATGAATCAAGAGCCAAAGTCAACCATTGGAGATGAGCCTATTTGCTTGGTTCTTGAGACCTTTGGATTCAAGCTCAAGACCAATGGATCATTTGTGACTATGTTAGCTTGGGAGGAAGAACTAGCTTAAAATGGCTAATATGGGGCGTCCATATGTAGTCTTATAGAGTATTCTATTTGCTTTTGTTGAGTCATTTTATTCATGTAATAAAAACTACCATAGGAGCCAAAAATATGGTTATTTCGGTTATCTATGTGAGTTCTAGTAGGTTTCCAAATCCTATTGGGATTAGGATTGATGTTTAGAGTGAACAAGATAAGTAGGCTTGTGGAATGGATATGATAAGGCCGAATGCCTATCATTTTCCTTAGGTGCTTATCCTTGTTTATCTCTATCTCTATCTTTCCCTTCATTTTAGGGATTTAGTTTTATCTTGCTTTTTAGATAGAGTTAGGGTTCCTTATCATACTAGAGTTGTACTAGTATAAATAGGGGACTATGTAGTCGTTTTTATGGAGTGAAATATTAAGAACTTTGACTCATATTTTCGAGCTTAATTGTTTGTCAATTAAATTCGTGCCATTTAATAATTTTCAGGAGTGAAAATTATTCAGTGATTAATCTACTTAATTCCAGGAGTGGTTTAAGTGAGATTGACAGTTAATTAAATCTTTCAGGAGTGATTGATTTAATTTCCATATCCCATAAACACATAAAAACACAAACTTTCGACACAAAACACATAAAAATGGACTTTTAATTATCTAGGTTCCTTTGCATTTGAGTACAATTGAATATTGATTTCATAGAGCCATATTCATATCATTTACATATATACCTAATACCTATTAAAGGAGTCAAAAACAATAGGTAATTAAGCACATCAAATGATTTGAAAGGTGTTCATGCACCACAAAATCTCGTAAGAGACTATGATAGTTTTAACCTTTGATATGAAATGAGTTTCATCTAAGGGCTTCATATGATTTAAATATACCTAATACTTATTCAACGAGTCAAAAACAATAGGTAATTAAGCACATCAAATGATGTGAAAGGTGTTTATACACCACAAAATCTCGTAACAGACTATGATAGTTTTTAACTTTGATTTGAAAATGATTTTGATCCTAGGGCTTCATATGATTTCAAAATACCTAATACCTATTCAAGGAGTCAAAAACAATAGGTAATTAAGCACATCAAATGATTTGAAAGGTGTTCATACATCACAAAATCTCGTAAGAGACTATGTTAGTTTTTAACCTTTGATTTGAAATGAGTTTGATCCAAGGGCTTCATATGCTTTACATATACCTAATACCTATTGTAGGAGTAAAAAACAATAGGTAATTAAGCACATCAAATGATTTGAAAGGTGTTCATGTACCAAAAAATCTCGTAAGAGACTATGATAGTTTTAACCTTTGATATGAAATGAGTTTAATCCAAGGGCTTCATATGATATAAATATACCTAATACCTATTCAACGAGTCAAAAACAATCGGTAATTAAGCACATCAAATGATTGGAAACGTGTTCTTACACCACAAAATCTCGTCAGACACTATGATATTTTTTAACTTTGATTTGAAAATGAGTTTGATCCAAGGGCTTCATATGATTTAAATATACCTAATACCTATTCAATGACTCAAAAACAATAGGTAATTAAGCACATCAAATGATTTGAAAGGTGTTCATACACCACAAAATCTGGTAACAGACTATGATAGTTTTTAACATTTGATTTGAAATGAGTTTGATCCAAGGGCTTCATATGCTTTACATATACCTAATACCTATTAAAGGAATCAAAAACAATAGCTAATTAAGCACATCAAATGATTTGAAAGGTGTTCATACATCAAAAAATTTCATAAGAGACTATGATAGTTTTAACCTTTGATTTGAAATGAGTTTGATCCAAGGTCTTCATATGCTTTACATATACCTAATACCTATTAAAGGAATAAAAAAACAATAGGTAATTAACCATATCAAATGATTTAAAAGGTGTTCATACACCACAAAATCTCGTAATAGACATGATAGTTTTAACCTTTGATTTTAAATGAGTTTGATCCAAGGGCTTCAGAATCTAAAAATATACCTAATACCTATTAAATGAGTCAAAAACAATAGGTAATTAAGCACATCAAATGATTTGAAAGGTGTTCATACACCACAAAATCTCGTAAGAGAGTGTGGTAGTTTTAACCTTTAATTTGAAATCAGGTTGATCCAAGGGCTTCATATCATTTAAATATTCCTAGTACCTATTTAAGGAGTAAAAACAATAGGTAATTAAGCACATCAAGTGGTTTGAAAGGTGTTCATACACCACAAAATCTCGTAAGTGACTAATCGTTTTAACCTTTGATTTGAAATGAGTTTTGATCTAAGGGCTTCATATGCTTAAAATATACCTAATACCTATTAAATGAGTAAAAAACAATAAGTAATTAAGCACATCAAATGATTTGAAAGGTGTTCATACATCACAAAATCTCGTAAGTGACTGATAGTTTTAACCTTTTATTTGAAATGAGTTTGATCGAAGGGCTTCATATGCTTTACATATACCTAATACCTATTAAAGGAGTAAAAAACAATAGGTAATTAAGCACATCAAATGATTTAAAAGGTGTTCATACACCACAAAATCTCGTATGAGACATGATAGTTTTAACCTTTGATTTGAAATGAGTTTGATCCAAGGGCTTCAGAATCTAAAAATATACCTAATACCTATTAAATGAGACAAAAACAATAGGTAATTAAGCACATCAAATGATTTGAAAGGTGTTCACACACCACAAAATCTCGTAAGAGACTCTGATAGATTTAACGTTTGATTTGAAATGAGTTTGATCCAAGGGCTTCATATGATTTAAATATACCTAATACCTATTCAAGGAGTCAAAATCAATACGAAATTAAGCACATCAAATGATTTGAAAGGTGTTCATAGACAACAAAATCTAGTAAGAGACTATGATAGTTTTAACCTTCGATTTGAAATGAGTTTGATCCATGGGCTTCATATCATTTAAATATACCTAATACCTATTCAAGGAGTCAAAAACGATAGGTAATAAAGCACATCAAGTGATTTGAAAGGTGTTCATACACCACAAAATCTCGTAAGTGACTAATTGTTTTAACCTTTGATTTGAAATGAGTTGTGATCAAAGGGCTTCATATGCTTAAAATATACCTAATACCTGTAAATGGAGTAAAAAACAATAGGTAATTAAGCACATCAAATGATTTGAAAGGTGTTCATACATCACAAAATCTCGTAAGAGACAATGATAGTTTTAACCTTTAATTTGAAATGAGTTTGATCCAAGGGCTTCATATGCTTTACATATACCTAATACCTATTGAAGGATTCAAGCTAGTTCTTCCTCCCAAGCTAACATAGTCACAAAAGATCCATTGGCCTTGAGCTTGAATCCAAAGGTCTCAAGAACCAAGCAAATAGGCTCATCTCCAATGGTTGACTTTGGCTCTTGACTCATGTCAATGAAACCCTTGGATCAAACTCCTTTGAAATCAAACGTTAAATCTATCAGAGTCTCTTACGAGATTGTGTGGTGTATGATCACCTTTCAAATCATTTGATGTCCTTAATTACCTATTGTTTTTGACTCCTTTTATAGGTATTAGGTATATTTTAAGGATATGAAGCGCTTTGATCAAACTCATTTCAAATTAAAGGGTAAAACTATCATAGTCTCTTACTCGATTTTGTGGTGTATGAACACCTTTAAAATCATTGGATGTGCTTAATTATCTATTGTTTTTGACTCCTTTAATAGGTATTAGGTATATGTAAAGCATATGAAACCCTTGGATTAAACTTATATGAAATTATAGTTTAAAAGTATCATAGTCTCTTACGAGATTTTGTGGTGTATGAACACCTTTAAAATCATTTGATGTGCTTAATTACCTATTGTTTTTGAAACCTTCAATAGATATTAGGTATATGTAAAGCATATGAAACCCGTGGATCAAATTCATTTCAAATCAAAGGTTAAAACTATCATAGTCTCTTACGAGATTTTGTGATGTATGAACAACTTTCAAATCATTTGATGTTCTTAATTACCTATTGTTTTTGACTCCTTTTATCGGTATTAGGTATATTTTAAGCATATGAAGCCCTTTGATCAAACTCATTTGAAATTAAAGGGTAAAACTATCACAGTCTCTTACTCGATTTTGTGGTGCATGAACACCTTTCAGATCATTTTATGTTCTTAATTACCTATTTTTTTGACTCCTTGAATGGGTATTTGGTATATCTAAATCATATCAAGCCCTTGGATCAAACTCATTTCAAATTAGATGTTAAAACTATCATAGTCTCTTACGAGATTTTTTGGTGTATGAACACCTTTCAAATCATTTAATGTGCCTAATTACCTATTGTTTTTGAATCCTTCAATAGGTATTAGGTATATTTAAAGCATATGAAGCCCTTGGATCAAACTCATTTCAAATCAAAGGTTAAAACAATCACAGTCTCTTACGAGATTTTGTGATGTATGAACAACTTTCAAATCATTTGATGTGCTTAATTACCTATTGTTTTTGAAACCTTCAATAGATATTAGTTATATGTAAAGCATATGAAGCCCTTGGATCAAACTCATTTCAAATCAAAGGTTAAAACTATCATAGTCTCTTACGAGATTTTGTGATGTCTGAACAACTTTCAAATCATTTGATGTGCTTAATTACCTATTGTTTTTGACTCCTTTAATAGGTATTAGGTATATTTTAAGTATATGAAACCCTTTGATCAAACACATTTCGAATTAAAGGGTAAAACTATCATAGTCTCTTACTCGATTTTGTGGTGTATGAACACCTTTCAAATCATTTGATGTGCTTAATTACCTATTGTTTTTGACTCCTTGAATAGGTATTAGGTATATTTCAACCATATGAATCCCTTGGATCAAACTCATTTCAAATCAAATGCTAAAACTATCATAGTCTCTTACGAGATTTTCTTATGTATGAACACCTTTCAAATCATTTGATGTGCTTAATTTCCTATTGATTTTGACTCCTTGAATAGGTCTTAGATATATTTAAATCATATGAAGCCCTTGGATCAAACGCATTTCAAATCAAACGTTAAATCTATTAGAGTCTCTTACGAGATTTTGTGGTGTGTGAACACCTTTCAAATCATTTGGTGTTCTTAATTACCTATTATTTTTGACTCATTTAATAGGTATTAGGTATACTTTTAGTATCTGAAGCCCTTGGATCAAACTCATGTCCAATTAAAGCTTAAAACTATCATAGTCTCTTACGAGATTTTATAGTGTATGAACACTTTTCAAATCATTTGATGTGCTTAATTACCTATTGTTTTTTACTCCTTGAATAGGTATTAGGTATTGATGCATAAAGCATTTCATAAGCAAGAGCATTCGTTGGTTAAGAACCGAAGAATCAGTTTTGCTTCAAGCCTTGTTGGAACCGTACCAACAACCACCACTTTCACTAGCCTTAGAACCACCAAACTAGGCCACCAATGTCAAAGAAGAACCCTTGGTGCAACCTTGCTTTGTTAAATTAGTAACTAATCTACGTTAGTTAGCTAATTAACTCAAAGACTTTAATTAGGACAAACTGTCCAGTTTTGCTCTAAGCGCACAGCTCAAAGAAATGAGTATAACTCTTAATTCATTCAACAAAGTCTAATGAAACTTCTTACATTACAAACCTAACATATAAAGCAGTAACATACCAAAAATTCACGTCATTTGGTGATGTTTTGCTTAGGTAACAAAAGCCATCTTAAACTATTACAAAAATCTGGCCAGTTTTCAGTACCTAGGTGCAATGATTGAGGGATTCTGAGAAACGAAAATGTCCTACTGCAAAAAGGAAGCTAAGGTAATAAAATAGACATTCTAAGGAAAATATCCTCAAAAAATCAGCTCCAAAAGCTAAAAAAGACGGCTGCCCAGAACTGATGAAGATGGGCCCAGAATGACGCAGGGAGCTGCGGTTTTGGATACTTCTTCATGAAGCTCTCGTTTCCTATTGATTCTTGCCTCCAACTCTTCACATGCTTGTTGGTGATGTATGTAAGCACACAGGTGAGTCATGTATGGTTGCCTTAGCCAAGAATAAAGCTCAAAAACGTGGCCAAAATACTCCCTAAACCAACCGTATAAAACCTGTTCTTCCAAAACAGTTTCACTAAGCTTACTTTAATGACTTAGAACTAATTAATTAAGCTATTTAATCATAATTCAAGCTTGATTACTAATACTTTATGATGTTAAGATGATCATAAGCATTAATCAACAAGGCTTAAAAAAGATTAAAAGGTGTTAAGCTTAATTAACAATTCGAAGTACTTGTTTGTTCGAAAGTGGATTAAGTAAACTAATGAACTGAATCTCCTTCACCTTAATCTCTTCTTGATGACTCTTTGTTAGGAGACTTGGATTGATCATGGATGCTCCTGCATCATTCTCCCCTGGTTTGGAGAAGTCTTCTTGTAACTCAAAATCTTCTTCTAAATATGGAGCTAAATCACCCACATTAAAGGTGGCCGAAATGTTGCCCATCTCACTTGG
Source organism: Patellifolia procumbens (assembly GCA_947645195.1). Taxonomy (NCBI): domain Eukaryota; kingdom Viridiplantae; phylum Streptophyta; class Magnoliopsida; order Caryophyllales; family Amaranthaceae; genus Patellifolia; species Patellifolia procumbens. Next base: position 374,540 of record CANSGD010001419.1, read on the forward strand.
TAGTTCTATCTTATATGCATTGTTATTGATCTTTTCAAGCACCCTAAATGGACCATCACTCCTTGGCATCAGTTTGTTCTTCCTTCTTGATGGAAATCGTTCCTTCCTTAGGTGCAACCATACCAAGTCCCCGGGCTTGTAAATGACCTCCTATCGATGCTTGTTAGCTCGGACCTTGTAAGCTTCATTAACCTTCTCAATGCGTGCTCTAATCTGTTGGTGAAGCTTTTTCATCTCCTTTGCCTTCTCCTCTGCATCTTTGCTTTGCCTCACTTCAACTGGAATAGGTAGTAAATCAATGGGACTTAAAGGATTAACCCCATAGTTCACTTCGAATGGAGAGCACTTCGTGGCATATGTAGGTGATCTATTATAAGCAAATTCGGCATGTGCTAGCTTTAGATCCCAATCTTTCTGTGACTTGTTAACTAGAGTCCTGAGGAGAGTAGTAAGTGTCCTGTTTGTCACCTCCGTTTGACCATCAGTTTGTGGATGCGCCGTGGTGCTAAAGAGGAGCTTAGTACCTAGGAGCTTCCATAAAGTCTTCCAAAAGAAACTGAGGAACTTAACATCCTTATCAGAAACAATAGTCTTCGGTACACCATGTAATCTAATGATCTCCTTGAAGTACAAATCAGCTACATGAATTGCATCATCCGTCTTGTTGCAAGCAATGAAATGAGCCATCTTTGAGAATCGATCCACCACCACCATAATAGCATCTCTTTGCCTTTGAGTCCTAGGCAAAGCTACAATGATATCCATACTAACATCTTCCCATGGCTGATTAGGAACTGGAAGTGGAGTATAAAGCCCTTGATGAAAAGAACTCTTGGCCTTTTGACATGTAGAACATCGAGCTAGAACTGAGTGAACATCACCTGCCAGTTTTGGCCAATAAAAGTGTTCCTGCAAAACATCCACAGTTTTGTTAATACCAAAATGTCCTGCTAGGCCTCCTCCATGAACCTCCTTGATGAGCAAATCCCTTAGTGAGCACTTAGGGATACAAAGCTTATTATTTCGGAAGAGAAAACCATCTAGAACCGAATAAGCTCCATGAGAACCATCCTTGCACGCTTCTATCAATGGTGAAAAATCTGGATCATCATAATAAAGCTCCTTAATATGAGTGAAGCCAAGAACTCGAGCCTCCATTAGAGAAAGCATAGAATGCCTCCTAGATAATGCATCTGCAACCACATTAGAAACTCCAGTTTTGTACTTTAAAACAAAATCAAAAGATTGAAGGAACTCCACCCATTTAGCATGTCGTGAACTGAGCTTATGTTGTCCATTAATGTACTTCAAAGCTTGGTGATCTGAATGCAACACAAACTGAGCTGGCCTAAGATAATGAGTCCAATAAGTCAAAGCACGAATAATAGCATAGAACTCTTTATCATAGGTGCTGTAGTTGAGCTTGGCATGATTGAGCTTCTCACTGAAATAGGCTATGGGACGCCCTCCTTGTTGTAATACAGCTCCAATCCCTACGCCACTTGCATCACATTCCACTTCAAACACTTTCTTGAAATCTGGTAAGGCTAGAACAGGCGCCTCAAAAAGCTTGCTTTTCAACTGATCAAATGCTTCCTGAGCTGCTGGAGTCCAAGTAAAAGAACCCCCTTTGATACATTCGGTCAGTGGAGCCAAAATAGTACTAAAACCTCTGATGAATCTCCTGTAAAAGATGCCAATCCATGAAAACTTCGAACTTCTGTGATGGACTTTGGAATTGGCCATGATTTGATTGCCTCCACCTTGGATTCATCCATAGAAATACCCTGAGATGAAATAATGAAACCAAGAAAAGACACACTAGAAGTGAAGAATTCACACTTCTCCATCTTTGCATATAGCTTCTTTTCCCTTAGCTTAAGAAAAACCTTCTTCAGATGAATAAGATGATCCTGTTCACTGTTGCTATACACAAGAATATCATCAAAATAAACCACAACAAACGAACCAATGAAAGGACGAAGTACCTCATGCATGAGCCTCATGAAAGTACTAGGAGCATTAGTTAAACCAAATGGCATAACACGCCACTCATATAACCCACTCTTAGTCTTAAAGGCTGTTTTCCATTCATCCCCTTCCTTGATTCGAATCTGATGATAACCACTACGCAAATCTATCTTGGAGAATATAGTAGCACCATGTAATTCATCGAGCAAATCATCAAGCCTAGGAATAGGATACCTATACTTGATGGTAATGTTGTTTATAGCCCTGCAATCTACACACATACGCATACTTCCATCCTTCTTTGGAACCAAAATAACAGGAACAGCACATGGACTAAGACTTTCTTGTACAAACCCCTTAGCTAACAATTCAGTAATCTGTTTTTGCAACTCTTTAGCTTCTTCAGGATTACATCTATAAGCTGCCTTGTTAGGTAATGGTGCTCCAGGAACTAAGTCAATTTGATGCTCAATACCCCTACTAGGTGGTAAACCATATGGAAGATCCTCGGGAAAAATATCACTAAAATCGTTCACTAATGGTTTAACCCAATCATGTAATTCACGAGTATTTTCATCATTTGCAGCAAATAACAACAACAAGTACATTTCCTTCCCCTTTTCAATGGCCTTATCAACTTGATGTATTTGGAGAATTAAGGATTTCTGATTTTTAGCCTTTGAATTAGAGGTTTCTTTCTTAGGCAAATTCGGACCCTTTTTGCTAGGACTAAGTATAATTTTCTTGTTTTCATGCATGAAAGTGTATGTATTAGTCCTACCATTATGTAAGGTTTCCTTATCAGATTGCCACGGCCTCCCTAAGAGAATATGACATGCATTCATAGGCACCGCATCACATAAAACCTTATCATTATACGAATCACCAAAAGAGAAGCTAATTAAAGCTTGTTTTGTTACCTCCACACAGTTACCATCATTAAGCCAATGAAGCTTATATGGTTTAGGATGACTGAAAGTAGGATAATTGAGCTTCTCCACCATAGAACTCGAAGCTACATTAGTGCAACTCCCACCATCAATAATCATGGAACAAATCTTGCCCTTGATTAAGCATTTCGTCTGAAAAATCTGGTCTCGTTGAGATGGTATAGCTTCGGCTTCTTTGGAGTGAAGGACCCTCCTTAGAACCAAGCTAAGATGATCATCTCCTTCCACTTCATCAACAAGAACATCTTCATTGCATTCATCCTCCTTTTCAGATTCTTTTTCGTGCTCATCTTGATCTTTAAGGGCATCTTCTATGTTTTTAATGTCTAGTAAGGTCATTACCCTTCTGTTTGGGCATTGTGCTTGATAATGACCATAACCATGACACTTAAAACATTTGACATCATCCTTCTTGGAAGAACTTTCAGCAACTTTCTTCCCTTTATCAAGAAATTTCGAACCAGCTTCACTTTTAGGTGTAAATGGAGATGTCGAAGTAGGCTTTACATACGAACTAGAACCTCCTTTAGCATAAGAAGTTCCTTTGCTAAACACCTTCTTCTTCTTGTCTTTTTGATGCTTTTCCACCTTAAGAGCCAACCTGAAAAGTTCATCTAAAGTAGAATAAGATTGAAGCTCAAGCTTCTTTTGGATGTCACGATCTAGGCCCTTCACAAAACGAGCCATGGTCTGCTCTTCCCTTTCTTGAACATCCAATTTCATCATCAACTTCTCATATTCATGGATGTAGGTCTCGACATTCTTGGTACCTTGGAACAAATCAGAAAGTTGGTTATATAAATCAAGAGTGTAAGTGGAGGGGGAGAAACTTAGCTTCCATCTTCTTTTTCAGTTTCTTCCAGCTCTTGATTTTCGGCTATGCTTCCCTTTCTCTAGCAAGAGCAACGTTTTCCCACCAAAGGGATGCTTAACCCTTTAGCTTAGTGATAGCCAACTTGAAAGATTTTGAATCATCATACTCCTTTAGCTCGAAAATCCTATTACATCTCGAAACCCATTCCAAATAAGCATCCGGATTAAGGTTTCCATCAAATTCTGGAACATCTAACTTGATGTCTCGAAAATCATCTTGTTTTCGTGGCCTCCTTCTTTGATTAGAAGTTTGTGATTGTACTTCTTCACTAGAGTCATAAACAACCTCATTCTCATCTTCAAAGTGCCTCCTTTCATGAACTTCTCTTCGAACTCCAACACTAGAACTTCGAAAAGCTTCCATGAGATTTGCCATTTGCTCACTAATTGTAGCCATTTGATTCTCAAGGCCAACTAACCTTGCTTCATTCAATGTCATGCCCCTTCTAAACTGATTTGGATCTTCACCACCACTCATTTTAACAACCACTAAGTTGTATCAAAGATTAGAGGTGAAAAGAGAAGAAAAGAGATGTGTTTGGGCTTAGAATTGATTTCGGTTTTGGGGGGGATAAGTGTATGAGTTTAGGAAATGATTATGGGATGATTAGAGGGTTAAAAGAATGCTCTTAAACTAACCAAAGCTCTGATACCAAATGATGCATAAAGCATTTCATAAGCAAGAGCATTCGTTGGTTAAGAACCGAAGAATCAGTTTTGCTTCAAGCCTTGTTGGAACCGTACCAACAACCACCACTTTCACCAGCCTTAGAACCACCAAACTAGGCCACCAATGTCAAAGAAGAACTCTTGGTGCAACCTTGCTTTGTTAAATTAGTAACTAATCTACGTTAGTTAGCTAATTAACTCAAAGACTTTAATTAGGGACAAACTGTCCAGTTTTGCTCTAAGCGCAAAGCTCAAAGAAATGAGTATAACTCTTAATTCATTCAACAAAGTCTAATGAAACTTCTTACATTACAAACCTAACATATAAAGCAGTAACATACCAAAAATTCACGTCATTTGGTGATGTTTTGCTTAGGTAACAAAAGCCATCTGAAACTATTACAAAAATCTGGCCAGTTTTCAGTACCTAGGTGCAATGATTGAGGGATTCTGAGAAATGAAAATGTCCTACTGCAAAAAGGAAGCTAAGGTAATAAAATAGACATTCTAAGGAAAATATCCTCAAAAATCAGCTCCAAAAGCTAAAAGACGGCGTCCAGAACTGATGAAGATGGGCCCAGAATGACGCAGGGAGCTGCGTTTGGATACTTCTTCATGAAGCTCTCGTTTCCTATTGATTCTTGCCTCCAACTCTTCACATGCTTGTTGGTGATGTATGTAAGCACACAGGTGAGTCATGTATGGTTGCCTTAGCCAAGAATAAAGCTCAAAAACGTGGCCAAAATACTCCCTAAACCAACCGTATAAAACCTGTTCTTCCAAAACAGTTTCACTAAGCTTACTTTAATGACTTAGAACTAATTAATTAAGCTATTTAATCATAATTCAAGCTTGATTACTAATACTTTATGATGTTAAGATGATCATAAGCATTAATCAACAAGGCTTAAAAAGATTAAAAAGGTGTTAAGCTTAATTAACAATTCGAAGTACTTGTTTGTTCGAAATTGGATTAAGTAAACTAATGAACTGAATCTCCTTCACCTTAATCTCTTCTTGATGACTCTTTGTTAGGAGACTTGGATTGATCATGGATGCTCCTGCATCAGGTATATTTCAATCATAATGAAGCCCTTGGGTCAAACTCATTTCAAATCGAATGCTAAAACTATCATAGTTCTAACGAGATTTTGTTGTGTATGAACACCTTTCAAATCATTTGATGTGCTTAATTTCCTATTGATTTTGACTCCTTGAATAGGTCTTAGGTATATTTAAATCATATGAAGCCCTTGGATCAAACGCATTTCATATCAAACATTAAATCTATTAGAGTCTCTTACGAGATTTTGTGGTGTGTGAACACCTTTCAAATCATTTGATGTGCTTAATTACCTAGTGTTTTTTACTAATTTAATAGGTGCTCGGTATATTTTAGTATCTGAAGCCCTTGGATCAAACTCGTGTCAAATTAAAGCTTTAAACTATCATAGTCTCTTACGAGATTTTGTGGTGTATGAACACCTTTCAAATCATTTGATGTGCTTAATTACCTATTGTTTTTGACTCCTTGAATAGGTATTAGGTATATTCCAATCATATGAAGCCCTTGGATCAAACTCATTTCAAATCGAAGGTTAAAACTATCATAGTCTCTTACGAGATTTTGTTATGTATGAACACCTTTCAAATCATTTGATGTGCTTAATTTCCTATTGATTTTGACTCCTTGAATAGGTATTAGGTATATTTAAATCATATGAAGTCCTTGGTTCAAACTCCTTTGAAATCAAACATTAAATCTATCAGAGTCTCTTACGAGATAGTGTGGTGTATGAACACCTTTCAAATTATTTGATGTACTTAATTACCTATTGTTTTTGACTCCTTTTATAGGTATTAGACATATTTTAAGCATATGAAGCCCTTTGATCAAACTCATTTCAAATTAAAGGGTAAAACTATCATAGAGTCTTACTCGATTTTGTGGTGTATGAACACCTTTCAAATCATTTGATGTGCTTAATTATCGATTGTTTTTGACTCCTTTAATAGGTATTAGGTATATGTAAAGCATATGAAACCCTTGGATCAAACTCATTTCAAATCTAAGGTTAAAACTATCTTAGTCTCTTACAGATTTTGTGGTATGTGAACACCTTTCAAATCACTTGATGTGTAGTACCTGTTTTACTCCTTTTATAGGCATTAGGTATATTTAAAGCATATGAATACCTTAGATTAAACTCATTTCAAATCAAAGGTTAAAACTATCATACTCTCTTACGAGATTTTGTGATGTATGAACACCTTTCAATCATTTGATGTTCTTAATTACCTATTTTTTTGACTCCTTCAATGGGTATTGGTATATGTAAAGCATATGAAGCCCTTGGATCAAACTTATTTCAAATCAAAGGTTAAAACTATCATAGTCTCTTACGGATTTTGTGAAGTATGAACACCTTTCAAATCATTTGATGTGCTTAATTACCTATTGTTTTTTACTCCTTGAATAGGTATTAGGTTTATTGAAATCATTTGAAGCCCTTGGATCAAACTCATTTCATATCAAAGGTTAAAACTATCATAGTCTCTAACGAGATTTTGTGGTGCATGAACACCTTTGAAATCATTTGATGTGCTTAATTACCTATTGTTTTTGACTCCTTTAATAGGTATTAGGTATATGTAAAGCATATGAAACCCTTGGATTAAACTCATTTTAAATTATAGTTTAAAACTATCATAGTCTCTTACGAGATTTTGTGGTGTATGAACACCTTTCAAATCATTTGATGTGCTTAATTACCTATTGTTTTTGAAACCTTCAATAGATATTAGGTATATGTAAAAAGCATATGAAGCCCTTGGATCAAACTCGTTTCAAATCAAAGGTTAAAATTATCATAGTCTCTTACGAGATTTTTGTGATGTATGAACAACTTTCAAATCATTTGATGTGCTTAATTACCTATTGTTTTTGAATACTTTTATATGTATTAAGTATATTTTAAGCATATGAAGCCCTTTGATCAAACTCATTTCAAATTAAAGGATAAAACTATCATAGTCTCTTTTCTGATTTTTGTGGTGTATGAACACCTTTCAAATCATTTGATGTGCTTAATTACCGATTGTTTTTGACTCCTTGAATAGGTATTAGTATATTTCAACAATATGAAGCCCTTGGATCAAACATTTCAAATCAAATGCTAAAACTATCATAGTCTCTTACAGATTTTGTTATGTATGAACACCTTTCAAATCATTTGATGTGCTTAATTTCCTATTGATTTTGACTCAGTGAACAGGTCTTAGGTATATTTAAATCATATGAAGCCCTTGGATCAAACGCATTTCAAATCAAACGTTAAATCTATTAGAGTCTCTTACGAGATTTTGTGGTGTGTGAACACCTTTCAAATCATTTGATGTGCTTAATTACCTATTATTTTGACTCATTTAATAGGTATTAGGTATACTTTTAGTATCTGAAGCCCTTGGATCAAACTCATGTCAAATTAAAGCTTAAAACTGTCATAGTCTCTTACTAGATTTTGTGGTGTATGAACACCTTTCAAATCATTTGATGTGCTTCATTACGTATTGTTTTTGACTCCTTAATAGGTATTAGGTATATTTCAATCATATGAAGCCCTTGGATCAAACTCATTTCAAATCGAATGCTAAAACTATCATAGTCTCTAGCGAGATTTTGTTGTGTATGAACACCTTTCAAATCATTTGATGTTCTTAATTTCCTATTGATTTTGACTCCTTGAACAGGTCTTAGGTATATTTAAATCATATGAAGCCCCTTGGATCAAACGCATTTCATATCAAACGTTAAGTATATTAAGAGTCTCTTCTGAGATTTTTGTGGTGTGTGAACACCTTTCAAATCATTTGAGTGTTGAAGTACCTATTGTTTTTGACTCATTTAATAGGTATTAGGTATATTTTTGGTAACTGAAGCCCTTGGTTCAAACTCATTTCAAATCTAAGGTTAAAACTATCATAGTCTCTTACGAGATTTTGTGGTGCATGAACACCTTTCAGATCATTTGATGTTCTTAATTACCTATTTTTTTGACTCCTTGAATGGGTATTTGGTATATATCTAAATCATATCAAGCCCTTGGATCAAACTCATTTCAAATTAGATGTTAAAACTATCATAGTCTCTTACGAGATTTTTTGGTGTATGAACACCTTTCAAATCATTTAATGTGCCTAATTACCTATTGTTTTTGAATCCTTCAATAGGTATTAGGTATATTTAAAGCATATGAAGCCCTTGGATCAAACTCATTTCAAATCAAAGGTTAAAACAATCACAGTCTCTTACGAGATTTTTTGATGTATGAACAACTTTCAAATCATTTGATGTGCTTAGTTACCTATTGTTTTTGAAACCTTCAATAGATATTAGTTATATGTAAAGCATATGAAGCCCTTGGATCAAACTCATTTCAAATCAAAGGTTAAAACTATCATAGTCTCTTACGAGATTTTGTGATGTATGAACAACTTTCAAATCATTTGATGTGCTTAATTACCTATTGTTTTTGACTCCTTTTATAGGTATTAGGTATATTTTGGGTATATGAAACCCCTTTGATCAAACACATTTCGAATTAAAGGGTAAAACTATCATAGTCTCTTACTCGATTTTGTGGTGTATGAACACCTTTCAAATCATTTGATGTGCTTAATTACCGATTGTTTTTGACTCCTTGAATAGGTATTAGGTATATTTCAACCATATGAAGCCCTTGGATCAAACTCATTTCAAATCAAATGCTAAAACTATCATAGTCTCTTACGAGATTTTCTTATGTATGAACACCTTTCAAATCATTTGATGTGCTTAATTTCCTATTGATTTTGACTCCTTGAACAGGTCTTAGATATTTTAAATCATATGAAGCCCCTTGGATCAAACGCATTTCAAATCAAACGTTAAATCTATTAGAGTCTCTTACGAGATTTTGTGGTGTGAGAACACCTTTCAAATCATTTGATGTGCTTAATTACCTATTATTTTTGACTCATTTAATAGGTATTAGGTATACTTTTAGTATCGAAGCACTTGGATCAAACTCATGTCAAATTAAAGCTAAAACTATCATAGTCTCTTACGAGATTTTGTGGAGTATGAACACCTTTCAAATCATTTGATGTGCTTAATTACCTATTGTTTTTGACTCCTTGAATAGGTATTGGGTATATTTCAATGATATGAAACCCTTGGATCAAACTCATTTCAAATCGAATGCTAAAACTATCATAGTCTCTAACGAGATTTTGTTGTGTATGAACACCTTTCAAATCATTTGATGTGCTCAATTTCATATTGATTTTTGACTCCTTGAAATGGTCTTAGGTATATTTAAATCATATGAAGCCCTTGGATCAAGGATTTCATATCAAACGTTAAATCTATTAGAGTCTCTTACGAGATTTTGTGGTGTGTGAACACCTTTCAAATCATTTGATGTGCTTAATTACCTATGGTTTTTGACTCATTTAATAGGTATTAGGTATATTTTTAGTATCTAAAGCCCTTGGATCAAACTCATGTCAAATTGAAGCTTAAAACTATCGTAGTCTCTTACGAGATTTTGTGGTGTGTGAACACCTTTCAAATCATTTGATGTGCTTAATTACCTATTGTTTTTGACTCATTTAATAGGTATTAGGTATATTTTTAGTATCTGAAGCCCTTGGATCAAACTCATGTCAAATTGAAGCTTAAAACTATCATTGTCTCTTACGAGATTTTGTGGTGTATGAACACCTTTCAAATAATTTGATGTGCTTAAGTACCTATTGTTTTTGACTACTTGAATACGTATTAGGTATATTTTATTCATATTAAGCCCTTGGATCAAACTCATTTCAAATCGAAGGTTAAAACTATCACCGTTTCCTACGAGATTTTTGTGGTGTATGAACACCTTTCAAATCATTTGATGTGTTAAGTACCTATTGTTTTTGACTCCTTGAATGGTTATTAGGTATATTTAAATGATATGTACCCTTGGATCAAACTTATTTCAAATCAAAGGTAAAACTATCATAGTCTCTTCGAGATTTTGTGGTGTATGAACACCTTTCAAATCATTTGATGTGCTTAATTAACTATTGTTTTTTATTCCTTTCATAGGTATTAGGTATATGTAAAGCATATGAAGCCCTTGGATCAAACTCATTTCAAATCTAAGGTTAAAACTATCATAGTCTCTTACGAGATTTTGGGGTGTATGAACACCTTTCAAATCACATGATGTGCTTAATTAACTATTGTTTTTTATTCCTTTTATAGGTATTAGGTATATTTAAAGCATATGAAGACCTTGGATTAAACTCATTTCAAATCAAAGGTTAAAACTATCATATTCTCTTACGAGATTTTGTGATGTATGAACACCTTTCAAATCATTTGATGTTCCTAATTACCTTTTTTTTACTCCTTGAATGGGTATTTGGTATATTTAAATCATATCAAGCCCTTGGATCAAACTCATTTCAAATCAAAGGTTAAAAACTATAAAAGTCTCTTACTAGATTTTGTTATGTATGAACACCTTTCAAATCATTTGATGTGCCTAATTACCTATTGTTTTTGAATCCTTCAATAGGTATTAGGTATATGAAGGGCATATGAAGCCCTTGGATCAAACTTATTTCAAATCAAAGGTTAAAACAATCATAGTCTCTTACGAGATTTTGTGATGTATGAACACCTTTAAAATCATTTAATGTGCTTAATTACCTATTGTTTTTGACTCCTTGAATAGGTATTAGGTATAGGTTGAAATCATATGAAGCCCTTGGATCAAACTCATTTCATATCAAAGGTTAAAACTATCATAGTCTCTTACGAGATTTTATTGTGCATGAATGACATGAGTCAAGAGCCAAAGTCAACCAGATGAGCCTATTTGCTTGGTTCTGAGACCTTTGGATTCAAGCTCAAGACCAATGGATCTTTTGTGACTATGTTAGCTTGGGATGAAGAACTAGCTTGAAATGGCTAATATGGGGCGTCCATATGTAGTCCTATAGAGTATTCTATTTGGTTTTGTTGAGTCATTTTATTCATGTAATAAAAACTACCATAGGGGCTGAAAATATGGTTATTTCGGTTATCTATGTGAGTTCTAGGAGGTTTCAAAATCCTATTGGGATTAGGATTGATGTTTAGAGTGAAAAAGATAAGTAGGCGTGTGGAAAGGTGATAGGGCCGAATGCCTATACATTTTCCTTAGGTGCTTATCCTTGCTTAACTCTATCTCTATCTTTCCCTTCATTTTAGGGATTTAGTTTTATCTTGCTTTTTAGATAGAGTTAGGGTTCCTTGTCATACTACAGGTGTACTAGTATAAATACGGGACTATGTAAGTCGTTTTTATTCAGTGAAATACAAAGAACTTTGAGTCATATTTTCGAGCTTAATTGTTTGTCAATTAATTTCGTGCCATTTAATAATTTTCAGGAGTGTTAATTATTGAGTGATTAATACGCTTAATTCCAGGAGTGGTTTAGGTGGGATTGAAAGTTAATTAAATCTTTCAGGAATATCCCATAAACACACAAAAATACAAACTTTAGCTACAAAACACATCTAAAATTCGGACTTTAAAATATCTAGGTTCCTTTACATTGGAGTACACTAGAATATTGCTTTCATGGAGCCATATTCATATCAATTGGTATCAGTTTTCCAGGAGGGTGAGGAAAGAAAGTGTCCGACTTTTCTTGGTAAGCATTCTAAACTAGTTCATTCTAGTTATTGATCATTGTTTGGGCTGTGTGGTTGGGTGGCTACTGCTCTTGTTGGCGTGACTTTGTGTATTTGTGTGGCTTATTTGTTGATTGTTTTAAGCTTTAAATCATGTCTAGTGTGGAGAAACTTGAAAAAATAATGCATGATTTACTTATTGGTGTTGAGGAGGACAGAGCTAGGGCTAGGAGGTTGGAAACCGCCCATTTTACCTTGCATGATATGTTTAAAAGGAGAACGACCCTAATCATGTTGATTATGAATCTGATCATGGGGTTGTCCAAAATGTTAAATCCACTTATGATGATGATAGGGGAATAAAATTGGATGATTTTGATGGTAATGCAAATCCTGAAGATTTGCTTGAGTGGATGAGCAACTTGAGAAGGTGTGTGACTATCGGGGATTTGATGATGATAAAAAGTTTAAAATTGCCACTATTAGACTAACTAAATATGCTGAATTTGGTTAGAAAGTCTAAAAGCAAAAAGGGCAAAACTTGGAAAACCTAAGCTTAAAAGTTGGGAGAAGCTTAAAAGAAGTTGAAAGAAAGATTTATTCCAAGTGATTTCATTCAAAGGCAATACATGAAAGCGTGATTTAACTCAAGATTCTATGAGAGTGAATGATTATACTTGGAATTTGATAAATTATGCTTGCTATGTGGGAATGAAGAGGTTGAGCAAGAAAAAATTGCTAGGTTTATTGGAGGTCTTCATAAATCTATTGCTAGAAAGATTTATATTGCCAACTATAGTACCTTTGATGATGTGTGTCAATTGGCTTTTAAGTTTGAAAGACATGAACTTGAGGATAAGAGAACCTATTGGGAAGAACACCACTTTCAAAAGCTTTAACTCTAACCCTAATTATCCGTCTTCTTCCAAAACCTTTGAAAAAATGAAATTCCTTCTAAGGGTGAACAAAAGGGGGAGCGCCCTAAATTGGTGGTTTCTAGAGAGAAGTATGATGATAGTAGGAAGTGTTTTAAGTGTCAAGGAGGGGTCACATGCTGCAAACTGTCCCTTAGAAAAGCCCTAACCATGAGACATGCGTGACCATAGAGGAGGAAGAGAGGATGTCAAGCTATGTGGTGGAGAGGACCACATGAGAGTGAGGAGAATGAGGATGAAGATCCCTATGCTGAAGATGACTCTAGGATGATTGGAGAGTATAGGAGGACGTTACATGTTGATCATTCACCTAATCATGAGCAAAGAGAAAATCTTTTTCATACTAGATGTAGAGTTGGTGATTTCTCTTGCAATGTGATTATTGATAGTGGATCTTGCACTAATGTGGTGGCATCTAATGTGGTCTCTAAGTGAATTTGTTGGTTCGAGATCATCTTGTCCTTATAAGTTGAGTTGGTTAGATGATAAGATTGCTTTGATGGTTAAGAAACAAGCCCTTGTTTCTTTTTCGATTGGTAGCGCGCAAAAAGATGAGTTGTGGGGTATTGTTCTTCCTGTGAGTGCTTGTCATATTCTTCTTGGTAGACCTTGTAACTTGATCGAAAGGTTATTCATGAGGGGGAGACCCAATGTGTATTCTGTGCTTCTATGGGATCCAAAAGGGATTCGACTTATGCCCTTGTCTCCTAACACTATTGCCCCAAAGAGAGGATGAAGGCAAGCAAAGTTTGTTCCTTTCACCCAAAGAGTTCGAAAAGGAGGTTGAAATAGAAGGTCATGGTTATGCTTTATTTGTTAAATGTACTTTAACTAATGATGTTTCTATAAAGGATCCTAACCTTGCAGCTTTGTTAGAGGAGTTTGGGGATGTCTTTCCCAAAGGTTGCCTCAAGGGTTACCACCTTTGAGAGGGATCGAGCATGCTATTGATCTAGTGCCAGGCGCACCTTTGCCTAAAAAAACAGCATATAGATGCGATCCTCTAGCTTCTAAGGAGCTACAAAAGACAGATTGAAGAGTTGATTGAACGAGGCTATGTGAAAGAAAAGCATGAGTCCATGCGTCGTTCCCTGCCCTTCTTGTTCCTAAGAAGGATGGTACATGGAGGATGTGCATTGATAGAAGGGCCGTCAACCAACATCACCATCAAGTATCAGCTTTCCTATGCCTAGATTGGAGGACATGCTTGATGGTTACATGGAGCCTTGGTGTTTTCAAAGATAGATCTAAGGAAGGGGATATCACCAAATGAGAATTAAGGAAGGAGATGAGTGGAAAACCGCTTTTTAAGACCAAACAAGGTCTATATGAGTGGATGGTGATGCCTTTTGGTCTTTGCAATGCTCCTAGTTCTTTTATGAGGCTTATGAATGAGGTACTACGTCCCTTTCTTAACAAGTTTATTGTTGTCTATCTAGATGATATTCTTGTATAGTACTAGTATTGAACTCATTTAGCTCATTTAAGACTGTTGTTTGAAAAATTGAGAGAACAAAACACTGTATGGCAAGTTGGAAAAATGTGACTTTCTTGTACCTAGTATTGCTTTTCTTGGCTATATTGTTTCTAGGGATGCAGACATGTTGATCCAGAGAAAGTCAAGGCTATTTCCACATGGTTGGCGCCAAGCAATGCTCATGAGTGTAGGAGTTTTCATGGCCTACCATCCTTCTATAGGAGGTTCATTCAGGAAACTTCTCAACGGTTATGGCTCCAATCACAGAGTTGATGAAGAAGGGGAGAGTTTTCTTTGAACTCTCAAGCTCAAAGATCATTTAGAAGAGGTGAAGAGGCTCCTTTGCCACGCCCCTGTCCTAGCCTTGCCAGATTTTCACAAATTGTTCGAGGTAGAGTGTGATGCAAGTGGGATTGGCGTAGTTTATGTTTTTTGATCCAAGAGAAGAGGCCTATTGCATTCTTTAGTGAGAAATGAGTGGCGCCAAGCTCAATTACTCCAATTATGATCGTGAGTTTTATGCTATTGTAAGGGCCTTGGATCATTGGTCTCATTATTTAAGGCCAAAGCCTTTTATACTTCATTCAGATTATAGGCACTCAAACACATCCATGGGCAACAAAAGCTCAATTATAGGCACGCTAAGGAAGCTGAATTCCTACAATCTTTTACTTTTCTTCTAAGTATAAAGAAGGAAAGAGTAATGTTGTTGCTGATGCTCTTTCTAGGCGTTCCTATCTCTTAACCATGGTTGATGCTCGTATTTTAGGGTTTGATCATTTGAAAGAATTGTATGTAAAAGATGAAGACTTTTGTAATTCTTTACTAACCCTATTGGCATTATGTAGTAAAAGAAGGATTTCTGTTTAAGGGGAACAGGCTTTGTGTTCCTAAGAGTGGAGTGAGGGAGTTGTTGGTAAAGGGAAGTCCATAGTGGTGGCGTGGCTAGCCATTTTGGCATTCAAAAGACCCCTAGACACATTGAGGAGAGTTTCCTATTGGCCTAGCATGGTGAAAGATGTTCATATGGTGGTTAGTAGGTGTGCTAGTTGTCAAAGGAGCCAAGAGTACCTTCCATAAAGGCCTATACACTCCATTACCAATCCCTAATGCTCCTTGGGATAGTGTGAGTATGGATTTCATAGTAGGGTTGCCTAGAACTCAAAGGGGAAAAGATGCTATCATGGTGGTGGTAGATCGTTTCTCAAGATGGCTCACTTTGTACCTATGCATAAAACTGATGATGCTTTACATGTTGCTGATTTGTACTTTAGGGAGATCATTCGCCTACATGGTATCCCTAGAAGTATTGTTAGTGATCGTGATTCCAAGTTCCTAAGTCACTTTTGGAGGAGCTTGTGGAAGATGGTTGGAACCATGTTACTTTTCAGTACTAGTCATCATCCTCAAACTGATGGCGAAACTGAAGTAACTAATAGAACTCTTGGAACTTTATTGCGTGGTTTGGTGAGTAAAACACAAAAGGATTGGGATATCAGCTACTTCAATGCTAAGTTGCTTATAATTCCAGCTCATTCAACCACTACCTCTCAATCTCCATTTGAGGTGGTCTATGGTATCAATCCTTTCCTTCCTATTGATTTTATTGTACTAACCAAATCTTAATTTCATGTTGATGCAAAGAAGAGGTTCGAAACCTTCAAAAAACGTGTGAGCAAGTCAAGGCAAGAATAGAGAAGATGAACACTCAATACAAGGAGAGAGCAAACAAGCATAGAAGGCAACGAAAGTTCAAAAGTGGCGATCTTGTGTGGATTCATTTGAGAAAGGAGAGGTTCCCAAAGCAAGAGGAAGAATAAGCTCATGCCTAGGGCTGATGGTCCCTTTGAGGTGCTTGAGGTGATTGGAGATAGTGCCACCAAGATTGATCTTCCAAGTGAGTATGGAGGGTGAGTGCTACGTTCAACGTTGGAGATCTTAGTCCTTACTATGATGATGAAAATTTGAGGACAAATTCTTTTGAAGAGGGGGAGAATGACATGAGTCAAGAGCCAAAGTCAACCATTGGAGATGAGCCTATTTGCTTGGTTCTTGAGACCTTTGGATTCAAGCTCAAGGCCAATGGATCTTTTGTGACTATGTTAGCTTGGGAAGAAGAACTAGCTTGAAATGGCTAATATGGGGCGTCCATAGCCATTTATAGAGTATTCTGTTGCTTTTGTTGAGTCATTTTTATTCATGTAATAAAAAACTACATTAGGGCAGGAAATTTCAGTTGATTATGTAGATTCTAGTAGGTTTCAAATCCTATTGGGATTAGGATTGAGAGGCGTGTAGAAAGGTGATAAGGCCGAATGCCTATCATTTTCCTTCCTTGCTTATCTTTCCCTTCATTTTAGGGATTTAGTTTTATCTTGCTTTTTAGATAGAAGTAGGGTTCCTTATCATACTAGAGTTGTACTAGTATAAACAGGGAGCTTGTATGCATTTATCATTCAGAAAATGTTAAGAACTTTGAGTCATTTTTCGAGCTTAATTGTTTGTCAATTAATTTCGTGCCATTTAATAATTTTTAGGAGAGTTAATTATTGAGTGATTAATCTACTTAATTCCAGGAGTGGTTTAAGTGAGATTGAAAGTTAATTAAATCTTTCAGGAGTGATTGATTTAATTTCCATATCCCATAAACACATAAAGATACAAACTTTAGCTTATAAAAACACTTAAAAATTCGGACTTTAAAATATCTAGGTTCCTTTGCATTGGAGTACACTTGAATATTGCTTTCATAGAGCCATATTCATATCAATTGGTATCAGATTTCCAGGAGGGTGAGGAAAGAAAGTGTCCGACTTTCTTGGTAAGCATTCAACTAGTTAATTCTAGTTATTGATCATTGTTTGGGCTTGTGGTTGGTTGGCTACTACTCTTGTTGGCGTGACTTTGTGTATTTGTGTGGCTTATTTGTTGATTGTTTTAAGCTTAAATCATGCCTAGTGTGGAGAAACTTGAAAAAATGATGCATGATTTACTTATTGGTGTTGAGGAGGACAGAGCTAGGGATAGGGGTTGGAAACCGCCTAATTAACCTTGCATGATATGTTTAAAAGCCAAGAACGACCCTAATCATGTTGATTATGAATCTGATCATGAAGTTGTCCAAAAAGTCAAATCCCTTATGATGATGATAAGGGAATAAAATTGGATGATTTTGATGGCAATGCAAATCCTGAAGATTTGCTTGAGTGGATTAGACAACATGGAAGTGTGTGACTATAGGGGATTTGATGATGATAAAAGGTTTTAAAATTGCCACTATTAGACTAACTAAATATGCTGGAATTTGGTTAGAAGGTCTAAAAGCAAAAGGGCAAAACTTGGAAAACCTAAGATTAAAAGTTGGAGAAAGCTTAAAAAGAAGTTGAAAGAGAGATTTATTCCAAGTGATTTCATTCAAAGGCAATACATGAAAAAGCGTGATTTAACTCAAAATTCTATGAGGTGAATGATTATACTTTGGAATTTGATAATTTATGCTTGCTATGTGGGAATGAAGAGGTTGAGCAAGAAAAAATTGCTAGGTTTATTGGAGGTCTTCATAAATCTATTGCTAGAAAGATTGATATTGCCAACTATAGTACCTTTGATGATGTATGTCATTGGCTTTGAAGTTTGAAGACATGAACTTGTGAATAAGAAACCTATGGGGGAAAAACACCACTTTCAAAAGCTTTAACCCTAACCCTAATTATCCATCTTCTTCAGAAGCCTTTGAAAAAAATGGAAATTCCTTGAGGGGGAACAAAAGGGAGCGCCCTAAATTGGTGGTTTCAAGAGAGAAGTATGATGATAGTAGGAAGTGTTTTAAGTGTCAAGGAGGGGTCATATTGTCTGCAAATTGTCCCACTAGAAAAGCCCTAACCATGAGGCAATACGTGACCATGGAGGAGGAAGAGTAGGATGTATGACTATGTGGTGGAGAGTGACCATGAGAGTGAGGAGAATGAGGATGAAGATGCCTATGCTGAAGATGACTCTAGGATGATTGGAGTTATTAGGAGGACGTTACATGTTAATCATTCACCTAATCATGAGCAAAGAGAAAATCTTTTTCATACTAGATGTAGAGTTGGTGATTTCTCTTGCAATGTGATTATTGATAGTGGATCTTGCACTAATGGTGGCATCTAATGTGGTCTCTAAGTTGAATTTGTTGGTTAGAGATCATCCTTGTCCTTGCGAAGTTGAGTTGGTTAGATGATAAGACTGGTTTGATGGTTAAGAAACAAGCCCTTGTTTCTTTTTCGATTGGTAGCTACAAAGATGGGTTGTGAGGTGATGTTCTTCCTATGAGTGCTTGTCATGTTCTTCTTGGTAGACCTTGGCAATTTGATCGAAAGGTTATTCATGAGGGAGACCAACGTGTGCTCTGTTTTGATGGGGTCCAAAAGGATTCTGACTTATGCCCTTGTCTCCCAACACTATTGCGCCAAAGAAGAGGGATGAAAGCAAGCAAAGTTTGTTCCTTTCACCCAAGGAGTTCGAAAAGGAGGTTGAAATAGAAGGTCATGGTTATGCTTTTATTTGTTAAATGTACTTTAACTAATGATGTTTCTATGAAGGATCCTAACCTTGCAGCTTTGTTAGAAGAGTTTGGGGATGTATTTCCCAAAGAGTTGCCTCTAGGGTTACCACCTTTGAGAGTGGATCGAGCATGCTATTGATCTAGTGCAAGGCGCACCTTTGTCAACAAACCAGCGTGTAGATGCTGATCCTATAGCTTCTAAGGAGCTACAAAGACGGATTGAAGAGTTGATTGAACGAGGCTATGTAGAAAGAGCATGAGTCCATGCGCCGTTCCTGCCCTTCTTGTTCCTAAGAAGGAGGTAAATGGAGGATGTGCATTGATAGTAGGGCCGTCAACAACATCACCATCAAAGTATCGCTTTCCTATGCCTAGATTGGAGGACATGCTTGATGAGTTACATGGAGCTTTGGTGTTTTAAGAGATAGACCTAAGGAGTGGATATCACCAAATGAGAATTAGGGAAGGAGATGAGTGGAAACCGCTTTTAAGACCAAGCAAAGGTCTATAAGGAGTGGATGGTGATGCCTTTTGGTCTTTGCTATGCTCCTAGTTCTTTTATGAGGCTTATGAATGAGGATTACGTCCTTTAACTTGGTTGTTGTTGTCTATCTAGATGATATTCTTGTATATAGTACTAGTATTGAATCTCATTTAGCTCATTTAAGACTGTTGTTTGAAAATTGAGAGCAAACACTGTATGGCAGAGTTGGAAAAATGTGCCTTTCTTTACCTAGTATTGCTTTTCTTAGCTATATTGTTTCTAGGGATGGAGTACATGTTAATCCAGAGAAAGTCAAAGCTATTTCCACATGGTTGGCGCGAAGCAATGCTCATGAGTGTGGAGTTTTCATGGCCTAGCTTCCTTCTATAGGAGGTTCCGCAGAAACTTCCAACAGTTATGGCTCCAATCACAGAGTTGATGAAGAAGGGAGAGTTTTCTTTGAACTCTCAAGCTCAAAGATCATTTGAAGAGGTGAAGAGGCTCCTTTGCAACGCCCCTATCCTCGCCTTGCATTTTCACAAATTGTTCGAGGCAGAGTGTGATGCAAAGTGGGATTGGCGTAGTTTTGTTTTGATCCAAGAGAAGAGGCCTATTGCATTTCTTTAGTGAGAAATTGAGTGGCGCCAAGCTCAATTACTCAGTATGATACAGGTTTTATACTATTGTAAGGGCCTTGGATCATTGGTCTCATTATTAAAGCCCAAAGCCTTTTTATACTTCATTCAGATCATGAGGCACTCAAACACATCCATGGGCAACAAAAGCTCAATTATAGGCACCCAAGATGGGTGAATTCCTACAATCTTTTACTTTTTCTTCTAAGTATAAAGAAGGAAAGAGTAAGTTGTTGCTGATGCTCTTTCTAGGCGTTCCTATCTACTTAACCATGGTTGATGCTCGTATTTTTAGGGTTTGATCATTTGAAAGAATTGTATGTAAAAGATGAAGACTTTTGTAATTCTTTTTACTAACCCTATGGCATGTATGTAGTGCAAGAAGGATTGCTGTTTAAGGGAACAGGCTTTGTGTTCCTAAGAGTGGCGTGAGGGAGTTGTTGGTAAGGGAAGTCCATAGTGGTGGCATGGCTGGCCATTTTGGCATTCAAAAGACCCTAGACACATTGAGTGAGAGTTTCTATTGGCCTAGCATGGTGAAAGATGTTCATATGGTGGTTAGTAGGTGTCTAGTTGTCAAAGAGCCAAGAGTACCTTCCATAAAGGCCTATACACTCCATTACCAATCCCTAATGCTCCTTGGGATAGTGTGAGTATGGATTTCATAGTAGGGTTTAGAACTCAAAGGGGAAAAAGATGCTATATGGTGGTGGTAGATCATAGCTCTAAGATGGCTCACTTGCAGCTATGCATAAAACTGATGATGCTTTACATGTTGCTGATTTGTACTTTAGGGAGATCATTCGCCTACATGGTATCCCTAGAAGTATTGTTAGTGATCGTGATTCCAAGTTCCTAAGTCACTTTTGAGGAGCTTTGTAAACGATCAGCATCATCAGTTTTATGCATAGGTACAAAGGAAGCCATCTTAGAGAAACGATCTACCACCACCATGATAGCATCTTTTCCCCTTTTGAGTTCTAGGCAAACCCTACTATGAAATCCATACTCACACTATCCCCAGGAGCATTAGGGACTGTAATGGAGTGTATAGGCCTTATGGAAGGTACTCTTGCTCTTTGACAACTAGCACACCTACTAACCACCATATGAACATCTTTCACCATGCTAGGCCAATAGAAACTCTCACTCAATGTGTCTAGGGTCTTTTGAATGCCAAATGGCTAGCCACGCCACCACTATGGACTTCCCTTACCAACAACTCCCCTCACGCCACTCTTAGGAACACAAAGCTGTTCCCTTAAACAGAAATCCTCTTGCACTACATACATGCCATTAGGTTAGTAAAAGAATTACAAAAGTTCTTATCTTTTACATACAATTCTTTCAAATGATCAAACCCTAAAATACGAGCATCAACCATGGTTAAGAGATAGGAACGCCTAGAAAGAGCATCAGCAACAACATTACTCTTTCCTCTTCTTTATACTTAGAAGAAAAAGTAAAAGATTGTAGGAATTCAACCCATCAAGGCACATAATTGAGCTTTTGTTGCCCATGGATGTGTTTGAGTGCCTCATGATCTGAATGAAGTATAAAGGCTTTTGCCTTAAATAATGAGACCAATGATCCAAGGCCCTTACAATAGCATAAAACTCACGATCATAATTGGAGAAATTGAGCTCGCGCCACTCAATTTCTCACTAAAGAATACAATAGGCCTCTTCTCTTGGATCAAAACATAAACTACGCCAATGCCACTTGCATCACATTCTACCTCGAACAATTTGTAGAAAATCCGGGTGCTAGGATAGGGGCGTTGCAAAGGAGCCTCTTCACCTCTTCAAATGATCTTTGAGCTTCGAGAGTTCAAAGAAAAACTCTCCCCTTCTTCATCAACTCTGTGATTGGAGCCATAACTGTTGAGAAGTTTCTAATGAACCTCCTATAGAAGGAAGCTAGGCCATGAAAACTCCTACACTCATGAGCATTGCTTGGCGCCAACCATGTGGAAATAGCTTTGACTTTCTCTGGATCAACATGTACTCCATCCCTAGAAACAATATAGCCAAGAAAAGCAATACTAGGTACAAGAAAGTCACATTTTTCCAACTTGCCATATAGTGTTTGTTCTCTCAATTTTTCAAACAACAGTCTTAAATGAGCTAAATGAGATTCATTACGAGTACTATATACAAGAATATCATCTAGATAGACAACAATAAACTTGTTAAGAAAGTGGACGTAGTACCTCATTCATAAGCCTCATAAAAGAACTAGGAGCATTGCAAAGACCAAAAGGCATCACCATCCACTCATATAGACCTTGTTTGGTCTTAAAAGCGGTTTTCCACTCATCTCCTTCCCTAATTCTCATTTGGTGATATCCACTCCTTAGGTCTATCTCTAAAACACCAAAGCTCCATGTAACTCATCAAGCATGTCCTCCAATCTAGGCATAGGAAAGCTGATACTTGATGGTGATGTTGTTGACGGCCCTACTATCAATGCACATCCTCCATGTACCATCCTTCTTAGGAACAAGAAGAGCCAGGAACGGCGTATGGACCCATGCTTTCTTTCACATAGCCTCGTTCAATCAACTCTTCAATCTGTCTTTATAGCTCCAAGCTATAGGATCGCATCTATATGCTGGTTTGTTAGGCAAAGGTACGCCTGGCACTAGATCAATAGCATGCTCGATCCCTCTCAAAGGTGGTAACCTCTTGAGGCAACTCTTTGGGAAATACATCCCCAAACTCTTCTAACAAAGCTGCAAGGTTAGATCCTTCATAGAAACATCATTAGTTAAAGTACATTTAACAAATAAAGCATAACCATAACCTTCAATTTCAACCTCCTTTTCGAACTCCTTGGGTGAAAGGAACAAACTTTGCTTGCTTTCATCCCTCTTCTTTGGCGCAATAATGTTAGGAGACAAGGCATAAGTCGAATCCTTTTGGACCCCATCAAAAACAGAATACACGTTGGCTTCCCTCATGAATAACCTTTCTTGATCAAATTGCCAAGGTCTACCAAGAAGAACATGACAAGCACTCATAGGAAGAACCATCACCCCACAACTCATCTTTGTAGCTACCAATCAAAAAAGAAACAAGGGCTTGTTTTTAACCATCAAACCAGTCTTATCATCTAACCAACTCAACTTGTAAGGACAAGGATGATCTCTAACCAACAAATTCAACTTAGAGACCACATTAGATGCCACCACATTAGTGCAAGATCCACTATCAATAATCACATTGCAAGAGAAATCACCAACTCTACATCTAGTATGAAAAAGATTTTCTTGCTCATGATTAGGTGAATGATCAACATGTAACGTCCTCCTAATAACTCCAATCATCCTAGAGTCATCTTCAGCATAGGCATCTTCATCCTCATTCTCCTCACTCTCATGGTCACTCTCCACCACATAGTCATACATCCTCTCTTCTCCTCCATGGTCACGTATTGCCTCATGTTAGGGGTTTTCTAGCGGGATAATTTGCAAGCAATACGACCTGAGTATCCCTTGACACTTAAAACACTTCCTACTATCATCATACTTCTCTCTAGAAACCACCAATTTAG
This sequence comes from Patellifolia procumbens, assembly GCA_947645195.1. Taxonomy (NCBI): domain Eukaryota; kingdom Viridiplantae; phylum Streptophyta; class Magnoliopsida; order Caryophyllales; family Amaranthaceae; genus Patellifolia; species Patellifolia procumbens. The sequence continues at coordinate 398,346 of CANSGD010001419.1, forward strand.
GCGCTCCCCCTTAGAAGGAATTTCATTTTTTCAAAGGCTTTGGAAGAAGATTAAATAGGGTTAGGGTTAAAGCTTTTGAAAGTGGTGTTTTTCCCCCCATAGGTTTTCTTATCCTCAAGTTCATGTCTTTCAAACTTCAAAGCCAATTGACACACATCATCAAAGGTACTATAGTTGGTAATATCAATCTTTCTAGCAATAGATTTATGAAGACCTCCAATAAACCTAGCAATTTTTTCTTGCTCAACCTCTTCATTCCCACATAGCAAGCATAAATTATCAAATTCAAAGTATAATCATTCACTCATAGAATTTCGAGTTAAATCACGCTTTTTCATGTATTGCCTTTGAATGAAATCACTTGGAATAAATCTCTTTAAACTTCTTTTTAAGCTTCTCCCAACTTTTAAGCTTAGGTTTTCCAAGTTTTGCCCTTTTTGATATTAGACCTTCTAACCAAATTCAATCATGTTTAGTTAGTCTATCAGTGGCAATTTTAAACCTTTTATCATCATCAAATCCCCTATAGTCACACACTTTCTCAAGTTGTCTAATCCACTCAAGCAAATCTTCAGGATTTGCATTGCCATCAAAATCATCCAATTTTATTCCCCTATCATCATCATAAGTGGATTTGACTTTTTGGACAACCTCATGATCAGATTCATAATCAATATGATTAGGGTCGTTTCTGCTTTTAAACATATCATGCAAGGTTAATTGGGCGGTTTCCAACAACCTAGCCCTAACTCTATCCTCCTCAACACCAATAGGCAAATCATGCATCATTTTTTCAAGAACTCCACACTAGACATGATTTAAGCATAAAACAATCACCAAATAAGCCACAATAAATGAACAAAGTCACGCCAACAAGAGTAGTAGCCAACCAACCACACAAGCCCAAACAATGATCAATAACTAGAATTAACTAGTTTAGAATGCTTACCAAGAAAGTCGGACACTTTCTTTCCCTCACCCTCCTGGAAATCTGATACCAATTGATATGAATATTGCTCAATGAAAGCAATATTCAAGTGTACTCCAATGCAAAGGAACCTAGATATTTAAAGTCCGAATTTTTAAGTGTTTTTGCGGCCAAAGTTTGTATCTTTATGTGTTTAAGGGATATGGAAATTAAATCAATCACTCCTGAAAGATTTAATTAACTTTCAATCTCACTTAAACCACTCCTGGAATTATGCAGATTAATCACTCAATAATTAACACTCCTGAAAATTATTAAATGGCACGAAATTAATTGACAAACAATTAAAGCTCGAAAAATGACTCAAAGTTCTTAACATTTTCTGAATGATAAATGGCATACAAGCTCCTATTTATACTAGTACACTCTAGTATGATAAGGAACCCTAATTCTATCTAAAAAGCAAGATAAAACTAAGCCCCAAAATGAAGGGAAAGATAAGCAAGGAAGGAAAATGATAGGCATTCGGCCTTATCACCTTTCCACACGCCTCATCAATCCTAATCCCAATAGGGATTTGGAAACCTACTAGAATCTACATAACCAACCGAAATTTCGGCCTCTAATGTAGTTTTTATTACATGAATAAAAATGACTCAACAAAAGCAAATAGAATACTCTATAAATGGCTATGGACGTCCCATATTAGCCATTTCAAGCTAGTTCTTCTTCCCAAGCTAACATAGTCACAAAAGATCCATTGGCCTTGAGCTTTGAATCCAAAGGTCTCAAGAACCAACCAAATATGCTCATCTCCAATGGTTGACTTTGGCTCTTGACTTATGTCAGTGGTGTAAGGAACACCTTTTCAAATCATTTGATGTGCTTAATTACCTATTGTTTTTGACTCCTTGAATAGGTATTAGGTATATTTCAATAATATGAAGCCCTTGGATCAAACTCATTTCAATTCGAATGCTAAAACTATCATAGTCTCTAAAGAGATTTTGTTGTGTATGAACACCTTTCAAATCATTTGATCATTTTTCTTAATTTCCTATTGATTTTGGACCTTGAACAGGTCTTAGGTATATTTAAATCATATGAAGCCCTTGGATCAAACGTGATATGAATATGGCTCTATGAAAGCAATATTCAAGTGTACTCCAAATGCAAAAGGAACCTAGATAATTAAAAGTCCGAATTTTTATGTGTTTTGTGTCTAAAGTTTGTGTTTTTATGTGTTTATGGGATATGGAAATTAAATCAATCACCCTGAAAGATTTAATTAACTTTTAATCTCACTTAAACCACTCCTGGAATTAAGTAGATTAATCACTCAATAATTAACACTCCTGGAAAATTATTAAATGGCACGAATTTAATTGACAAACAATTAAGCTCGAAAATATGACTCAAAGTTCTTAATATTTCACTTAAAAAAATCGACTACAATAGGCCCTATTTATACTAGTACATCTCTAGTATGATAAGGAACCCTAAACTCTATCTAAAAAGGTCATAAACCATAATCCCTAAAATCTAGGAAAAGATAAATATTGCTAAAAGATAAGGAAGAAAACTTAACATTTTTATACAGCTTCGGCCATCTCTATCTTATTTCACACGCCTATCTTCCCTTATCTTAAGCTAAAAGATCAATTCTTATCTTTAGGGATTACAAATCCAACTAGACTCTTTATATAACCGAATTTCCAACCATATATTTCGGCCATATGAATCTAGAATAAAACATTAATTAAAATGTTGAAATAAACACTAAATAAAATTAATTAAGACTCCTAATGACTCAAATATGGACGTTTGCTTCATCATTCTTGTACTCCATCTTCAACCCACCTTAAACATGGACGAAAAGGTTGTGTTCTGCTTAAGCTCGTACCTCCCATGGCTCTCGCTTTGAAAAATTAACCATACCCAAAAATTGCGAAGGTCATAGATAAAAATATCTTTGAATCAGCCTCTTCGCTCCTGCATCATTAGGTATATGTAAAGCATATGAAGCTCCTTGGATCAAACTCGTTTCAAATCAAAGTTTAAAACTACTTTGTCTCTTTTGAGATTTTTGGGTGTATGAACACCTTTCAAATAATTTAATGTGCTTAATTACCTATTATTTTTGACTCGTTGAATAGGTATTAGGTATATTTAAATCATATGAAGCCCTTGGATCGAACTCATTTTAAATCAAAGGATAAAACTACCTTGGTGTCTCACGAGATTTTCGCGGTGTATGAACATCTTTCAAATCATTTGATGTGCTTAATTTGTGGTTGTTTACTCCTTTCATAGGTATTAGGTATATTGAAATCATATGAAGCACTTGGATCAAACTCATTTCAAATCAAAGGTTAAACTATCTTACTCTTACGAGATTTCAGTGGTGTATGAACACCCTTCAAATCATTTGATGTGCTTAATTACCTTTTTTTTGACTCATTGAATGGGTATTAGGTATATTTAAATCATATGAAGCTCTTGGATCAAAACATATTTTATATCAAAGGTTAAAACTATCATAGTCTCTTACGAGATTTTGTGGCGTATGAACACCGTTCAACTCATTTGATGTGCTTAATTACCTATTGTTTTTGACTCCTTTAATAGGTATTAGGTATATGTAAAGCATATGAAGCCCTTGGATCAAACTGATTTTAAATCAAAGGTTAAAACTATCATAGTCTCTTACGAGATTTTGTGGTGTATGAACACCTTTCAAATCATTTGATGTGCTTAATTACCTATTGTTTTTATTCATTTTATAGGTATTAGGTATATCTTAAGAATATTAAGCCCTTGATCAAAACTCATTTCAAATCAAAGGTTTAAACCATCATAGTCTCTTACGAGATTTTGCGGTGTATGAACACCTTTCAAATGATTTGATTGCTTAATTACCTATTGTTTTTGACTACTTGAATAGGTATTAGGTATATTTAACCATTTTAAGCCCTCGTCTCAAACTCATTTTCAAATCAAAGTTAAAAACTATCATAGTCTCTTACGAGATTTTGTGGTGTATGAACACCTTTCAAATCATTTCGATGTGCTTAATTACCTATTGTTTTTGACTCCTTGAATAGGTATTAGGTATATTTAAATCATATGAAACCCTCGATCAAACTCATTTCATATCAAAGGTTAAAACTATCATAGTCTCTTACGAGATTTTCTGATGTATGAACACCTTTCAAATCATTTGATGTGCTTCATTAGCTATTGTTTTTGATTCATTTTATAGGTATTAGGTATGTAAAGTATATGAAGTCCTTGGATCAAAACACAATTCAAATCAAAGGTTAAAAACTATCATAGTATCTTACGAGATTTTGTGATGTAAGGAACACCTTTTAAATCATTTGTTGTGCTTAATTACCTATTGTGTTTGACTCCTTGAATAGGTATTAGGTATATTTAAATCATATTAAGCCCTTGGTTGAAACCCATTTTCAAATCAAAGTTTAAAACTATCATAGTTCTCTTACGAGATTTTATGGTGTATGAACACCTTTCAAATTATTTGATGTGCTTACTTACCTATTGTTTTTGACCGGAAATAGGTATTAGGTATATTAAAATCATATAAAACCCTTGGATCAAACTCATTTCATATCAAAGGTTAGAACTATCATAGTCTCTTACTAGATTTTGTGGTGTATGAACACTTTCAATGCATTTGATGTGCTTAATTACCTATTTTTTTGACCTCTTTAATAGGTATTAGGTATATGTAAATTATATGAAGCTCCTTGGATCAAACTCGTTTCAAATCAAAGTTTAAAACTATCATAGTCTCCTGACGAGATTTTTCTGGTGGACGAACACCTTCAAATCATTTAATGTGCTTAATTACCTATTATTTTTAACACGTTGAATAGGTATTAGGTATATTTAAATCATATGAAGTCCTTGGATCGAACTCATTTTAAATCAAAGGATAAAACTATCATAGTCTCTTACGAGATTTTTTCGTGTATGAACGGAACTCAAATCATTTGATGTGCTTAATTACTATTTTTTTGACTCCTTTCATAGGTATTAGGTATACGAATCATATGAAGCACTTGTATCAAACTCATTTCAAATCAAAGGTTAAAACTATCATAATCTCTTACGAGATTTCGTGGTGTATGAACATCTTTCAAATCATTTGATGTGCTTAATTACCTATTGTTTTTGACTCATCGAACGGGTATTAGGTATATTTAAATCATATGAAGCTCTTAGATCAAACTCATTTCATATCAAAGGTTAAAATTATCATAGTCTCTTACGAGATTTTTGGTGTATGAACACCTTTCAAATCATTTGAGCCACCACCATTGTTTTTGACTCGGGGAATAGGTATTAGGTATATGTAAAGCATATTAAGCCCTTGGATCAAACTCATTTTAAATCAAAGGTTAAAAATATCATAGTCTCTTACTAGATTTTGTGGAGTATGAACACCATTCAAATCATTTGATGCTTCATCACCTATTGTTTTTGATGCATGAGGCTACTTCATAAGCAAGAGCATTCGTTGGTTAAGAACCGAAGAATCAGTTTTGCTTTCCAAGCTCTGTTGGAACCGTACCAACAACCAATTACCTCTTTCACTAGCCTTAGAACCACCAAACTAGGCCACCAATGTCAAAGAATAACTCTTGGTGCAACCTTGTTTTTACAAATTAGTAACTAATCTACGTTAGTTAGCTAATTAACTCAAAGACTTTAATTAGGACAAATTGTCCAAAGGAGGCTTAAGCGCACAGCTCAAAGAAATGAGAATAACTCTTGATTCATTCAACAAACTCTAATGAAATACTTTACATTACAATCCTAACATATAAAGCAGTAACATACCAAAAATTCACGTCATTTGGTGATGTTTTTGCTTTGAAAATAAAGCCATCTTAAACTATTACAAAAATCTGGCCAGTTTTCAATACCTAGGTGCAATGATTGAGGGATTCTGAGAAACGAAAATGTCCTACTGCAAAAAGGAAGTATGTAATAAAATAGACATTCTAAGGAAAATATCCTCAAAAATCAGCTCCAAAAGCTAAAGAAAAGCGGCTGCCCAGAACTGATGAAAAGGGCCCAGAATGACGCTCCCAGCTGCGTTTTGGATACTTCTTCATGAAGCTCTCATTTCCTATTGATTCTTGCCTCCAACTCTTCACATGCTTGTTGGTGATGTAGGCAAGCACACAGGTGAGTCATGTATGGTTGCCTTAGCCAAGAATAAAGCTCAAAAACGTGGCCAAAATACTCCCTAAACTAACCGTATAAAACCTGTTCTTCCAAAACAGTTTCACTAAGCTTACTTTAATGACTTAGAACTAATTAATTAAGCTATTTAATCATAATTCAAGCTTTATTACCATTACTTATGATGTTAAGATGATCATAAGCATTAATCAACAAGGCTTAAAATAGATTAAGAAGGTATTCGCTTAATTAACAATTGAAGTACTTGTTTGTTCGAAATTGGATTAAGTAAACTAATGAACTGAATCTCCTTCACTCTAATCTCTTCTTTGATGACTCTTTGTTAGGAGACATGGATTGATCATGGATGCTCCTGCATCATTTTCCCCTGGTTTGGAGAAGTCTTCTTGTAACTCGAAATCTTCTTCTAAATATGGGGTACAATCACCCACACATTGGAAGGCAATTTAAATGTTGCCCATCTCACTTGGGTAGCTCTATCTTGTATGCATTGTTATTGATCTTCTCAAGCACCCTAAATGGACCATCACTCCCTTGGCATTAGCTTGTTCTTCCTTCTGGATGGAAATCGTTCCTTCCTTAGGGTAACCATACCAAGTCCCCTTGCTTGTAAATGACTTCCTTTCGATGCTTGTTAGCTCGGACTTTGTAAGCTTCATTAACCTTCTCAATGCGTGTGCTCTAATCTGTTGGTGAAGCTTTTTCATCTCCTTTGTTTCTTCTGCATCTATGCCTTGCCTCACTTCAACTGGAATAGGTGGTAACTCAATGGGACTTAAAGGATTAACCCCATAGTTCACTACGTCTAGAGCACTTTCGTGGTATACGTACGTGATCTATTATAAGCAAATTCTGCATGTGCTAGCTTTAGATCCCAATCTTTCTGTGACTTGTTAACTAGAGTCCTGAGGAGAGTAGTAAGTGTCCTGCTTGTCACCTCCTGCTTGACCACTGCTGGAGGATGCGCCGTGGTACTAAAGAGGAGCTTTTACCTAGGAGCTTCCATAAAGTCTTCCAAAAGAAACTGAGGAACTTAACATCCTTATCGGAACAATAGTCTTCGGTACACCATGTAATCTAATGATCTCCTTGAAGTACAACAGCTACATGAATTGCATCATACGTCTTGTTGCAAGCAATAAAATGAGCCATCTTTTGAGAATCGATCCACCACCACCATAATAGCGTCTCTTCTTGCCTTTGAGTCCTAGGCAAAGCTACAATGAAATCCATAATAACATTTTCCCATGGCTGATTAGGAACTTGAAGTGGAGTATAGAGCCCTTGATGAAAAGAACTTTTGGCCTTTTGACATGTAGAACATCGAGCTAGAACTGAGTGAACATCA